>VZRQ01009573.1:559181-712608 GCA_013397975.1 Machaerirhynchus nigripectus
TTTTTTTTTTTTTTTTTTAATAGAAATATCAACATCTGGTTGCAAAAATATCCCAGAGCAACATTTCTCTTTGCCACACATATTCCCACACATATTCAGTGCATTATTTTACAGCAATTTCTGGCCCAAATTCACATCTGCAAAGTTATAAGCCCTTCTGAAAGTGTGGCTATATATGCATATGATCAAACCCACACAATGCATAAGCAGTAATTTACCACAGATTTCTGCTGCACTTGTAAATGAGACAGAGTTGGTAGAACTGGAAATAATTAATGATTATATGACCTAATCTAATTTTTACTTTGTTTTGGATTGTCTCCAAGAGATGCTTATGACATGTTAGCTGAAAAAAATCCCTCGCACTTCTTTCCCAGGCTCAGTTTCATTCCTCATTTTCTCTGCCTTCTCCCAACACCAGCTGCATAGTGGGAAGGGGAATGAGGGCTGTGGTCAGTTCATCACGTGTTGCCTCTGCCACTTCTACCTCCTCATGGGGAGGATTCTTCACACTCTTTCCCTGCTCCAGCACGGGGTCCTGCCCACACAAGAGAGTCCTGCATGAACTTCTCCAGTGTGAATCCTTCCCAAAGGCTGCACTCACACATGGCTCCAGCATGAGTCCCTTCCATGGGGTGCAGTATTTCAGGTGGGTCCCTCTTAGAACTGGCTGGCAATGATTCTCTTGGGTATGGAGGAAGCTTCTACCAGCTTGTCACAGCAGCCGTCCCTGCATTCCCCCCACTACCAAAACCTTGCCACACAAACCCAATACATGTGGAATTACCCATTTGATCAGGCTTACAATTTATATTGCTGGAAATGGTGCAGTGTGCCAGAGATACACTATAGTTTTGCCTTGTCACAATAAAGGTTTCATCTTTTATCATAAAGCCTCAAAATTGTCCCTCAAGAAAGGAAATACTGGCAGTGATAATTTATTAAAGAGCATTATTAAAGAAACAAGGTAGAGGAACTCTATTCAGTTTGGTTTTCATCAGCCAGTGTTTGCTGTGTTATCAAAGTGACACAAATCTCACTGAATTGGTTCACTCTAAAGTGTGCACGTTATGGCTCACATTTATTCCCCTCAAACAACATTACTTTTATATCAGTTTCTGTCACCCTTCATCTTTGCTTCTCAGAAGACTCCATAACATCATGAATGTTTTTACCCAAGCAAAATTTAAACAGGAGGACACACCTGTTTCATAGTAACTCCAAGTTAATTGTACAAAATTGTAACGTAAACACCAGGAAAGCTAAAGATAGAATAACGATGATATTTTTCATCACTATGGGATCTTTCCTGGCTGGATTTTTTCTTTTTTTTTTAGTTTCTTGAGACCTTCTTTATTACATTTCAAGTAATATTCCATTAAAGGTCCATTGCGCAATTCATTACATTCATTCAGTCTTCCACCACAAATACTAGAATATGATGGAAGGACGTGTGACCCTCACCACCAATGTTTATTTGAGTTTCTGTTCTTCTTTTATCAGCACTGAGGTTCTAGCTTCAGTATCTTTCTCACATTTCCTTTTAGATATTTGTATTCTTTCAGTAAAAGTGAAATCTGCACTTGAAAAGTGAAATCCCTCCTTTCTGTACGTAAACTGTATCATAGCTTTGCTTTGACATCTTTGGCATGTTTAAAGTGAATGAAGTACTGAAAAAAAACTACACGTTTGGATTATTTGGATCATGGCTGAACAGATTTCTTTCATATTATTTCTACTAACAATTCAAATTTTAATATCAAGTTTACTTTAATTTAAAGCAGTAGGAACTAAGTTCAATGAATTTACCTTGAACTTTCACTGAGTAGAGGCTCTGACACTTGAAGATCATTGAGGTCTAGATCCTCTAGATTTAGCTCAGTAATATGTAAGAGAATGAATCTGAGATTTGTTTACTGGAGTATGAAAGGGGAAGTTTGCAGAGGACAATACAACGTCCAATTTAGTTACCATCAGCAGGATCCCTGAGAAACCAATGGCTTAGCTTTTATTTGCTGAGAACATTCTCTGTACGAGCTGGATGGATCCTTGGAAGAGACAAGCAAGTGCATAATCCTATTTACAAGCACTAGTAGTCCATTGTCATATCTCTGACACATTTCTATTAAAGTATTAAATACAGCTCAGCCCTTAATGACTCTTTCAAAAAAGAACTGCCAGTTCAAATAGCCATCTTTAGGGTCTTGTGTTTGTTATTTCTTTTCCTTGAGCTATCATCTGTTGCATAAAATACTACTTATCATTTAACAACCTGAACAGCCATTAAAGCACCATCTGAAACAAAGAATAAACAAGGCATATACACCTGTTTATTAAGTCCATCTGCGTAAGGCTTTGGCTTCCAAAACCACTCAGTCTTGTTAATTTAATGATTAGACAATAAAAAAATATGTCCTAATCATTTATATTAGTGTAACATCTAATAAAACACCGTCCAAGCCAGAACTTGGAAGAGAAATTTATTTTCATATTATTCACAGTGAATTGCTCTTGATATTAATTACACAAGAGCATGGATATTGAATCCATTGCTCTTTGGAGCCTACTGTATCCTGTAGTTTGACTGATCTTCATTTTCCTTTTACAACATATCAGGGAAAATAAGATAGCTGTAATACAGAACTGGACATGTACAAGCTGAAATGATCCAAAGTAGCTGCGAGAAACACCTACTGAGTCACAGCTAACAATGCTGTGTTCAAGGCCAGGAGACTGATAATAGATGAAAAATGTCACTATCTAATGGCAATAAATCCTGATGTTGATGAGGCAAGGCAAATTAAGGAACCGGTACAGAAAAACCCAAGATAACTGCATTCTGCCTTAATCAATTTGCTGTTTAATTATTCTAGCTAGGGTCATTTATGGTTTTTTTAAAACCAGGGAGAGAGTTCCATTGTCCTACTGGGATCAATGTTATTTTCTATCAATTTAGGTTTGGTATTGTCCTTGAATTATAGTAGATGCTGTAGTATATACCGAGCGTGGTTAAAAATAAAACAAAAATAACCATGCAAAAAGTGTTTTCTTTGCTCAGTCAAGTAGCTGTAGTTTGGACAGCTCTTAAATATTAAGAAGCTGGGAGAAAGAGAATGAGACATTTAAATAAAAAAATTAATTGGGAAGATGGAGAATTTAAAGAGTTCTTAAACTAAGTTGAGAAAAATTTTGAAGGTGGAAATAAAGACATAAGGGATAAAAAATTTCACAAAACTTAGAAGATAATAAAGAAGCAATTTGCCTACTTATATATAGATTTTTCTAACACAGATGAGAAAGGCACTTTCTACAATTTTGTTTTAACTTTCTCAAAGAAGTTCTGCCCCCATGAGGAATCTTCTCAAAGACAAATGAAATCCAAGTAAATTTGGTGAAACAGCACCACCTAGAAAGAGCTACTCCAAATTTTACACACTGATGATCAATTCACACATATAATCTAGCCATAGAAGTTTCCAGGAAAAAGTTCCCTATGCTGTGAAATTGAAACAGTTGGGGTTTTTTTACATCTGAGAAATAGAAACCCCAACTTCTGTTATTTTCCTCTAAAAGAGTCAAAAGATAATATCATATCTATAGAAAACCAGACGTGGATGCCAAATTCTGAAACTTGCTTTGTTGAAAGTCTTAGAGGTATTTCTGGTGAGTTAATTGCTCCTCTTTGTAGAATGACCCTGTAAAATGTTATAAAATAAAGATAACTGAAAGTTTCCCCTGTGGAGTCCAATACGAGAGGACAAAAGAAACAAGGACTGTGCAAAGACCATGATCTTTACCTGTTTCCATGGTGATACGGTTCCAGAAAAGATACACCCATTCAAACTAGTGGATCCCGCTAAAATATATTATTAAACAGATGTAACTGTGGTGGTTAAGCATCGGAATGAAGTTCCTGAGCCCTATTCAAACTTTTTCCATCCCTCCCCTTTTAGAGAGGATGAACTAAAAGGAATCACTATGTAGAAAGGCCACAGAGAGCACGAAGGTTCATGAAGCCTCACCTTTTGAAAAAGATAGGTTTCAGATGTACAGTCTCCAAAAATGGCCCACACTCCTTACATATTTATTAGAATACAGGTTTTCTGGATAAAAATTTTCAGAGATGTGTCTATCTCTTGATTAGACATCTTCATAATCTACCTATGTTGCTGCATGCTGGAACTTAAAAGTCACAACTTACTGAAGACATGAATTTTAATGATTTGGTTTTGAGTTTTCTCTCTTATGTATGCACTTATAGTATTAAGGAAGATGAAACTTTTTAAAATGGAGATAGAACCTGTCATCATACTAATCATACCTATTAAAAAATTAGACAATCTACTGGGTATCCATTTCCCTCTTCCAAACATTAAACCTCAAAACTAAGGTTAAGAAAAAAATGCTCAAGTTACTTATGTTAGGCCATCCTTGGAATCAGCAAAGATCTCAGAGTGTCTTAGTAGGGATATAGGATAATTATCTCTCAGGTGAAACAGAAAGAGAGCCATTGTCTGTTGTTACTGCAGGGGAAGTAGAATATTATATGTGATAATATCAATCTCTGTTTAGCTCATTGTTTCTGGTCCTGAAGAGAATTATGAATATTCCTGACTCTTTATTTCAGAGTGATTTCTAAGTCTTCATTGAGAACCAGGAGAGAAGGAGTGACTGTTGTATAAGAAATGTTCCCTTATTTTCGCTGGGGTGTTTCCACTCTTGATTGATTACATGAGTTTATGCTGCTGTGTAGTTTTTGCTTGGCTTATCCTGTGTTGATACCGTGAGGACACTGCTACCCAGGATCAAATGTGTTGCATCCTGCAACGTGCAAACGAGAGATTCATGAATGCTGAGGTTTCTACTGTGGGGTTATGTACTGTGGCAGTGGTGGGGATCTGTTGGTATTAAGCTCTAGGTTACACAACTTATAAACAACTTGTCTCCTCATTTTACCTAGGAAATAATTATTTTTTTCGTCTTTCCCTGGTAACATCCAAACTCCACTGGACTATTTTTCCTTCAAGGTAGACCAACCTTGGAATATTTGTTCCTGGCTTGACTTTAAGTTCCTTGCTTGTACTTAGGATACAAGGAAGGGTTCATGCACCTGAAAACTGAGCTAATGTTTCACTTCCAGCAACTGGTCTAATAAAAGATAAGACCTCTGTCTGCCCTACTTATAAGCCTCTGTCACAATTATCCTTGAATTTGCATCCAGAAGAGGGCAATAAAAGTGATGGAAGGGCTGGAAGGATTGTCCTGTGAGGAACAGTTGAGGTTTTGTCTGGTTTGGAGAGAAGATGGGTAAAGTGTGACCTCATGGCTCCCTACAGCTCCCCGAGGAGGACGAGTGAAGAGGGAGGTGTTGATTTCCCTGGTATCCAGTAACAGGACATGGGGCAACAATTCAAAGCCACAGCAAGGGAGGTTAAGTATGGATATTAGGAAACATCTCTTTACTGAAGAGGTGCTCAAGCCCTGAAACAGGCTTTCTAGAGAAGTGGTCAATGTCCCAACCCTCACAATGTTTAAGAGGCACTTGGACAATGCCCTTAGTAACACATTTTTACTTGGTCAGCTCTGAAGTGGTCAAGCCAGACTTGACTGTTGTAGGTCACTTCAAAATGAATAGTCATATTCATTCTATTCTATTCTATTCTATTCTATTCTATTCTATTCTATTCTATTCTATTCTATGATGTAACTGTCATGGTTATTCCTAAATGTGTTCAGACAGCATTCTGCAAATTTGCAACATCGTATTCCTGTCCTAGCCTTTTAGAGAAGTCCATATTTCTGTTCCACTACACCCTTTTCATCTACTATTCCCCAACAGACACCCAGAAATTTGTATATATTCACCAGTTTCCAGGCATACACCAGTGTTAGTCAAACAAATTTCAGTAACCTGGTTAATTGCCATAACGTAAATATGCTTGGCTAGTAGAGAAAATCCTTTGCCTCTTTTTGTCTCTCTCCTATCTTCTGTCTCCTCATTCAAAAACGCTGCAGCACATTCCAAATTGATGTTCTTAAAAAGATCCTATGTCAGTGTGCTTAAATCCTGATTTTCCTGTGCAATCCGTATAATAAAGCAACACACACATCCTCAGCTTCTCATCCATGCTTAAAAAATCAGGTTCCTGTAAAACTACAATTTAAATTATTTTGAATCCTTAAAATATGTTAGGCATTTTCATTTTTCTTTTTCCTCTTGGCTGCCAGACCTGCTTTCGGAACAACTTCTGTAAATAAAATTCGATCTGATATAACTATCTCATAATGTCATTTCACTTATTAATATATATTTTGGATTAAGACACTTGAAATTTCTTCTCCCAGACTGATATAAACTGAGTAATCTTCCACAGATTTCAGGGCTCAAAGATAATATAAAATCTTTAATGGCATATTTTTATATAGTGTTTAATTAATTTGGCTTTTTAGTTGTTGATTTAAGTAGTAAGTAAGCAGAAAGGCACTCCTAGTTTGCAGGTATCAAATTATGTCATTAAGAAACATAGAGAAATGAGTCACTGATGAAAGTATTATTAAATTTACCATATTTTGTATTCAGTATTTAAAGCATGTGTTTATGATCTTTAATAAGATAGACATTTTTAACTTTGACATTAAAAATCTGTCATACAATTTCAAAACAATAGAAAGACATTGAGAAATAATACATTACTATAGAATCTGATACAAAATTTTAAAAAATAAAGATTTTTAGTAACCTATCTTGTTTTCTTTAGCCAGCTGAGTCCAAAATAATCTTTTGGAACCCCACAATCACAGGAAGAAGTGTGTTATTTTGCTACACTGATCTCACAAGTTTAAATGGCAGTTCCAGAATAAGCATGCCTTTCCTGTAAATCCAGTGTGACTTCTGTAAAATTACAGTTGGGACAATGTCTCCTTCCATGGGATCTCCATTTGACACGTAAATTAGGTCAGGTGAATCTTTATACTGACTGTGCTGCTTTTCTTTCAAAACATCCAAAGGAGCCCAGATTGACCATTTGGGTTAGGACACATAGGACACTTGAAATGTAAAAAAGTGAATTGGAGGAGATTAGTTTTCTAAGAACAAAATAGGAGCATTTTGTCTACATTTTAGAAGAGACAATTCATTATGGACCCCCTGAATTCTTGGTACTTAATCTCAAAAATCAACGTGATTCCACTCTCTGAAGTAATCATTCCACTCACTAGGTGTACTGGGTGCCCACAGACCTGTCTCCTGGAACTGCTGTTATTTTGAGCAATGCTTTAAAGAGACAAGGTGTGAGATACTGGTGACACTTTCTTCATGCAGAAGGAATGAGAACTTTTTAAAGGATCTTTAATATTTGGAAACTGCAAACATCTAAGGAAAAAAAGTATATTTGTCAGAGTGAGGAAATTAATTCACTGAGAATAAGCAGAGAGTCGGGGTTGATTCTTTCTCTAGTGTATCACATATATTTTTCAACTTTTAGTTTATTATGCCCAAGAGTATCTTGAAAAAAGTAAAAGTAAGAGTAAAGTGAAAAAGTAAAGTGAAATTTTAGCAAAAAAAGAGTTTTATTTTATAAAACCTGTCAATATTTAGAAAGCACTTTTGGTTTTAGTCAACAATTACATCAATTTTAATTCTGCAGCCCTTGTGGAAGATCTGTATTGTTTTAGCAAATAGAGAGGCAGGTTCTATAATGTTAATGACTGATGTTGAAGCCATCAAAAAGGCATTAAAATGCCATTACTTCGCTGCAGTGTCATTAGAAATCTGCAAGGAAGGAAACTGGTTTAAGGTGATTTTATCATTTGTATTCAGTGTAAAAGACAGTAGCAGAACTGACAGTGATACTTTCATTTTGGCAGGTCTCTTTCCTAGGCTAGTTTTGAAAACCCTACAGATATTTTAATCCAAGTCAGTGACACATTTTAGTACCTGAATAGTAAGATTAAAGACTGTCTGTTAGAGAAATTTTAGCTGAGTGCAACCTGCCTATATGTAAGACAAGACATTGGAATTCAGTGTTCTAACCTAGTTAAGCAAGGTACAAGCAACTCACTCCCTCCCTCTGGACTGGGTGGACCACCCATTGAAACCCTAATCTTGAAAGCAGCAAGGAGTTTCTGAAATAAAATCCCTATCTCCCCTATATTTAATTGTTGATCATAAGCAGAATTGCATTACCCAGGGAGAGAGTGTTGTGTCATTTCTATATCCAACTCCAAATCTTGGAGCACTGTTGCTTTCAGTAGTACATTGAAGATATGAGTAGAACAGCCAGAGGTCCTTACTCGCATGAAAATATTAAATCTTCTAACACTAAAGATGCCAGAAATACTTCTATTCTTTTGAACTGGTTTAGTTAGATAATTATGCTTTAGTTTTATAAT
Organism: Machaerirhynchus nigripectus; assembly: GCA_013397975.1. Lineage (NCBI taxonomy): Eukaryota > Metazoa > Chordata > Aves > Passeriformes > Dicruridae > Machaerirhynchus > Machaerirhynchus nigripectus. Next base: position 567,573 of record VZRQ01009573.1, read on the forward strand.
TAACAGATATGTGAGAGTTTTTGTTATCAGTTGTGGACTGTAAAAAGTAATGCTATTTTTCACACACATAGTAAGTCTGTTTCAAATCTGAATATGCATGAACACGAAAAATATTATTTAAATGTGCTAATTATTAATAAAAAATTCTTGAAATGGAATAAATCCCTTAAGATCATCTAGTCCAACCTCGCTGCTCAGGAATGTTCGATAGAAGAGGTTGCCCAAAGAACAAGATGATCTTTAGGTCTCTTCCAACCCAAACCTATGATTCTATGATAGAGCAAGTTGCCTGGGACTGTGTCCAGCTGAGTTTTAGATATCTTCAGAGATGGAGATCTCTGACGATCTCCGAAGATCTGCCATTGTTCATGGATTGCATGTGGTTGGTGGGCCATACACTGCTCCTTACATGTGCTGCTATCTATTCTTTGGATCCATCTCAGTGGTTTGCAGATGGGAAGGGGAAGGAAGATTCATGGTAGCTATCACTGAACAAGCACTGAAAATTGATAAAAACTAGTTAGCAGACCAAGCAGCTTTTAACCCTACTTAGTCTGTAGTAGTCCAGCAGACGTGGCATGATTGGTGGTCCAGTTCTCAGAAATACATGAGACCAAAAAAAAAAACCACAAAAACCTGCAAAAACTCTTGAGGGGCAAAGAAAAGTAGATGAAAGAGAGAGAGTGGTCAGGGACACCTGAATACCTGTCCATTCCAAAGGACTGTAGGATTTGAGGGTGTGGATATATTTGTCCACTCTTTTGAAATATGTTTCTTTTTTTGGTACTGTAATTTAATTACTGAATACAACAAAGAAAAGGTGTTATTAGAAAGAGGTAGTCGACCAGTATACACCATCCTTCATCTTTCCTGAAAGGACTGCAAATACCTCGACGGTCTCAGGCACAGGAACAGTGTTAATGTAGAGGGCAGTACAGCTTAGGTGACACAAAGCAGAGAGAGTTCTGACCTAGAAAAGCATTAGAGCTTGCAGCCTTCTGAAAGTCCATTAAAATCAGTGGGAATCATAAATGTGACTGATTTTTGGTGTGGTTAAATACGTGCTATGCACTGAGGTGGTACTTCCAGGTGGTGAACTCTGAAAAGTATGAGGCGTCCTACAAAATGCAGTGGTCCACTCACTGGGGATTCATCTCTCTTTACTAAATCAGTGTCTTTTGTGAACTGGGGTTTACAGTATTTCCCACTTTCTGTCCCTTGTTTGAAATGAAGGTTTCTCAAGACAGGAGTACCCCTCAAGCACTTCATCTCTGCAAAACAACAAACAAAATGAGACTAGTTTCTGTGTGAGGATTCTCAATGCTTAAATGAAACATAATTCTAAACAGACGTTAACCAAAAAACTTCCTGTAGCTCTAACACACCAACATTTTATTCTCTTACCGAACTTTTCTCCTCTTTAAGTTATTGTGCTGTTTGATTTTTAGTGTATGGAGAATTTAGAACATGAAAGTGATCTTCACCTTTGTTTTCACACAGCTTTAATAATAAGCACTAAACTGCAGATCTGATGTGCATGGGAATCAATTCTTATATCCTCACAGTAGTGACTATAAAATATGGAACATAAAATCACACAGCTAGATACTTCGTAATTACAAATAATTCATCTTCATCTCCAACTTTCACAACAAAAGTATTAGTTTAGGCTTAAGGAGCTTAGGTAGAGCAGTAGCTGAGAGATATTTGAGCCCTTTCTGTCTTTCTAGGTCATGTTCCCATCAGGTAAGCCAGTGAGCCATTTCTGATGGCATAAATACAACACACTTCCATTGTTAACAGTCTGAGTATATTTCCAACAAATAAAATATAGAGACAACATTTTAAATAATTTACCAATAGCTGGCTGAATTTAGCAACTTTCTCTAGGTTTTTTTGAATACTACCCAGCAAGCATAGATACAAAGGCACGTCCTCAAACAGAAAGCAAGGACAGATTGAAATATTGTACTAATCTACCTCAGGCAAAAGCCTGTCTGGACAGATTTTTTTTCTCTGTGCCTTCAGGTTTTGCTGCATGACTGGTGGAAATTGGTTCCAGAGGGGAGAGTCTTCTCTTGAGAATTTGTCATCACCTGCCCCCTCAACAGCACAGAAAGAAAGAAACATTTCCCCAGAAAACTGGGACCTAAAGCATCTTAGAATGTAGCAGGAGTTTATTGGCTTGTAGTTTGCAGGGAACTCCCTTGAGCTGTAGTAACATCTTGTGCTGTCCATAGCTAATTCCTCCTTTGAAACCATTGTGGGAGAAACTGTCCTGAGCAATGTGCTCCCAATTGTTCTTTGTTCCCAAAATCTTACTCCAGATACCAGAACTACCAAAACAAACAGCTAGGAAACTTACAACACTTCAACAGCTGAGAAATCTGAATTTGAAGATTAGAAGTTAGGTTCAGACAAGCTGTATAATGCCACAAAGAAAGAGAGTAACTAATTTCTGTAAAAAAAAATATATTTAGTGTTCCAACTGTGTGTAAATTTTAATAATTGGTGTTGTAAATAGAATCCCTTTGACATAGTCCTTGATCAAATGAAGACTCAGGAGGCTGGGTTATTTTCTTAAAGACAAGTAAAAGTGGAAGTTGTCATCTTTTATGTGCATCTACCTGACACACGTATGTTTAAGCAGAATTCCATACTTCCGCCTTCTATTTTTTAATCAAAAGTTTCATTATAAGAACACTGTCCTACAGTTCATTTTATATACAAGTTATTCTGAGTGTGATGCCATTTAAATTAATGGTTTTCACAAAAGAGAAGACCACAATCAATTAGAGCTATAAAAAAAGAAGCATTTTAAAGCAAAGGCAATCAAGAAAAATTTTCAGAAAATCAACTCCTTTTCAGAGAATGGTGTTTTGATTTTACAGCTTCACATGCATATTGTGTCACTTAGAGAAAATGTCTCTTCAAAATGCCTGCCTACTCTTTGTGAACATGCATCTGAAAACCTAAATAGTTTGCCAAGGTCTAGTCTAATTTATTTACATTACAGATTGTCAACAGCAGTAGGTGGCAATCACCACGGGACCGAAAAAAGGCACTTTGAGAGCAAGTATAAAATAAAGAGTGAAGGTGGTGTTTGTGTACAAGATTAAAATGGGTTGTGAATAAACTGGATTGAAAACTGATACCTGGGATTTATTTAGACTTTTACTAGGTAATTATGAGGGTGAAACAGTCATAGTATGTTTCACTAGCTAACCTATTTAGGAAGTTTATGGAATTTTAGGAGAGAATGGTGGTTTTTCAAGACAGTGTGAACTCTGTGCTCTGTTTGCCTAGGTAATGAATGATTTGATGTTCTAAGTGATGGGCACAGAAAGTTCTACATTGGCAAGTAACAGTGAGTGTGAAGCTGTCAAGGTTCAGGTGCAATACTATTGTGGCATCAAGGACCATCTGTATGATGTTCTTTGTCATATAGTTTAGTTTTATGTAGCCCTGTGAGGAGCAGAGAGTTGGACTTGATGAACCCTTCCAATGCATCCTTGGGTCCCTTCCAACTTGAGGTATTTAATGGTTCATGCTTAGGGCAACCGAGACAGACTGATGATGGGGATGACAGGGCATGACCAGTGGGACTGTTGCACTTGGCTGAGTATCAGAATTCACAGCAGCAGAAATTACTGAGATCAGAAATTTCTCCATGCTGCATGTGGTCAAACCCAGGACTTTTGAATATTTTTATACAAACAGAAAAAGCACAGACCCCTTTGTGATGGAGATAAGCACTTAAAATGGAAGAAGACACGATACAAATGTCTGCTGTAGCTAAAGGGGGCTTACGGTACCTAGAGGGGACCTACAAGGTAGCTGGAGTGGGACTTTTCACAAGTGCATACAGTGGTAGGACAATGGGGAATGGTCTTAAACTGAAGGAAGGTAAATATAGATTAGTTTTCAGGAAGAAATTCCTTACTATAAGGATGGTGATGCCCCATCCTTAGAAGTGTTTAAGACCAGGCTGGATGAGGCTCTAACAACCTAAGGAAGATGTCCCTGTCCATGGCAAGGAGTTGGAACTAGATGATCTTTAAGGTCCCTTCCAACCCAAACCTTTCTATGATCCTATGATAATTGGGGCTGGATATATGAAAGTGGGGCATAACCCACATGCCAGTTAAAGATTCAGGCATCTAAGATGTCAGCCATGCTGAAATGGTCCATTTTTCTCTTATTCAGACTCATAGTTTCATTTCTGGATGTAAGGAGTTACCCTAACCTTTCAGTGCTGGTAGATATTTTTCTGAGAACATTTTAAAGTCAGTTAAAGTTGAGGAGTGGAGCAAGGTAGGTGAGGTGCTCCAAAGAAAAACTCCTCAGTATCACAGCTGGTAGGTGAAAGAAAAATGAGCAAAATTGACTCTTTTTCTGCATACCAAACCAGTCCAATATTGTGAAGATAAGTATCTATCTTATTCTCTGTGTTAAAAAGTCAAAAAACTCATGTGAGCTCTTCTGGTTTTCACCATAAGGGACAGAGTTGCAGGCTTACAGCAAGGGTTAGCATAGAGCTGTGTTAAAGAATTATCTCATTGGGAAGTGGAAGGTTGGATTTTTTTGCAGAACATGCAGTTTTGAAACCATATCACTCAACTTTCATGATCCTTTTTTTCTCTCTTTTAGCCTCACAATATAGGCTTTATACTCTTCTCACTTTTTTATCTGCTTTAAAGAAAAATGTAACTCTGCAGTCTATGGCGGACTCATTCCTGGGTTATACTCTGGAGTAATGAAGTGAATGACAACCCAATATGAAACATATGATTGTGCAGAGTGAATTCCATATTGGCCTGCACCCTGCATAATTGCCTTGAAGTCAATCTAAGCCATGTAAGCTATTGCAGAATTTTTTACATAGAAGAAAAAAAAGAAAATGAAAGAGCCCATGTCTGGCATTATGTTTTATCCCAAGCCAAATGCGTAGACAGCTTGCATTTGCCAGCCTTCTCAGAAAGAGCCTAAAGGGACCTGTTTGCCAACATTTGATTCCCTGGCAGCAAGCTTTTTGTATTTCCATTAATTAGCCAGCTCAGGGTGTTTGCTGTTTCTCTGGAATACTCTAGCCAAGGGCAGACTCTACGGACAGACATCAGAAAAAAGCCACTGACTCTATAGAAATCCATTAAAGAATTCCATCTTCGTCGCTTGGAGGATTGGAACAGATGCACTGAAGAGAGGAGTCCAGGAACACAGATTTTTATGTATGGTTTTATCAGAGCTTAACAATCCTACAGTGGCATTTGTTTGACTTGCCAAGCAGAAGGCAATGGTTTCATCTGTACCAGGCATTCAGGCAGAGCAGCTTGTTAGATATCATAAACAAATATGCTACAATGAAAGCATTCTTTAATTTGTCAGAAACAGGGCTGACTTTGTGTCAAAAAAGTTTGAAATATTAGCACTGGTTTAATGGAGCTATAGATGCGTAAACACACACATTTGAAGATGCAGACATCTCCTTAACACAACCGGAGCCGAGGTGCGGAACTAGCACCCAACAGTACTCTGCTGTTCCTGACATGGAAATGTCCTGTCAAATAATCTTGAAGAACACAAGCTGTAGTAAAAACATTAATATATTTAAGAAAAAAAGAATGCAAGTTTGATTTTTGTTAGTCAGGAATTAATTCTCTCTAGGACATTATTTATCTCAGTACATTGAAACATAGAAAGCAATTTACACCTGGAATAATAATTCTCAAATATTTTTTGCAAAACTACCAAAATGCCTGCAAAGAGTCTTCCAAGGTTCAGACACTTAAAAATTGCCAAATCAAGCAAGTCCATTAAGTCCACTAAATTTCTCCACAAATCAGGAAAGTTCATTGAATTGCAGGAAAAGTGTAGGTTGCTTTCTACACTGTGAAAACACACCTGTTAGCATTAATGATACACCTGTGCTATCACGTTTTCAATACTGTTACCTGAACAGCCTTGTTCCCTTCAGAGGCATAAATAGAGACAAAAAGCAAATCTTGAAAGATTCAGAATCTCTTAAAAATAATTGTGATGAAATGGCAGTTTCTAACAGGTGCATTTAAAACAATCATAAAGAGAGAAAATTTATTCTGGTCCAGGTCTTCCCAATGGTCCTGTGAGAAAAGGGTTTGCTTAGTATTCTGTATTTCTGGTTCCAAAGGGAAAAAAAGATCTACTTACTTTCTACTTTCCTCTGCATGCACACTTTCAAATACCTGCTATTTTTTTCGAGTAATCAAATATTCAATGGAAAGCTGCTTTTCAACACTTTGAAAGAGGAGCAGATCATTGCTTGGTGTAAATTGTTTTGATTTGATGCAAACTTTGTATCCAATCTTGATGCCAATTATGCCAATAATTTTCATGCTCTCATTAATTTACTGCAGCTGAGGACTGGTTTATTGTAGTTTTCTTATTCTTTTTTTTTTCCTCCCAAGAAATTTTACAGGCAAGAGTGAATTCCAAACCACAACAAACAATCACATAACTTTGTGAGAATAGCAATTTTCTGAACAAAAACCACTCTATTTCAGATAGGAGGAGTTAAGATTATTTCACATTATTGTGCTGCTGTCTGAGAGATAGAAGTGAAAAGCAATATACAGAAGCATACACCATAACAGGTCAATGGACCAACTAGTATTTTGACTTTGACGGTGACCTGTAAAAGTGCTTCAGAAGGAGATCTAAGACCTTCATGACACATTTAGTGAAACACCATGTGCACAAATGGAAATTTCCCTTATCCTCCTCATAATGCTGATTGAAAAGTGTGGTTTTGATGTGAAACAGATGCATGAAATCAATAGAGAACAATTAGCAACCAACACACATTCAAGATAAAGCACTAAAATTAATTGTCTTTGATTTAAATGTAATTTGTATCAAATAAAAAAATTACTTGAATTTCAAAGCTTTAATTATTACAAAAACAGTGAGTAAAAAATAAAATTTTATTAAACTATAATGGTCACTTAACCCTAAGTATTCTTTGTCTTTCTACACCTAATTTTCCTTGGCTTTGAATGTGCTGTATCAGCAACACCCTCCTTTGATGAGTACCAAAGTCATGTCCCTCGTCCAGCTGAAGTTGCAGAAACCTTTATCAAGTTCAGGGACAATGGCCTGAGAGAAATCACCGAGCCTTTTGATCTTTTTAATTTTTCTTCTTTTTTATTATGATTTAAGTGAGCTTTGTTTCAGAGTAGTGGACTGTGAAAATAGGATAGGGAGATTAGACTTTGCTGGGAAAAATATATGTATGAAATATTACTATGACAAGGTTGTGTGGATAGTTTGTGATGTGTGAAATGAAATCCCTACTCAATGTGCCTAGGCAATGCAATTAGTGCTATCCCGGTCAGTGAGTTCATGTTAGAAATGAAAAGATTTGTCCTGAAAAGAAAGTAGCACCTTAAAAAATTACAAAATTAAAAAAATCCTTAAGATATCCACTCTGATTTATTATTTTTATGCATCTATACTGAGTTAAAGCGAAGAGTCATTTTCAAGAAACTTTTGTGGCTGAGTTCTGATACCTAGTAAATTCCTGATGAGAATCATAAATGCAGAAAATAACGAACTTGGTCTGGGATTCAATCACTTTACAGAGATGGGAACACTCAAGGTGACTAGGAGGTTCCCATTTAACTCTTCTAGTAGAATATATAATCTTAAAAGATAAAAAAAAAAACAAAATAGAGGAATTTTTAATTAAAAACCCCCAAACAAACAACAACAACACAAAGCAGCAAAAATATGCCCCACACCAAATAAACCAAAAAAACAACCTTGAACTTTCTCCCAGCCAAAGTGAAACACAGAGTACTGAAATTACTTTATCCTGGAGAGAGGAAAAAAAATTGGCAATATGCTTTCCCTGACGAAAATATGAATTTTATTTCTTCCCTACTGAAGATGAAATGAAATCTTGTTTTCCTGTTTTATTCCAATTTATAACAAAGGAAAATTCTTTCAAAAATGGCACTGGTGGAAAACAAATTTGTATCTTTCAGCCAAGCACTACCTTCAGAAACTATAGAAACAGCTCACTGAGACTGAAGTGGACAGGTTGATTTAGCAGATAGTCTTTCTCATAACCTTAATATTATTTAGGATAGAGCTACATATTCCGGGCTTCAGGCTTTGAGTGGTTCATAAAATTTTGTTCTGACCCTCTGCACAGACATTAAACCCATATTTACAATATTATGTCCCAGTTTAAAACGAGATAAAAATATTAAAAGCTTCTAAATTTAAGCCTGTGCCAGAAATATGCCTGAATCAATTTTCAGATGAAAACAGCACAAAGACTGCACATGGAAGTAAAACCCATGGACTCAGGAAGGTTCCTAGGTGCTGGATTGTGTTGCTGGGTCATTAAGCTGTTTATATGTTCTTTGGCATGAATTTTGCCAGCCTTTCTGTACAGTTTCCAGATAGAGTTTGGCTGTCAAAATATTCTAAAGGCGGTTCCCAATAATCAGTTTCTACACAGCTTCCTTGTATCTAAAGCCTAATCACAGTACTTAGCCTCGGTGTCAGGAAACATTTCTGGGCATGTTCAGTTTACCAGAAGCCAAAATATCCTGGCTTTTGGCTGTCCAGATGTGTGTGTTCCCTTTTTTTCCCCCTGTTCATAAGGGTAGGCAGAAAACACTAGGTTACTAAGATTATTTCTTACTGAAAATATAAACAGGTTAGAAGGTATGATTAGAATCAAATTAAAAATTCTTTTAACACTGAAACCGTGATTGAAATTGGGGTCTCCAAAGCTGAATCTCAAGTCATTACAAGGTAATCCCTTGACTCAGTCCTTATGGCAGTCTGGAGGCATGCAGTCAGAGAAATATCCATAACCAAAGAAGTAAATCAGAAATCCTGGCTGGAACTGGTCTGAAAAGGAACTATGTATTCCAGGTTCATCAGAACATCTTGAAATAAGAGCTGGAATGAATCATTTCATTTAGAGGGTTAAAGTTAGATGGAGAGAACATGTACTTCAATCAGAATAAAAGGTAATTTTTTGTAATGTGTGATGTATTTCTGTGCCTGTACTGTTTGTATGTTGTCAGTAACATAAAATAAAATAAAAAAAAACCAACCAGGAAACCATAATACAGATTCTTGTAAAGATAAATTAAATTCTCTTCACTTTAACACTTCTAAATGTAACGTCATCCTACCTGTTTCTTTCTTTTGTAGAGTCTTCTCAGACACCGAAAATATAAATTATCTAACAAAAAGCATGTTTTCTTTATGGTATATTTCCTAGCTCAGCAGATCTCTGATCCTTATCAAAATGTACAAGTGCATTATTGATAATAATAATTCCAACTTATTACAAGTTTAAAGAGCAATGTTATTTTTAAGTTAATGCAACTGCTTTGTCTGTTTGGAGTGTTTGAGACAGTAACTAAGTCTCAGAGATGGTGTTGAACCTCATACAAACCATTCTCCATCTTGGCTGGATCTCTGAGATGCTACCAAAATATTATCAGGAAGTAAAAATTACCAATATTCTTTAGATTTAATGAAGTTGACACAATATGGGATAAAAAAGGCAAGGGCAGGTCTCTGGAAAAATTAATTGAATCATAGAATGGTTTAGGTAGGGAAGAACTTTCAAAGAGCATCTCGCTCCAACTCCCCTATCATGGGCAGGGACACCTTCCACTAGACTAGGTTGCTCAGAGCCACATCCAGCCTGGCCTTTGTTTCCAGGAATGGGTCACCCAAAACTTCTTGGGGCAACCTGTGCCAGCATAGCACCATCCTCACAGTAAAATTTACAAGAAGGTTGTAAATTGATGGTTGACCAGGGATTATAAACCTTAATATAATACAGGTTCCTACTGTGGCATATTTACCAGGTAGCAGAACAGATCTTTTCTAAATAACGATTTGCAACCTTGTGACCTTCTCCTTCTTTCCAGTCCCATTTCCCTTAAACTATCACTCTAAATTTTCACTCTAAATTTATGAAAGTGTCTCTCAGCAATCTGATAGGTTATAGCTACATACTGAATAAAAGAAGCATTGTTTTGAAGGGAAAAGTAATTTCTTAGAAGTCCTACTCTGCAAGAATTTTGTGTCTGCCAAGAGTTTAAAAATTCATTCGTACTCAAAGGAAATTGTTATTGTGCAAAGAATAAAAGATTCTAGCAATAGTTTGTTGTTGGTATCTTAATTATTTTTTTTTGTACTTTGCAAACAAAGATTTTGAACATGTAAACCATAGCTCGCTGAAATGTTTTTGACTCAAACCATATTCAATGGAATTGAGCGCTAAATAAAAACTCTTTGTTTGCTCTTGTTTTTTCAAAAAAAATCAGTCTTTAGAGAACGAAGAAATAAATCACTCCAAAAGGCAAACAGTTTAAAAATGTTGATTTTTCAAGACCTGAAATGGTTTTGATCATCTATGCTGTATCTCAGGAAAATCACCATTCAAGCCATGAGTCTTGTAGGCTCATTGCCTGCAAAATGTCTACCAGGTCTTTAACTAGTAAGAAATGTAATTCATCCTCTCACTGTCTCTTGATCTTTTCTGTAGCTTTTCTCTCCTGTAGCCTGTATTGGAGGCTTTCACCTCATCAAGTCACGTGGGAAAACCTGGTTGGATATATGCTAAACCCCACATAAAACAAACATTTACTGCAAAAATTAAGGTCTCTGTAAGGACACCACAAGTCATAGAATCATCATAGAATGGCTTGGGTTGGAAGGGACCTCAAAGGTCTTCTAGTTCCAACTCCATACCGTGGGCAGGGATGCCACCCAACAGTCTTTTCAGTGTAGCTGACTGCTGAAATTGTCTGCAGGTCCCACCACCTGAACAACATATGGCAAATAGCCTTCAATATCTTCGCTGAATCAGAAATATTCTTCTAGGTCATGAATTTTGTCTGCAGTTGTAGATATCACAAGGAATTATACAAATAGCAATAGAAGCTTCCCAGGCTTAACTATTTGCAAGGAAGTCTTAAGGTGAAACTGTATAATTTATTCTATTATTCTGTCAGAGCTACAAGTAAACCATAATACTGTATTGTAAATGCTTACTTGTTATAAGCCCCTCTGAGTTACTATTACTTGCCGGGTTGATGTACTTTCAGTTTGTCCTGTGTGTTCACTATAATGGTTTGAGTGTGGAAATAAGATTATTGTTGAGATCTTTTTTCATGACCCCCAGTCCTGAATTTGGAGTCAAACTGTGTTAGCTCTGTTTCACAGTTACTTTAACAAGTACTGAGTATTGACAAAATTTGTAAGTGACTCTCGCAATTTTCATCCCTTTCATTTTAAGTAAAGCTGTCTTCATCATGTAAGCTGGATTAAAGTTTATTTGTTGTGTTTCAGGTAAATAGTTCCTGTGATGGGTGTCAGAATAGAGATGAAAAGAAACCCAACAAAAAAACCTGTTAACACAACAAAAAATTACAAGTGAACCACTCATGGAAAAAAATGGCTTGTTTGTAGCTTGTGAATTGTATGTTTGCAAATGAAGCATTTGAAGGGATCAAGTCCCTGACAAAATTAACAACAGTAGTGTTCATGGTCTTGAAGGTAAACTCACAATCTAGTAAAATAAACCTCTGGATCTGTGATAATGGGGAGTGGGAGGCTAAACAGACAGGCTTTAATTTTTGTTTTTTATAGGTCAAATTAAAATATAGGCCTTTATATTACAAATTCCAGAGGTCACCGAAAATCTGGGGCAGATTTTAACTCATGCTGAAAGGTTTAACATCTCAGAGCCACTTCCCTGGACCTCACTACTTTTAGCTTTTTAGCATTCAGGCTTTGTTTTTTAGCTAGTTACCTCATGTTTTCATCTTTGTTTATTAGCATTGCAAATGTGTTCACAGTACAAAGCTTACTATTCCTTACACTGTGTTTCATGATTGTCTCTAAGGTATCTATAATTATGTGAAAACAAACTTCTTCTAACAATTCTTGTTTCCAGAACATACAACATTTTTTGAAACAGAAGGTTCCAAAGGGAGCAATGTTTTTTGAGTGATTTTTGCATTACACATTTTACAGCATACCTTGTTTTGTGTTGCCGAAAGATATGATTGTCTTCTCATTTAAAACATGTATTTTTAAGACGTATGATTAAATAAGGAAAAAAAACAGTTTTTGAGTAATTATCTTCCGTTTTAAGTTGTGTACAGGTCTAAGTTTTAAATACCATTGAAAGATTGTTTCCCATGGCATGTTGCCTGCAGTACATTTTATTTTCAATGCAGATTTAAATAAACATCTTGGTTTTTTCCCTGTAGTCTTTTAAGAAGCTGCCAGAGCTCCTAAAAAAAAAGTTTTCACCTCTCTGTAAAGCTGTGAATATTTATGGAGCAGCCAAAATAGTAGTAGAGAATTTACTGCAGTAAATATAAACTAAAGCATTGTTATTATAAATGGAAAATTATTTGTTAAAAGGTCTGACTGAAATAAAGGTTCCTGAAGTAAAATATCTAAGAGTAAAAGAAAGAAACAAACAAAAAAGACCCCACTAAATATAAGTATGGATCCTATACACAAAGAAAATATAGCTGTAAGAAAAAAAATTACACATTATATCTTGGTGTAATGATGGCATTCATCTGATGATAAAAAGCAGATAGATGATTTGGACATACCCATTGTTGTTGCCATGTTACCACCCTACTTAGAAAAATATTAAAATACATAATATATATATGGAAATTTGGTTTAGTAGATGATGCTTGCCTGCCTAGTCAGGGGCTACTTAAAGGTCTCTTGAAACTGGAATGTTGGATCATGCTCTAAGAAACTAGATTAGAAATAGTAGCATGTCTCTGTCTCCCTCATGTATCCTGCTCTTATCAGCAAAACCTTGATTAGAGAGTTTTTTGTGTTTTAAAATTATTCAGGAAAATAAAGCAACTTGTATTTTTGAGAGCTGATCCAAAATCCACTGAAGTCTCTAAAAAGCTTTAAGTGATCTTTGGATGACGCAATAGATGGTTGCTTCAGTGGCTCATCCAGTCTATCTAATGCTCTGGACTAATCTTGACTTACTGTCTGTTTTGTTTTCTAATGGCTGGACTTCACATAATTACAGATGAAGTTAACCATAATGACAAATCATGACATTTCTCAAAAGTCTTGAACTGAGCTTTGTAATTTAGTAAAAATAAAGAAAAAACATAAGATCTAGCTCATATACTATATGGTTCCCACACGGGCAACCAGGAGGACCAGAATAAGATAATTTTCCTAATTCCACTACTTATCTGCTCACACTAAGCAGGACTTACAGTAGGGGCCACTGCAATCAGACTGAGGATTTTTATTTCTTTTGGGTTTTTTTCTTTATATAGACACTAAAAGATCTGCTGTCCTATTTTTTCAGAAGTTTTGTGTTAAGCTGTCCCTCATAGAATAACAGAATGAAACAGAAAGGCATCTCTGGAAACACAGCAAGGTCAGCTAGATTGCTCAGGGCAATTCCAATGATGGAGACTCCACATCCTCTCTGGGCAACCTGTATCAGTGCTGAACATATTTACCATGGTTAAAAAAAAGCAAAAAAGAGCTTTTTGTCACATTTAACTGGAATTTTTATTAAAAATTGTACCCATTCTCTCTTGTCCACTATTATGGCACTACTGAGAAGGTTGTGGCTGCACCTTCTTTATTGCTTCCCATCAGTATCTGTTCACAGGTTTACGTTCCTTCTGAGTCTTTTATTCTCCTGGTTTAACAACCCTAGTTCTCTCAGTCTGTCCACATATGAAGAGTGCTCCAGTCTCTAAGTCATCTTTGTTTCTCTCTGTTGTATTTCATTCCATATGTCCACATTTGTCTTGTACAGGAGAGCTCAGAAAGGGACACAGAACTCCAGGTGTGTCTTATCAGGACCTCTATCAGAGGGGAAGAAACACCACGCTCAACCTGCTGTCACTTTTCTGCCTAATACATTCCAGGAAGCTGATGTCATTGCCACAAATGGACACTGACAGCTCATGTTCAAGTTCTTGTCCCCCAGGACACTCAGGTCCATCTCTGACAAGCTGCTTTGGAGCTGGTTGGTCCTCACCTTGTGCTGGCTTGGGAGGCTCATCATCCCTGTGGCCAGGATTTAATACTTTCCCTTCGGTGAACTTGAGTTTTGTGTCAGGCTATTTCTCTAATTGCCAGGTCCTTCTGACTGAGAGTGCAACCATCTGGTTTATCAACCACTTCCCAACTTTTTGCCAAGTAACTGTGGTCTTGTCAAGACAACTATTTAAGAAGATTCAAGTATTTTGGTGCTGTAGGATATATAAGTGCTCAGAAAAATAATTTGCATGTTATCGGGATTGCATGAATCATAAATTTTCAAGACCTATCAGCCAGGTTTAAGAAGCAAGACTCACGGTACTTTATCAATGCATATGCTGCTCTGGTCACAATTCACACTGGTTTGAGGGTAAATGTATCACTTTAATGAACTGACAGACTTCTTACTATGTGCTTTTTAGGAACAAAAAACTCTGTAAGAGAAATATCTCTATAAACCTACCATTATGAATGTGCACTAATGTATACAGCAGGATGAATACATTAACAAAAATCTGTCACTCGTATCATTCTATCTCTTTTTTCACTTTGCTTATTAGCATGGCAAGGCAACCAGATTGAATAACCCTGTAACTCTGTTCCCTTCTGTTGTCTTTACTCTGTGTCTTTTATTTTCACATGCATTCTACTTGAAAATGTTCATAATTATAATGCAACAAGACTATATCTTCTTTTGAAAATTGTTGTATTATGAAAAACTGTGCCGTGAAAGTGCTGTGGTAAGTAAAAAATTATTGTCAATATTGATGGCAGTATCCACAGCCCTTTTTCTCTGAACACTTTTGATCATACTTATTTGAAGAACAGTCAAGATACAGAAGATCAAAACTTGGTCTTAGCTGCACTGATTTAAATCCAGGGTAACTGTACTGTGTTTAAGTGTTCTTAATGAAATAGCTGAATTTTAATTTGGTTTCCAAATTCAAAAAATGAGTTTCACTAGCAACCTGTTGGGGTTTTTTCTTCATACTCCTTTGATTCATTTCTTCAAAGTATGCTTATTTATGCATTCTTTTATAAATGGAATCACAGCTCATTTTGTATTTCTCATTGGGATATCATTTAAGCATAAGTCAAGCTCTGCAATGTGCAGTCAGATGGTTTAATAGAAAAGATTACTTAAATACCAAAAGAACGGATTGAAACAAATCCCTGGTGGATTCCTCAGTAAATATTTTTACAATGTTACATATACTTTATAATGCTTTCTTAATAACTGTAGATATTGATGGGCTCTGGGACAGATTAGGTTCAGCAATCAAGGCTAAAACAAAATAAATTCCTGAGCCCAGATGTCTGTTTACGCAGAGCAGAGCCTTTTTATTCTCTTGTTTATTCATTGTCAGGACCTGGAACATAATTTCATATTTTATTCCTTCCTGAACATGCTTTTCCAGGTGATTAACTTAATTCCGAGCTCACTTGCTAGCACATTCAGAGAATTGCAAAGTTGCCTTACCAGTTTTGACTTTAGGGAAGAGCAAAATTCATACTGGGGCATGTGACACGACGACTGGTAAGAACACAGCTACAGAGCAAGCTGGTACTGGATGTGTAAGTACTTCAGTTGGTTTCAAAAGTACTCTGATCTGGTAACAAAATCTGCAGCCAGCTCAGAGGAAAATTATTGAGCAGGGTTATCCATGATGATTTCGGTGCTGGTGAATGCACTTTTCAGCTGACCTATTTCCCATGATTTCTATTTCAGATGATTTATTTCATTTTTCACATGATCTATTGAGCGTTTTGCTGGAAAATTTGTCAAAATATACCCTTACTCTTCATGATTCGAGATTTCTTTTCACATCTTCTATTATCTGTTATGTACAGAAATTACTATGGACAACCAAGAAAAGAAAATTACTGTTTTAACCAAGAAGAAAAGACATACCCACTGGGGATGTTGGTGGACAGACAGCTGAATATTGACCAACATGTGCCCAGGTAGCCAAGGAGGTCAGTGACATCATGGCTTGTATCAGAAATAATGTGTCCAGCAGGAAAGGGCAGTGACCATAGCCCTGTACTGGGCATTTGTGAGGTTATTCCTCAAGTTCTGTGTCCAGTTTGGGCCCCTACCTGCAAGAAAGATATTGAGGTGCTGAAGTGTGTCCAGAGAAAGACAATGGAGCTGAAAGGTCTGGAGCACAAATCTGATGAGGAGCAGCTGAGGGAGCTGGGGCTGTGCCTGATGAAAAGGAGGTTCAGGGGGCCCTTATCACTCTCTACAACCATCTGAAATGAGCTCATCTACCTAGGTGGGGGGTTGTCTCTTCTCCCAGGCAACAGACAACAGGACAAGAGGAAACGGCCTCAAGTTGCACCAGGGGAAATTTAGTTTGGATTTTAGGGAAAATCTCTTCACTGAAAGGGTTGACAAGCACTGGAGCAGGCTGCCCAAGGAAGTGGTGGATTCACCATCCTTGGAGGTATTTAAAAACATGAAGATGTGACACTTAGGGACATGCTTAAGTGGTGGACTTGGCTGAGGTAAACAGCTGGATATGATGATCTTAGATTGCTTTTCCAACCTAAACAGTTGTAATGATTCTGGGGGATATAGGATATTGTAAGGTTGTGAGGAATATGGTAAAAAACTGACTTCATCTTATTTATTTCTTCAGGGTATCTGAGAGTTCTCTTTCTTCCAGGTGATACCTAATCATCTACTTTCAGTGACAACATTTAAAAACTACTCAATAGCTACCTTTGTTTTTTCCTTTTTATCCTTTGGTTTGTTTGTGCAGCCTCACAACATCTCCCTTATCCTTGGAGACTGAAGTGACTTTGAAATTATTTGCACAAGTACCATTGGAAGTTCCCACTGCAGCAGAGGGCTCTAGAGCAGAGACCTTTGTTTCTCTAGAAAGCAAGAGAAATGAGGGTTCAATGACTGTGTGAAGGTAAGATATAAAATCATGGTAACCTTTACAGCTGGCTGATTAGTTTTGGAAATCTTTGTTTGAAAACAGACGTCAAAATGCATGCTCAAAGGAAGAAAAACAGAGAATAAGAGCTACAGGATTTCTGTACAAACTTTGTAGACACCTCAGAAAACACTGAAATGTTATTTTATATTTAGACTTGTATGTTCAAGAAGGAAGAGAGGCACACAGCTACCAAGAAAACATGGTTATTGCTGATAAGTTTCGAGGAAGTCTCATGAAAACATTGTGTTCCAAAAAATTATAGGAGGACAACAAATTATTTTATTTCTAATGATATTTTTCTGATGGTTATTTTTATTATATAGCTCACACAGTCCCCTATCTTCTGCACAAACTGAGCTTTTACTTAGCTTATGAAAAGTTGGGTCTACAAAATCTACTTGGCATGAATGAAAAAACTGTGAATGTATACATGTATACATATTATAATATTGTCTGCAAGGACTGCCTTAATGTTTTTGACTGAGTAATAAATAATAGAGTAGTAAAACTATAATGCTGTAGAGAAGTAGGAAAATTTGGATTTCTTGATCTTATTAGTAATGTAATAAAAGGTTATTACATTAGTAATGTAATAAAAAAAGTAAATGTAATAAATATGTCATGCTAATATAACAATGGTATTGCAATAATTAGAACTGATATAAACTTAATAAACACAAATTATTTGAAAAAATTAAAATTCTGTTCTCTTAGGTATTAGCCACATTTAGTTTCAAAATTTTGGAAAATGAAGGAAAATATGCAGACAACAGGTGGAAATAAATAAATAAGTAGGACTCTTTGAAGTTTCCCTCAAGGCTATATTTAATAAATCAGACAGTAAATAGAAATGTAGTTAGCAGAGTTATGGTGATTTTTTTCCTATTTTTCCTTATTTTATATCTTTATTGGATACATCAGTTTTGATTTGACACAAAAGTACTCATAGATTGCTTACTAAAGTCACCCTTTGACTTCCTCTAATAACTCCCATGTACATAACTGGTTAGATATTCATTTTGCAAAGTAGTAAGTGCTTAATTGGCTTTATCTAATCTGGGTGTAATCAGACACTCAACAGAGCAGAGGATTCTTTCAACCAAAAGATTTCCTAAAGTAGAGATTGTCTGTGCTTCAGCAACAACCTTGTTAGGGTTGCCCCAAGAAAATTTCCTAGCGTGGAAATGGACTAGTTAGGCTAGAAAATGAAAGAAAACATATTTTAAAAGCTTTTTTATTAGAAAATAAGTATCCCTGAGCTCAAAGTTGCAGTCACAGCCAAATAAACTGTTACAGAAGTTGCAATCCCATTTCCTATAGACAGAGCAAGTCTGCTCTTTAAGGTACCTCTGGATTCTGGTTTAACTTTAAGTTGTTTAATGGCTTTGGCCCAGGAGAAATTTTATTTTCTCTGGTACACACTTCTGTAGAAAAAGTTCCTCATTCTAGTAGAAGTTTTTCTCATTTTACTAGCAATGGTGGGGTTCTTTTAGGTTTTAACTTCTTAACAGCTATGCTGTAAAATGAAGACTTCCAGACAGAGTGATGTAGAGCTGTCTACTGATAGTACCAGAGGCTGCAGAATTGTCAGTTTGAGCAGGTCAGGGAGCAAGGCTGTTTCAGCTGTGCTAAACTGTTACAATTATCTTTACTGTCCTGTTTTGATGCAAGAATCATCTTCATTGCATGCAGAATTAAAAAAAGATATGGAAAGGCAATAGACTAGAAAATGACACAATACTTGTGTTAAATTGCACCCCACTGAATTTAACATAGCAGCAATACAAAAAAAAACAGGCAAAAATTTGTTCTGGAGCAATGCATATTCCTTGTTCTGTGAAAAAAATAAGCAAATTTGGATTTGACAATACTATTCTAGGTTCAGTTGAGAACCTCACAAAGCCTGCAGGTGAGATAATCAACTAAATGCTTCTATAGTTCTGGAACATGCAAGACTACAATTTCTGAATGCAAACTTCCAGCCCTGATAATGCTCGACAAGGACAACTGGATCTATTCTTTTCCAATATCTCAGAAGAATGCTGTATTAGTACTTCCCATTTAGCCTGAGTACTCACCTCTTTGACATAAGAGAAGAGGGAATGAAATTTCAAAATCCTTAAAACTTCTAAAATGTTTAAGGTATCCTGTGAAATAATTATTGCCGCCTTACACAGGCTTGTTCACTTTTTGTTAAACTCTGAATACTGAACAATGAACAGTCCCTCTAGGGGAGTCCCTAGGATATTAAATACATAAAAATAAATTAAAAGTTTAAAAGTTTAAAAGTTGGTTTCCTCATACTATACAATCCTGCAGAGATCCAAGACACCAGGAGAATGGTGTGAGGGAAGTGAGGAATGTCCTTTCAAAGCAAGAGCAGAAGTTTGCATATTTGTGAGTTCTGTGTTACTGTGTTGAATGGTAAGTCACTGAAAAGGAGTCTAAGACTAAGATACATATATAATGATGTTTTCACAGTATACTTCCCTAGTGATTTGAAATAACCTATAGCTTGCAGTGTTTTTGAGCTAGTGCTATCTTTTGTTTGTTGGATCTCGAAAGATTCCTTTTCTTATGAATTTAGTTGCTTTTTGAACTTTTTTTCAACACTAAGTACTGACGTAGGTTTCTATGGTACTGAATTCTACAGCTTTACTATATATTTTGTAATGGAATCTTTTTCTTTAACTTTCTTACTGAGTAAAATCACCTAGTTTAGTTATTTTACACCCACATTTCTCTATTCATTATAATGTCATGATACTTTATCATGCATGTACTCCATGGGCTCATCCAGTCTGGAGAACTCTGGCCAGATTAGTCCCTTCTGACTGTTCACTGCTTACAACTGGAAGCTATTCAATACTTGGGATTGACTCAGTCACCTTTAGTTTTATCTGAATTTACAAAGAGACACGAAGCATCTGCAATATCTGTTGCACAGATGACTTCAGTAAGGCACAAGCAACCAGCGACATTTATTGTAATACAAAACAGAACTTTCAGAAACTGACAGATGCATAAATATAGATAATAATGTATAAAAATACACAAAACTATACACAGATATAAGGACTGTGCAAACAATTAAATAGGACTTTAAAATGCGTCACATTGTTCCTAAGTTTTCTAAGACTAACTAGACCTTCTGATCTGCTCTGCACTGTAAATAGCTTACTCTTTTTCTTTGTACTCTCTTAAAATTTATATTGGTTAGAATACAGAGACACCTTAGGTAGAAAAGCAAATAATTTCCCTGTGATGATTCTTATTTACATAAGGAAGAATGGAAGTCAATGGTTTTTCTTTATTTTATGACCAACTTTCAGTCTAAGTCTTAGACGAAAATCTTGACTTTAACTCCTTACCCATCTTGCAGGTTCACTGAATCAAATTCAAGAGCAACAGAAATATGTTTTCTGCTTTGCATCTATTGAAAAATAATGTAATTTGCTGTTTTCTATGATGCTTCTAACCCCAACATTGAAGCATGGACACTCAATTTTGAGCCATGTGGTGAGGCACTTTATGAGATACTTGGGCTGTCTTGAAGTTCGGTGTGAGTATTTACCACAGGTGATGTAGTCATGTGAAATGTGCTGCCTAGTTGAACTCAAAATGAACTCAGAACTCTTTACTAGATCTTCCCTTTGGGTGAAAATCAGAGACATAAAACTTTTAAAGGACTTATAAATCATAAGAGATTTAAATATGACAGGAGAATTTTTAAACATGATTATCGTGACAGGATTTAAGGGCAGCTTTATAGCCTAAACCAGATACATATCAAGAGCTAAATAAGATGGGGTATATATCAAGAGCTAAATAAGATGGGGTAGCTGAAATCTTTCTATTTGGGATTTTTAACTCGATTTGCAGGTCTCATTGAATTTGTCTACCTTACTTAAGAAGGCAAAGAAATGGCACATGAGTCTGTGGATTTTTAAATCCACTTTGGAATGAGTCAAGCATTTTAGAAATTTTTTAAACTAAATGTGATCTTTAAAATAATCATCTGTAGACAAAAACACAGTCCTGCAGATTTCTTCTGAAGATTTATAAAGCAGAATTCTAGACATCCTTAAGAAAAACATGCTCTGAAAATGTTTAATGTGTTAATGCTAGTATGTTTAAAAGTAAACTGGCTTGTTTCTACAATCATCTCTTAGTCTGAGACAAAAATAAATCCTCTAGAAGATTATGTGTTTCTAAAACATGTATGGATTCACCTCTGGTACAGCCCAAACTATGAATGCTAGCTTCAATAAAACTGAAATTGTGCATTAGGACACTAATTTCACTTAACAATAATGGAATACTTGGAATGTTAGTGTAGAGAGACTAAATAATCTCTGACCACTTCTGAAAACACTTTATGCTGTTATTGCTGTGTGGGCTTGTAGGCTTTGCACACAACACTTTAATGATTCTATGATTCATGAAGGCTCAGCACAGTTATGATGAAATGGGTGGCCTAAGGAGAGTTTGTGTCAACATGCATTAATTTTAATTATGGTGTGGCACTCTGGTCAAAGGACTTTCTCTGTACCACTCTTTTTCTTCTCATTTTTTTATTTATTTCACTGATTTGAAGAAAAAATCTCTCCTTTTTCAGGGTAGAGACTGTCTTTCAAGCACATCATGTTAGGACAGAAGTGTTACACACAAACCAAGAATCAACAGTAGTATTAAGCACTTTGCTTTCAACTGAACTTTGAAATGGGTCATAATCTTTGGCTGAGGAATTATTCTACTACAGATAAACTCACTTTCTGCAACGGCAGATAATTCTTATCTTGAACAAGTTGTGATGTCAGCCAATATCATTATCACACCTCAAAAATTGCAGATAGCTGAAAGAAGGTAATTTAAAAACAAATAAACTGAACTTCAAAAGTGTACCAGCAGCTTGAAAGAGTAATTATGGGGCTCTACTGTCAATGTTGCTTCTGTATATCTCAGCTGGTTGATAAACTGGTAAAAGTACTTTTAGCTACTTCTGTCATTTTAAATTTACAAATATTTTTCTGTCCTGGTGTACTTGGAATTTCTTCATTTGTGTTTCAATTTTTCCTTTTTTTCTACTGAGATCCTAATATAGCAAAATAACTAATTGTAGACAAAGGAATAAGCAGAAGATTAACTTTTAACTTTGTTAATAAGGAAGAAAAATGCTTCTGTGAAGTTGTTTGTAAGCAGAACTGAGTGGGAAATAGTTTCAAACAATGATCCATGTAGCCAGTTAGTCTGGGCTTGGAGCAAAACCCAAACCATTGAGGGCTGGCAGCAGACACACAGAAATAATCTTGATTTCAATGGTGTGGACTCCCATTTTAGAGGTATCAGATATGTATTCAAATCCTTGCTTAAAAGAAAAGGAAGAAAAGGAAAAAAAGAATAAAAAAAAAAAAGATTTTTTCAATGGACTTTCATTTAAAGCAGAATTTCAGAGTTTTTATGAAGCCTAAACTAATGTGACATAGGAAAATTGTAATAAAATTAGTACATAGCCCCCGGCAAGTATTCTATTTTATATTTAATTACCATAAAACAGTGTTTCCCATCAACAGAAACACACATATCTACCTTTTTACCTATATTTGGACTGATACAGGTAGAGTGGATGAATTCATGTCTCAAGAACTGGTTCTTAGAATGTACCAGGACACAGAGAAGTCCCAGCGAAGCAGTGCTTGGAGAAAGAGCTGCGCGCCCCAAAGTGCAAATAAATGATCATCTGTGCATATTATTGGCAGATATTTTGTGATTACCTCTTGCCTGGCCTTTTACCGAATATGTGATTCTGAAATGCAAGCTATTTCACAGTCAACACCTCATCCAAAGAAGATACAAAAAGAAAAAAAATTAGTAGATTCATCATGTTTTCTATAAACAGCAACAAGAACAAAATCCGTGAGAAAATTCTAGGTGGCTGACTTCAATCTGTGAGGAAATTATATGAAAAAAATCCAAAATAAAGTAGACAAAAGAATGCCATAGTCCATCTACAATGATTGTAGCAGCCAGTGCCTAGTGAAAGATAGTTTTCTACAAAAGTGGTTTCTGATCTCTTAGTCCTAATCCTCAAAGGAGAATGAAAAATAACTTGAAAAGAGAATCTTGAGACCAAATAATCATAACTTGGATACTAAACCTAATGAACTGAATAATTATATTTGTAGATGTATCACATATTACAACTTTTCCATGTCCCTCCCTGCTAGGTATCATCTCTTCCAGAAACACTAATTTTCACCTTTTTTTAACAGGGTCTGTGTTATGGATGCAATCGTTTCAAGCTGTAGGATGAAACATTTGCAGAACACTGTCACACTGATAAGTGTGATTGTAGTGTTAGGGGTTGAAATTTTGGAGGCTGTGGTAATCAAAGAAAACTAACAGGTGGGTAGTAGTCTAACTGTATTTTTACTGTGTGGTCAAGCTGATGTGAAAATATGAAAGAGTTTAAGGTTGTTTTTTTTGCTTTTTCTCTTTTTTAATGTCCTGTGACAAGTAGCAGTGACAAGTCCGGTGACGTGGGAAGTGGGTACAATTCAATGGCCATATCCACAGAGAAAGAAGAAATGTCCTTAGCTGATTGATGTTCTGTGCTGGCTTGTGAAGCACAGCTGGTGTGTTTAAGTCTTTGGTTCGCTGGCTTGAAGAGCCAAACTCTCAGTATTCCCCAGGTTTGCCAGCTGCAGAGCTGAGCCCATTAGAAATTCCCACTGCAGGCACACACAGTGCAGTAGAGCACAGGAATCAGCTGTGATGTTCATTTTTCTGATGGAGCAAGTGGTCCTGCAGTGGGGACTGACCAGTGGCTATCGTTGAACTACATCTCCAAATGTAGATGTAGCTGAGTGAGACTCTTGGTGAGAACACTGATATACAGTCTCAGCTTGCTGAAATCCAATTTGTGGACTTCTATTTCATTTATTTGTTCTCTTCCTCTCAATAATGTCAAAGTGCTGTGAAGAGAACTAAAAAAAAAATATTTACTTTTTGCAAAGCCTGGTGGCCCTGCTCTTTCATTGCAGGCAGTATGAGGTGTAATAAAATAATTAGAAAATTTTGTCAGATATTTCAGAAATGTTTTGTACAATTTTTGCCAAAGGCTGATTTGGAAAGCCCCATTAAAAAAACAGGTTAGTAAATAGTAATGAAATGCTGAATATACATAGTGTACTGAATGGTCTTTTATTTTTAAATTTCCAAACTGTTTCTGACTTCTGTAAGTTTTCAAAAATAGACAACTCATCTTACAGAAAGTGTAAACACCAAGTACTTCTCACAGGTTTCTGTGTAAACCTTTAGATAGTGAATATCTCAAGACCAGTACATATAACCAGTCTTCCTTAAACTTCTGTAGAATAAAATAAAACTCTCTTCTGCCTTTTACAGAATGGAAAAGAAAGGAACTGGGGCTATTTGTCGAACACCACACATCTTTTTGCCAATGAGGCAGTTTTTAATGTGGATGGAAAGCTTTTGTTCTCTGACAGGGTAGCAGACACCTTTAATTAAGTAAAGAAATTTAAAAAAAAAACCACTTATATATCAGAGAGAACATAAAACAAGAAAAATATGCAGTCTTTAAATAAAAATATTTAAGAATAAAAAATGCCATTAAATAAGAAAAGTATCCTTGAGCTTTGTCATCAAGGCTACCTCTCATACATGCAAAGATAAGTGAATAACTGTAAAACTGTGGTAAACTATGATAGCTGCGATCTCTGTCTTGGTTTCCTTACTCAGTATCAGAAGTCTTCATTACAACTGAATGCATTAGGAGCCAAATGAACTTGTCTGAATTGGCATGACCTTACCGGTGTCAAAGAAAGATGTTACTGACATCAAACAAAATTCAAGGGCAAGGACAACCTACTTAGTAAATTATGTGATTATCTGTCCCACATAGCATTATTACTAAATGGTTAGATGAACAGTAAACTGAAAGCTAGTCCTTTTCATAATCTTGAAAATATAAAAGATCTTTCTGGTGATTGTTAATCAACAAATTAGATGTTTCTCAGTCAGATATAAACCAATGACATTGCAGCCTCACATCACAGTCTTCTGCTTTACAAAACACTTCTATAAGCATTGTGGTAATCAGCATTATTCTGAATTTCTGTTATTAATTTTAGTCAGACTCAAAATAACTCATATGAAGATCTGCATGGCAGCACCTCTTTTAGCCCACCATAGAAACAAGAATCACTCTGGTGAAAAAAAAAAAAAAGAAAATAATGAAAGATATCTCTAAAATGTGAGCACCAATATTACCAATGAAGTTCTTAAACACAAAGGATTTTTTTTTTCAAAATTAGTTGAACATCTCCTCTAGTTATTTTTCACAGGAGAAAAAGGTTTTTCTCTCTTAATCCATCATAATAATTATTATCATTATGGGAAGCACCCTGCTGATCAACACATCAAGCTCTATTGTTTTCAGTATAGAGAAGTAGCAAGACAAGGATGTTTTTTTCCCAGAGAGCTCATAATATGAGTGACAGAAGCTAAATCTATACCAATAAATTAAAAAGCACCAAGAAGTATTCCCAGGTACTGGATTTCAATTGCTCATGCTGTGAAATTGTCAGAATAGTTTTAAACGTGTTTCTGGACAGGTCCAGGCAGCCCTCTTCAAAATAAACCTGAAGTATGTATCAGGAGGCAGTATGAATCAGAGGCAATTCCCAGTCTCTGTTCTGAATTTAGAGACCCTTCACAAATCGTTAACACGGCTTCCACAACACCAAGGAGCTATGCACAATCCAGCCTCTGTTCCCCTTGCAAGACCTTCAGAGTGAGACGGGCCAAAAATGCATCATTAAAGTCTCTAGCCCTCAGTTAGCTACACACACCCAGGAGAACACTTTCACTTTTTGCAGTTGAAATCTGGGACAATAAAATATCATTTTTTCTATTGTTCTAAATGATTCACTTTCAAATTGACACCAAAATTCTCAGTTTCTCTACGAAGTGGAAAATCCTCATTGTTACCATGTCCTTTCCTCTTCACATGGGCACAGCAGAACAAGGCTGCATGGGCTCTACCAAAGTCGTGTTTTGCAGGGGCCTAATAGTGCCTCAGAGAGCCAGGCATCCACGGGCGTCATCCAGGGTGCTGTGTTCAGGTCTCTGGAGTTCACAATTAGAAGGATACTTGCCTGGCATTTTCCATTCACCATTGTTGTTTTACCTTCTCCCTATTCCTCTGATCAATCTTATATTCCAACTTAGAAGTGTGTTTTTCAAAGGCATTTCTGCACTGGGAGTGCACTAGTGTAGTAAAACATGAATATTCTGGCAACCTTATGATCAGTTTCCTTGTGAATTGTCCTGTCAAACTCACATCCTTATGCTCTGAAACAGAAGAAACTTTAAAATTATTTTTTCTGAAAAGAGAGAAAGAGGAGAAGCCTTGTAACCCATATCTAAATATAGCTCAAAATACTTGGTGGTGAAGAAGGTTACAAAATTTGTTACACTTCTTGTGTTTCTGGTGGTTTTTTTTTTGTTTTCTCACTCAGCTTAGTATGGCATGCTCACTTTGGGTTTGCCTGCTTTACCGAACAAGCTTCTTCCCCTTCTATTTGATCACTCAAACCAGTGATGGTTTTAGCACTTGAAAAGTGGGTAATCTCTGTGGATGAGACAGGGACAAAAGGACACATTCTGAAGCTGCTAACTTAAAACCCAATTGCATGATTAATATAAAATAATGCATATTTCTTAGCATTAGAGACACAAGAAGGGATTTCGCTTTTTAAACTAATGAGATGAAGTTTCATTCTCATCTGCCATTTCCTAGTTATAACAGTTAATAGAGGGAAAACCAATTTAATTAAACTTCAAAAAGGCTAATCCAATAACATTGTGAAGTGGATTTGCCTTGACTCCATGTCAGAAATCTGGTCCCAGACTGCCCCTCTGAACTAAATCTGATGCTAACTTTTCTACAAATTCTCTTACTGGATTCATGCTGGATTCAGACTGGAGGGTCCTGCTGATTCATCAATTATTATGGAGAAGCATCTGTGACTACAAGGACACGTGGTTATGAAGATTCTTCTGAGGACAAGGAATGACCCTGAGGACAAGGAATGACCCTTGGAGAGGTGCAAAAGTGTGTGAAATGACACAATCTTTCCAGCCCTGAAAATTACAGTGACTCTGTGACCTTTACAGGCTCTGAACCTGTATTCCTAGGCAGACTTACACAAGTCTCTATACAGTCCTTGGGTTCCTTGACACTGAGTTGCATCACTCTGTGACATCTGCAGCTTTTTACACAAATAGTTTTGCTGTATCTGGGAAGAATTTCTGTATGTATAAAAGACTTTATATTTTGAGAACTTAGAGTCCACTTATATGGATCTGTTGGAGTGAGTCCAGGGGAGGCCATGAGGATGCTCAGAGGGCTGAAGCACCTCTGCCATGGAGAAAGGCTGAGAGAGTTGGGGGTGTTCAACCTGGAGAACAGAAGGCTACAGGGGCCATTCTAGTACCTAAGAGAGATCCAAGAATGCTGGAGAGGGACTTTGATCAAGGGCGCCAAGTGACAAGACAAGCGGAAGTGGCTTCAAATTAAAAGAGAGTAGATTTAAGTTGCATATTAGGAATAAATTCTCGACTGTGAAGGTGGTGAGGCACTGGAACAGTTTGCCCAGAGAAGGTATGGAGGCCCCATCCTTGGAAGTGTTCAAGGCCAGGCTGGACAGGACCCTGAGCAACCTGGTCTAGTGGAAGGTGTCTCTTCCCATGGCAAAGGTTTGGAATGAGGCAGCCTTTAAGATCCCTTCCCATCCAAACCATTCTGTGATTCTGTGACTCTATGTGAAATGAATATATGATCATTTTTGAAACTCAGTCTTTGCAAACTCAATATGGAAATAACAGAACAAGTTCTTCCAGCATTAAAAAAAAATGTGTTCCTCCTCTGACCTACTGTGAATGCCACAATACTCAAATGAGAAAAAAAAACTTGTAGGCCGTTTTGGAAACATCTGTGCAAGGACAATGGTTTAACACTGGCAAATAGTTTTGATATTTGATGGTATGTTAAACCATGAGGAGAATGAGAAAAAAGACATATTAAATCTCTGAGAATGGGTGAGTGGAGCAATAGCAGGTCCCCACTGATAGGTTACAAATATAGATAAGATGCTGGTATTACTAATAAAACCTGCAAAGGAAAAGAGAGAGGAGAGAAAAAAAGACAGAAAAAAGGGAGGGATAAAATAAATTTGGAGAAAGTACTGAATACTTATTCCAATAATCATGCTGCTCTCAAAAAGAGGGATTTATCTGAAATTGTAAAAGAAATCCTAGAGGGAAGGAAACAGAATATGCTTGTTTGCCATTTACAGTTTTAAAGGGCATTATATTTATTTTTTTTTTTGGGGGGGAAGCCTTAACCAGAGATTTATATAAGATTAAGGTCTACAAATGGTGGAATATTATCTAAAGGCCTTCATTTACAGTAAATTAGTGAAATAATTTAGGTTTGGATTAGATCACCTGAAACAGCAACTATGAAAACATTTTCTAAGTTATATGGCATGGCTATAATAAAATAAAAATTATAATGCTGGTAGGTACAGTATAGTTGAATTTATACGAAAAATTAGCGTAGTATCACATGCCACTGTGATTAAAAGCTAAATTTTATGCAAGATGGATGGCTTAAATCCTATGATAGAGGGATTAAATCTGCTTCACTAACAAATTGCAAAATGCGATTGTTAATTTTGTGCAAGAAGAACTCATTACACAAGGTCACCCAATCATAACACTCTTGTTCCACTGCTATTTAATATTCCTAGTCTTGATTTAGATGACAATATAAAGGTATTTCTGATTAAGTGATGGATAGTACAAAAAAAAAAAAGCAGTGGTATGTAAAACATGAAAAAGGCTTGGTTGATGTTCAGTCAACCTGAACTGCCAAGCTTAATGGTCACAGTTCAAGGAAACAGGATGATAAAGGTTTGTGTAAAGAAATACATTAGGAAACAAAGACAAACTTGGAGATGATGGCTTGCACCCATAATGTTCCACAGGAAAAAGGGTGCAAACATGACTGGAGACAACTTGAAGTAGCTGGTGCACCCAAAGGAGTGCTGAACACCATGTTGTGTGCAAATTACTCCCTTAGAAGAATCAAGCTTTAGCCTAGGGGATCATAGAATGGTTTGGATTGAGAGGAACCTTAAAGATCATCTCATTCCAATGCCCCTGTCATGGGCAGGGACATCTTCCACTAGAGCAGTTTGCTCAGGGCTCAACCTGGCCTTCAATGCTTCCAGGGATCACTTCTTGAGCTTTTATTTGTAAAACCAATAAACCATGCGTGAGTAGTATTTTTTCTCTTTTTACATAAGAAAATGTAATAGGAATTTTTTTGATTCCTTCCTTTGTTGATTAGGTTAAAAGAAATATTTCTGTGGTGATTTTCAGACTATTCACAACTCTGCACCAGATGGGAGATTTTCCAGAGGATCTTGATACATAAAATGATCTATTTACAGCTTGAGATGTAAAAAGCAGATTCCATGAAGAGCTGCTAAGACTCAAAATCAAGGAATAGAGGGAATTGCAACATAGTGGTGAAGTAACAGCATTTTTCTTTCCACTACTGCATAACAGGTAGAAATCTATATGCATAGAAATTCCACATTGAAATATGTGTCCTGTATAATTCTGATTGCAACCTACTCTAAAGTGTTTAAAAGTTACAGTGTTTCAATACATTACCTTTCACATTTTGTGAATAAAGTCCTTTGCAAAAAGTACTTCTCTAAAGGAAAAAATGAAAAAAAGAAGACACAATAGAAGAGATGAGGAGAGGGGGATTTTCCTCTAAATTACTTACCTTTGGCTTCTATTTAAAAGAGATTCTAAATTTCATATAACTGTGCAATGCCTTCTGTTGAATAATAGACGTTTTTCTACCTGGAAGCTTTAATGATGAGTTTAAGGATTTGTTTCATTGAAACAAAGCACCTTATTTCCCTGAAACCTTTTGTTGAACTGACATCCCCTTATTCAATAATGCTTTTATAGCTGCACTAATATAAATATTTTTATCCAGCATGTACAACCCTGAAAATCATTGAGTTTTAGAGTAATATAGATTAATGCTTTTTATTGACTTTTATTTGTGAATTCAAAGCATATACTGTAAAGTTCTTGTTACCTCTTTACTGAATTTATCTTTCATTGTACTGAAACACTTTTCAGCCTGTGTGTACTGATGCTTGCACCTTCTTAAAAATGATGGCAACAATAAGGCTGAAATACTGAAGACTATCAAAAAACCAAATGTGAAATACTCATATCTTCAAGCACTCAGAGCACAGAACATATCAAACACGAAAGAGAAAAGAAACCAGATGCATCTCTATGAATGAGACAAAACAGCACTGAAGCTTACAAACAGAAGAAAATTTGGGCACTAAAAGCAGATAAACTGTTTTTTACTGAACCTATGTGTTTCAATGGAGCAGATTGATTTGCAGAAAGCAGGATGTTGTTTTTGCAATTTTTTTTTAAGGCGTATATCAATTTTCAGAAAAGGTCTGTTGGGACATCCTTTAGGAAGTGGAAGAATGATCTTGCAAATCATAAGCAAATTGCTGCATTACTGTACACGAATATTTTAACCATGTGCTTTCTGATGCCCTTTTTAGTATGTAATTTAAGTGCCTTCCTTTTGGTTTACCATTTAACTGTTTTGCTTTGTGCTTCCAAGAACATTTTCTTATGCTAAGTATTTTGAAGGTCAACAAGATAACTACATGCCTGTACACTGTAACTACGTGTGGGACAGATATCACAGGGATTGTCACCGTTCAGACATGAATGTCTCAGGGCTCCAAACTCACCTGTGAGATCAGCTTCTGATAATAATTTTCCTAGGGCAAGTTTTGTTTATCAGTCCTGAGATGAGTTGTTAAACAATATTACACCTGAACTCAGTCTGCTCAGTTCTGCTCTGCGGGCAAAAAATTATTTGCACAGAGATCATTACAAACTTTTGGGGATACTGCATAGACACAGATAAGGGATGTCCAAATAGATGTTCTTGCTATTGAAACATGAGCCTTGAATGACACCTGTAAAGAAAGGATGGAGCTCTTGGGGCTATCTCACACATTTGAAAATGAAAACCTCTTACAACTGACAGTACCACATCAAATCCCAGGTACTTTAACAAATGCAAGTGACATAGTCCACTTGAAAATCTTTGAGTTGAGTGCACTATGACTGGAGTTCATTTATTATCACTGTGAAAGTCTTCTAGAAGTTTCTGCACTGCTACCAATTCTTTCAGGCTGACACTGGTGTTGCTAAGTTGAAAAAAGAATAGAAAATATTAGTATTATCGCACGCCGCTAGTTAAACATGTTCTTGGCTGCTAGGCAATTCTAAAGTTTCTGGCAAACTAAATGCCATCTTAATTTAGTCTGTCTATTTTTTATCTCTTTTCAGAAGATAGATACATAAATTCCTGATGTTCAGAACTTCCTCTGCAGCTGACTCCTTCTTCAAGATGATAAGAAATAAGAAGGTGAAGAAGGATAGTCTGGGACAACTTGCTCCATAGTCCTATAATTTCAAAGCTCAATAACTATTTGCAGAAGTACCAGGAATATTTTGACTAACCCTGAACATAGCTAAATGTGAGACTAGAGAGGATGTAAAAGTGTTATCACTTTTAACACAAGTGTTATATCTTATAAGCATTTTTGTCTAGAGAAAATTTATTCCAAACATGAAATAAGAAACTCTAGAAATTTTTCAGGTAAATAAGGACTTCCGAGGTTTCATTGCTGATGTTCGTGATTTTTTGGGAAACACCAATACTTGTCTCTTCACTGAAACAGCTTGACTGCTTCTCAGTTAATTTGTAAAGATTTCTGTGGTAGATCACTAATTTACTATTTTCTGTGAGCACCTTTCACAAAGAGAAGTGCTTTGAAGAAACCCCCTAGTTGATGAAGATAATAAACCACAGCCAAATATAAGGATTACATCCATAAAACTGGTCATGACCTCATTACCAGCTATATGACAGGAACTAGAAGACTGATGTCAGCTCAGAAAAACACCTGCTTGCCTAGTAAAGCCAGTGTTGGTTTCACCAGAAGAAAAGAAAGCCGTAACTCTGGAAAATCCTTGAAACAGAGAAGAACTTATGCTGTGAAGCAGGTTTCTAATTCCTGGGGTGTTCATTCTGAGAGAACATAAGATGTGATTCTCTGAATGTTATGTGTCTGATTCCAAGATGTCAGATGTCAAAACTTATTTTCTTTGCTGCCTTGGCTTGAAATCCTCTCTCTCCAAGTGACGAAGTTTTCACACATTTATTTTATACTAACCTAAAGAAAGACTGAGGATTTGTGGTAGCAGAGCTTTAGTTTCACAAGGAAACCAAGCAATGGTTTTCAACAGAAATACTTTGCCCCCCATTGAAAATATTTCAGGTTTGAACATTTTCTTTCTACAAAGTGGTTGGCACTGTAATAACTCCAGGAAAACAGAAGTTTGCTTTTCCTTTAAAACATCCGGAAAATATTTAACCAGGTGAGTCTCTTGTTTTGTTTATGGTAAGCAATGGCAAGTATAAATGGAGAAATTATGACAAAGTTCATTTGTGTTTGAATGCTAAACTTACACAGATTTTATAGAAATAATGACATAGTAACCTATGGGTGAGTAAAAGTATGAGTCCATTCCTACCTACTTATAAGTCACAAAAAGCACAGAAACAGAGATCCTGCTCTCTGCCAGAACTTTAAATGAAGACATGAAAAAAAGAAGAGATACCATGGCATGAGTGTTTCTTTTCAAGTCCTGCAATTTTGTTCTTAATCAGATTATGAAAAAATTAAGGTTTAGTCTCTGTTCCTGGTACAATAAATGTCCATGTCGAGGGCTTCCAAGAGAACCACAAGCATTAGTAAAATAATGTCCTCTTGGTGGTGTTCCTAATAATTCCTCTTGGAATCTGACTGATTAATCCCTTGCAACTCAAGTATTTATTTATTTCAAATAAAACTGACAGCATCAGACATCTGTGAGCAATCCAACTACATCTAACTCCTCTGACCTTTTCTTGCAGTACCACCTGCCTTGGCAACTCTGGTCAAACCTCTGCGGACCCTTTACTCAGCCCCTGCACATGCTCTAAATCAATCAAATGCTGTAAGGGCAATGCCAACCTGTTTAGTTCCTTTTCTGATGCTGTAGCTGCTTCTTTGGGTGCTTCATCCATCATTAATGCTCACATTGCAGAGAAGACTGGGTAGCTCTAAAAGTTAATAATAAGCTACTGAAATTTTTAGGTCAGACAGGATGACAGATTTTCAGAACAGATTAGGGATTTTTGGTGTTCATCTCCGGATGAGGAGAAGAGCTGTTCTCCAGATCATGTATATTCCATGTACTTGGCACTGTAAATCCTCCCAGGGGTTCTAAAGTAGGTGAGGCAAAGCTGGCAGAAAGGAGTTCTGTTTTCTTGTAGAATAACTAATAAGTTTAGGAATACGAGACAGGTCTTAAGAAACAGGTCTCCAGGGGCAGGTTTCCACTAGTCATTTTGTAAAACACAAATGACTGTTTCTTGCACTTTCCTATAATCTCTTTTCATGCGGGCTTGTCCAGCCCAGTGTGTGGTTTGATTACAAATTCTGAGAGATATCATTATGAAATAGGAACAATACGTGTTTTGAAGACACCGCACTGTACCAGCTACTAAGAAGAAAATTAACCCAGATGAAAGCAGTACTGGTCACATATCTAAACTAGATGTCACTGATGATAGTTTTGTGCCCCCAAAACACATAGTTTTGTGTACGGTTTCAGATTTAAAGAGGAGCCTCTCATTCATTTGCCCACACAAATATAACCCTTTTATGGGTGCAACAGTGGACTCGAATAACATGCTTGTAGATCAGGAGTGGAGTGATCTCCTGGGGAAAATGAGAAAATCTGAATTAAGCTTATTTGTAAAATATTTGTTTGAAAAAATGCCTAGCTATACGTAAATATTTTTGTTAAAAGCTGTGGATATTTCTTTTTACTGGATATAATTGATTTTTATATTCCATTTTGAAAAACGCTCAACAGTAAAGTGCTTTAGAAATATGACAGAATTCAGCTTATATTTGATGAATCAGTAAATCTACATTTACACACATGAAAGTCATTATATATAATGTAAGTGTGTAAATCCACATTCTTATGCACATATGTAAGCATACAAATCCTGTATGATTCTATTTCTGTCTACTTATGTGTGTGTTAGTAATGGGGAAAATATTCTTCTGGCATACATGTTTATCTGGATGAGAATTATGCCAGTTTACCCGTGACCCGGTGTATCTGGAGGTGACAACTCAGATGTTTCCACTTCACTGGGGCAGATCCAGATGTGTTCTGGTTTAAAAATTTTCCCTTTCATTCTATATTCACTTGACTTCTATACAAATATTGAAGAAGTTTGGATAGGATAACAAGGAACACATGTGCATGGAGGAAAATGTTATATAAATTTATATTAAAATGTTATGTAATTAGGTGGTTTTGTGTGGAAATTTATGATGACAGTAAAGATTGGGATAATGAATCCTTTCTCAACATGTGTATAAATAGAGAACAAGGAAAGTCAGACATTTAGACATTCCAAGCCTTCTCCAAAAGTGTGGAAATTTTTTCCAGAAGGGGATATTTTCCATTTCCCCCGCCCCGCTCTCACCCACCATGTGGTTTATAATTAGTAAAAAACCCCCAACTGTTCAGTTTCAGTACAGTAAATTTTATCTACCCTTATTTATGCCATTATTGAAAGCCTGAACAGTGTAAGAAACTATTAATTACTTCAATGGTGCTTCTCTGGTGCTCATCACCATGGTATCTCTGTCCAATAAACATTAATGAATCATGGAATAGAGTGGTTTGGATTGGAAGGGACCTTACTGATCTATCTTCCTAATGCCCTTACAAGATAACAATTGTACAGAAGAAAAAATGAAAGTAAATAAAGCCTCTTCATTTTTAAGAGAATCCTTTGAAAAGGTTTGTACTAATTTAAAAGATATAAATCACAAGCATCCACCAATTTCCTAAAAAGCAGCGACTCTTATAGTGACACATGGCCATTAAACATTCACTGAAGACCTTTGATTTATTCATACACATTAGCCCTCTTAAATGCAGAGGCATTTTTATGGTTTCTCCTGGTTTAGGAAGTTTTAAAATGGCCAGTTCAAGGTGACCCAGAAAACCGCTTTGTCACTATTACCAAAGTTTGCTTAACAGATCCCTTAAAAGAAGGAATATGGAGCAGTTTTGAAGAGATGGTGCATGAAATCATAAGTGAAGCATTACTTCCGATAATGGTACTGACCTTTTGTAAGTGCTGTGATAAAACCGACCAGGATCTGGAATATGTCTATGAGAATCACAAGTCACCTTGACAATGCCTCTTCTAGATGTCCATTATCTATATTCCAATATATGGCCCCATGCAGCACAAGTTGCCTCCCAAAAAGAATACAGAGAAGAAAATGACAAGTATGGAATGGGCTGATTTAATATTATGACTGTGCAATCTCTCTGTGAACAAATCGTCAGGATC
Organism: Machaerirhynchus nigripectus; assembly: GCA_013397975.1. Taxonomy (NCBI): domain Eukaryota; kingdom Metazoa; phylum Chordata; class Aves; order Passeriformes; family Dicruridae; genus Machaerirhynchus; species Machaerirhynchus nigripectus. Next base: position 603,255 of record VZRQ01009573.1, read on the forward strand.
CCCTAAGGATGTTTATCTTACTATGTTATTTCTACTTTGAGAAAATGTGCTGAAAATATTGGTTTGAAGAGTATATAGAACATAAAAGCCCAGAAATGCAGTCTGTGGTCAGGGACGTAGCTCTGGACCTGTGATATCATGCTGCTCCTCTTTTTTTCTGAAAAAAAATGAGAAGTCTAATATGGGAATTTTTGTTGTTGTTGTTGTTTTGTTCTGTTGGGGCTTGGTTCCTTTTTTTTCCCTCCCCCATAAATATATCTTACTCCTGTAAGTCCTTATGCCTTCCTTACAAAACAGGAGAAATCTTTCCTTGAGCATTTCCTAGGCTTTTAAACTCAAGAGCACAGAAAGAGCAAGGAGACGAAGGCAATTTTGTGGTTGCACAAGTTGCACTCTTTATATCACCTCATTATTGCTTCTACAAAAGGGTTGTTGGGTTGGGGGTTTTTTGGCACTGACACTATAAAATGTTTTTTGAATGGTTTAACACAACAGACATTAGAAGTCACTCCAAGCAGAATTTCTTGTACATCCTATTTAACCAACACCAGAGTTATTTTTTCTCAAAGTCTACTGTATTCTACTAAAATGAAGCTTTTCTTACAATAGAAATGGAATTTTCTTAGAAAATGGAAATGTCTGAAGGTAACCCTGTCTTCTCCCTCAGAGAAGAGTGTGCCTGAGTCAGACACCCACTTTGTCTACAGTAGCCAAAATATACACAATTAGAGCAGAAACCACCAGTTAATATTCTGTCTTCCTCTCCTCTGTAACATCTTCATTGTGGTAGGGGTGGGGCAATTTTCTGTGCTTTGGGCACTGTGCAGAATACACACAACAGAAAAGGTGGTGACTCATCTGCTCTAAAACCTGAAAGAATTGTTTCTACCTTCCAAGATAAAGTTATTTTTGCAATATCAATCCTGTGCAAGGGGTTTTGAAACCTTATTCTGGATATACTGTTTGAGAAGGACATGTACTGTTGGAGAGGGGCCATTACATCCAAATCTATAAGTTCATACAAAGTCTTTTAAAATATAGTTAATTTCTGATTTAATGAATATTTCATCTGATGAACAAATAATTACTTTTGTAATTCCCTGAAAGCTCTACAGTTGTTGTGCCAAGAGGGCTCCTCATTTGCAAACCATTCAGAGCAGGTGTGGTTAGTAGGCCTACTTGTGATTATTTACTGAATTTGAGCTAGACAAGGGAGAGAATAAATCAAACCAAATTAAAAAATTTATCACGTGCATGAAATGTGCTTGCTAAACTCATTGTTAGATTTTTTTTCCTTTATTCATTTACAAGGGAAAGATCCTAAGAAGTACTCTATCATTAAATAGTTTAGAAGTATTTATATTTAGAAATATAAATACAAACTGACAACATTTCTTTAAAGGAAGCGTGTTTGGAATTTGAGATTTTATGCCAGAATGCAAGTTTTGCTCGGTTCTTTAAAATTCAGTGTCAGATTTTGCCTGCATGAGCTTTTAATTCGTATGGATCTAATTCCCTTTCTGAGCTCTGCGAGTTAACTTTTTATTTGCACATGAGACTGGGCTATAGATTTCAATAATGAGGCCCGAGAACTTCTGTTATTCTTGAAAGGAAAATATTGTAATGAGCTTGGACATCAGAACATGACATACAGCTGCTGTGTGCAAAATTTTTGGTGCGTTTTTATCTTTGAAATTATTCTCTCCATACTCTCAAGGAGCTACAAATTCATGGGCTGACAGCCTAATATCAGCCTTGATAGCCTTCATTCTGCCACACTTTCTTGGGCAGGGTACTTAATGCAAGCGTATGAGATACCGTAATTGACATTCTGATCAATAAAAGTCTGCTTAGCAAACTTGCAAACGACATTGAAGTGGGTTCCCAGGAGCTATTTAAATATGAGCAGAGGGGTACAGCACATGATTGCCTTCAGCTGCTCTGCTGCACAACACGTCAGTGGGGGTACAGCAGGTCATTAAGGCTTGAACATTTTCATCTTCTGCTTCTTAAAGCAGTAGTGGGCTTCTGGTTGAAGAAAACAGATCACACACATTCTTTTCTCAAAATAATGTGCAGAGATATATTAGTATAATGAAATGGGATTTGTCATTAAGCATTGGATTACTTCAGCCAAACTATAAAGAAAAATTATTAAAGGAAGTGATAATATTTTTTCTGTTGTTGTCCTGGATTTGGCTGGAATAGAGTTAAATTTCTTCATAGATAAAACTGCTGTGGGGTTTGAATTTAATATGAGAATAATGTTGATGACCCATTGATATTTCAGTTGATAAGTAGAGCTTACTCTAAGTCAAAGACCTTTGCATCCCCTGCTCTGCCAGTGAGCAGGTGCACAAGAAACCAGGAAGGAACATGGCCAGGGCAGCTGACCCAAATTGCCTAACGGGATATTGCATACCATAGAATGCCATGCCCAATATACAAACTGGGGGAAGTCGGCCAGGAGCCACTCAGTGGTGGGGGATGTACTGGGAATCGGCCAGTGGATGATGAGCATGGCATGCTGCACCACTTGTTTCCTTTTCATTATTATTATTGTTATTTTACTACTTATCATTAATTATTATCTTTTTACTAAATTATTATTACTGTTGCTACTACTATACTACTACTGCTACTACTTTGGTTCAATTATGAAACTCTTCTCAAACCATGTGTTTTTCCAGTTCTCTGTGAGTGAGCAAGTGACTATCGGGTCACTTACTTGCCAGCTGGAGCTAAACCTTGACACCAGTGACAGTGAATTCCCAAATACTACAGCCACTCTGTGCCATAGACCACCTCTTGTAGTCTTGACTCTGACCACAAGAATTTAAAAGAAAGGCAAAAATGTCCATTCTTAAGTTTTAAGGGAGACATATAACTCTTTTATGCATATTTTTCATCATTCCATTTAAAAGGAATGGCCTATTGTTTACACTGCTAACAAAAAAGGATTTGGGGAAAGGTGGGATTAAAATATGAAACAAAAATGTTTAAGAGTGTATATGCGACTTGAGTACTGGTATAACAGCATTGACTAATATAACCCTTGAAAGGAAACCAGCAGATTTGAAATTCTGACCACTGTTAATGAGACACATATCCAGAACAATTTCAGTGTCTTTAATGAAGCTATGCTGAAAAAAACTCAAAAGATGCTATATTACTCAACTTCATAGTGATTATGACTTCAGCAAAACCCTGAAGCATATGATTAGACCTTTCTTGGTAAGTGTGCTGGTTTTCACTAGGAAAATTTTATTCATAGTAACTTGTATGGGGCTGGGTTTTGGATTTGTGCTGGAAACAGTGTTGATAACTGTTGTTATCAACTGTTGTTACTGCTGAGCAGTGCTCACACAGAGCCAAGGTCTTTTCTGCTCCTCACCACAACCCACTAGCGAAGGGGGCTGGAGGTGCACTAGGAGTTGGGAGGGGACACATCCAGGACAGCTAATCCCAAATGACCCAGAGGATATCCCAGAGCATGGGGTTGTCATGCTCAGCATGTAAAGCTGGGGAAAGAAGGAGGGAGTGGGGGACATTGCTAGTGATGGCATTTGTCTTCCCAGGTCACCACTACAGGAAATGTAGCCCTGCTTTCCTGGGGATGGCTGAAGACTTGCCTGCCCATGGGAAGGGGTTAATGAATTCCTTCATGGCTTTTGCTTTTCCTACTAAACTTTCTTTCTTAACCCATGAGTTTTCTCACTTTTACCCTTTCTGATTCTCTCCCCCATCCCAAGTGGGGAGGGTGAGTGAGAAGCTGAGTGGGGCTGAGTTGTTGGCTGTGTTAAAATGCTAAAGTAGATGCACCAAAATGTTTGTTGAACATGGGCCCTGACTGATTTGCTCAAGATCACACTGTGAATAAATACTCAGCAGGGAACCCAAGGAGAACAATAACTTAATTGCACCTGAAACAAATGACTAATGCTATATACTCTTGTCTGCTGTAGAACTTGCTGTTAATAACCATGAATAGAGAGAAACCTCTTTTCTACAGCACATGGTTACACAGCAGCTGTGCAATTTGCTGGACAGAGATTTTGCTCTCTTAGTCTGTAATTCCAACATTTTACAAGTGGATTTTTTTTTCAGAACATAAAGGGAAACTCAGTAAATACATCATGTAATAAATGTCAAGTCCCAGGCTGCTTTTTAGCGCAGGACAGGTTGAGGGCACAAGTGCGATGAAATCTGTGCACAGCACAGGGAGCTTGCCCAGGTTCCAGTCTTTCTTCCAAGAGTCCATTGCCTGCCCTTCGGTGTTTGGTTTCTATACAAACTCTCCCCCACCCCCCTACCAAACATAAAAATGGTTAAGGAAGTAGTGGTTTCAGGGACGGTGAAGCCACAGAGGATGCAAGTAATAAACAAACAGATGGAAAATACACATAAGGGGATTTGATTAAAAGTACAAGCTTTCTTTGAAGCAGTCTGAGGAGATATGGGAACAAGGGAATACAGAGCCACAGCTAAAGAGACACTGGGGATCCCTCCAAGTGATGCACTGGAGACGGTACAAGCTCTAAGGATTAAATTAGTTGCAGAAAGGTAAATGAGGAAAGCACACAGAAAAAAAAAAGAGAAAAGGAAATCAGAGCTACTTACTAGGCATAAATCAGTGTCTCAAAAGGTCTGCTGGCCTTCGTGGGATGGGGAAATCAAGAGCTTCCTTTCACTCAGATTATTACTGCAAAATGGCTCGTGTCTCAACCTTTACAGGGCCGCAAAATCCCATTTTCTGAGTCTGCTGCCTGTGCTCTTAAATTCCAATAAATCAAGAAAATTGACATTTCTAAAAATATCTCTTTTACCTATCTTGAGATAATTACAGCCCAGGAGTGTTTGAAACATATATGAAGCCTCGTGAAGCCCTTGGGGTATGATTCATCTCATAATAACCACCTCTCTTTCCTGTCTCATCCCAGCTAATCGTCAAAAATCTCCCAGTTTCTGCCCCTCCCTATATTTCACCCCTTTTTCCTTCCCTGTAAAGAATATCTCTGAAACAGAAAGCTGATACAAATAAATGGGAACAATAGTTTGAAAATCCCCATTGTTCCATTTCTGGAAGAAGAGTTTCTGGGTCTTGTAGAGTGAAAGAAAATCCCCAAACACTCCTCTGGCTTCTTGTTCTCAATCTCATAGCACTGAAACACTTTAGCATGGCTGGGAAAAAGTACAGAAAATGGTAACATATGAAGTCTTGAAAAAAAGATAACGTAAAATATGGAGAAAACTAGATGGAATTTCATTTTGTGGAGGGATGAGTGCTTACTCCAATGGGAAGCTGTGGGAATAAACACTTCTTAAACTAATTTGGTTTGTACAGGGACTGAGTGTCTTCTGAAATTGAAGACTTTCTAAGAAGTAGGTGGTATTTTTTATTTCTCTTTATTTCTTTCATTTCTCTTTATTTCTCTTACCTGATGGAAACCTACAGCCTTTGTTTCTCAGCACAGGGGAAAACTTCTAAAATACGGGGGCTGGTGTTTAAGGACAGTCCCTGTCTGTGCTGCACATGTCACAGTATAGCTAGAGTGTCTTATATCGCAGGGGTACCTACAACTGACAGAAAAAAGAATTACATGGATTTTTGTGACTACCAGTTCCACTTGAAAAGTTAATGTGTAGAAAGACACGATATAACTTTTGACTGCTGGCTGGGAACATGACTGGCCAGCAGCATCAGTAATCGTGTAGTGTGTATTTCTCCAGTTTCTTTCAGAGAGTTGGTCAGTTTATGAAGCAGACAGTAACACTACCTGCTATAAAGCATCACTTGGGGTGTTACCTGACTTCGAAACAGGAGAAAAAAAGTTCACTTAGACCACAAAAGTTCATAAGATTTAAGGACAGCCAGCCTTATCTTCAAGATAGCAGTGAATCTCCCTGATATATGTACTGCACTGGAAACCTAAAGTCATCTGCTGTCGTGGTTTGGTACTTGCCTCTGAACTAGCTGCCAGTGGTCATGACTGGAGAAATGTCACTGCATTGGATAAACCTTTCATCTCATCCGCAATAATGATAGTTTTCCTAAGAAAAGTGAGTTTTGTACATAGTCATCCATTCAGCTGGCTGCAAGAACCTAAGAAGTTATTATTACTGTAATATTAAAATATAGCTCATTAATTCCATCCACTGTCTTTAATATCACATATAATAATTACTTTAGTGCTGCATAAAATTGTAATATTTCTGAATGTTAATCCAAGAACTAACTTTTGTCTTCCCCATCTCATTCTTATCCTCACCCACATGTTTATGAAAAAGTCTTGGCAAAGTGTTTTTCTAGGTTGTTAATTAGACCACTGTGTACAGAATATTATCCCTTCATTATAGTAAATTGCAAGTATGTTCTTTTCTAGCAGAGGCAGAAGAGTGACTTCAGTGCACACTTTCCTCTCTCATTTGCTCTAGGAATAGTTTTAAAAACCCACAGGAACCAGGAAGCAGTAACACCGACAATGCAATGACTTTGTTACTGTTAGACCTGAATAATCAAAAAGCTATTACTGAACGCAAACAGAGATTTCCCCAAATCTGTTCAATAGTCCCATGTCGGATGATTAGCTTTGTATCACCAGCTTAGATGGCCTGACTTGCAAGCAGAACAGTTGAATAATGCCACTTCATTAAACTAGGAAGAAGATAGTCCATTCCTGTTTTTGAATTCTCTTGCAAACCTTTGTGAATAAGTCTGGAAGTAAGAGAACAGCTTTGAGACGCTGGCATTTAAAATAAAGGCTAAAGGCGCCAAGTGCAAGTGAGGCTCCTTTTACTGACAATGGAAAAGACAGTAAATAAATTCCAGCTGATGAAACCACACATGTGAAAATGTCTTCAATTGATTTTCTCTTCACAGGGTTTTGGGTTTTTTGGGGGTTATTTGGGGTTCTTTTAAAAATAAAAGTTCTTTGTGAAAATAATAATGTCTATCTCAATGACTCATGGGTCTTGGATTGGTTCAACAGACAGGAACATGCAGGAGACAGTGGCATTGGGAAAAGAATTCCGAACAAGTTTCTATCAATTTGCACATTAACCTGGTGACAGCTACATGAACTTAATGAAGGGTGGTACAGAGTTTATTTTATCCATTGTAAAATTACTCTCCAAGCCTTAATAGCATGTATTTTTGTAAGATCATATACTAATTAAGCAGTTATTTGAAACTGTTCTAACTTTTCTTTAAAATATCTTTTCATTTATATTTTTATGTTCTAGCATTTTATTAACGATAAAGCAAATTACCATCTAGAAAAGAGAATAACAGTACAGAATCAGGCATAATTAATAATATTTAATTAGGGCTACCCCGAGTAACCAGAAAGAGCACCTCAGTCCTCATTCAAGGAAATCTTTTTATGCCTTACACATTCAAATGTTAGGTCTACCTCAGCAGGGAAAAACAAAAGGATGATACTGTATAGGATTGTACAAACTGTCAGGCTCAGCTGAAGAGAGCCTAGAGATTTTAGGAGAAAAGCGGTGTTATGAACTGATACGTTTCAGAGCTACCTCTTCTTTTAGACATTTTAGCTGTGTACAAAGATCAGGGTTTTAGGAAGGCGTTTACAAAAGCTCAGGGAGTCACAGAGTGGTTCAGATCCACTAAATGCTTTTGAAAATCTCAGCCAAAACGGTTTCTCTTGCAGCAGGGCTGTGTGCTATGTTCTGTTTACATACTGAAATCACTGATGGAGAAACATTGTTTATTTTGGGCCAGAGTTAAAGCTGTAGTAGTGTGATGAAATATGCATTTCCATCTGGTTGATCAGAATAATCCTCTTACATCTATAAAGTATTCAGCATACGCCTTATGATATCTTTAGCCATTAATTCCCCTGACATTAAGAGTCTGAAATTTAAATATGAGGCAGCAAAGTAGTGCATGGGTTGTATTTAGGAGTTACACTTAGTTTTCAGCAATATTTTTTTATTTCTCTTGTAATTTTCCAGGGTTTTTTTCTTTTCTTATATAAAAAAAAAGGTGATGAACCAAATAATCGAATAAAAAAAAACTGACAAAGAAACTGATGATAAAACATATTTTATTTCATCTTCCAATTTTGAGATCACCCCTGGAGAAATCTGTAGGTTAAAGGCACTGCCTGGAAGTCTAAAACCTCTAATGTTTTCAGAAAAAGTCTAATGTTTTCAGAAAGCTTGTACCGACAGGACTACAATGCCAAGAAACAATTCATCTCCCCAGTATCTCTGCTTCTAATGTTGAAAGAATTTATCAATAGTAGAATCTCTTTTTCTTTGCTACCTTTATATACCTTGGTGCAGGCGTGAAAGGACCTTCCCATCTCACCTCTCCCTAACACTCTTGATAATATCTTTGCTCTCTCACTCCAGGAGCCACCTTCCTTCTTAGGAGATGAACTAACTGCTCATTTAACTTCTTCACGTTTATTTTAGAGTTGCTGTCATCAACCAGGGTGTCGGTACTTTGATGATTTATTGAGTCAGATTTTTTCTCTGCCTTTCCATTTCTTTGCCTCATTACAGTCAAACTCTACACGTTTGAACTTACACCTTTGAACTTACATGAGCAGCTCTGCCATAATTTCCTCCTCACTCTCCATTTTCTTCTATTCTTCTAGTCTCTTTTTCTTGTTTCCTCTGCTGCCCTGATTTTTTTCCCGTTGCTATCCTTCCTCTAGCATAACATTTAACACTTTCTAATGAAAAGTCTATATTTTCCAGGCCAAAATCTAGTGCAGCACATTCCTTTGTGACCAAAAAATGTGATGGGAATGAATTATAAAAGTCCAACTGTCTCTCACATCCACAGGTTCATTGTATAGTTCTCAGGTTTGTTTCTGAAAATCCCACACCTGTCACTGAAAGGTCTTTCCCCCAGAAATAATTTGCATTTGTAGTTCAGTTTCTGCAGTCATGAGAGTAAGAGTGTCAAGTAACAATTATGTGATTTCATAAAACCCATGCAGTTCTTGCATTAATTTTAATCATTAAAGCTATTCTCAGTGAGTTTTCAGTTTTGGATCATGTCCTTAGCATGGTCCTGACAAAAATAAGGAGGTATATAAGTCATAGGTAGGATTTTTCTTTAATTTGTTTTTGCCACAGTGTAAATGAAACCTTTTGAGATTTAAATAACCCATCTGCTTCTTGCCAGAGGAGGTGAGACTGCAAAGAGACCGGCCCAGGACAAGTTGCAATTCCTCTTTTTAGTCTACCTAAGGCATTGATAGCATCATCAATAATATCAGAACAGTAATGGGCTTTTTTAGTTAACCTGTGGGTCTCTGCCAGCTGCCTGGCTGTGCACTGTGAAAAGAACTTAGCATTCCAAATAAAGAACAGCTACTAAAAAATATATATTGTTGACAGTATTGTTATTTAAAACAAAAAAAGATAAACCTCATTCGTGTCCTATCCTGCCTCTGGAAGATAATACTACCTTAAATAATTACTTTAATGCAGCTCCCAAGATTTCCACTGCACTCTTCTATGGATTTAGCTAAAGGTCATATGTGGTAGATGACCAATTTTTACTGGTCTCTTGGGTAATGGCTTAAGACAGGATTCACTGTGCTGCACTAGAGTAGGTCAGACTTTCAGGGTCGAAGATAATTGCTAGCCTACTTTGAAAGTGGGGCACTACCAAGGAATTAAAGGTACCTTGTGAACATAGCTAAGAGACAACATATTAATTGTGCACTATTCCAGTTAAAGCACACTGCTTGCTTATTTAGTACACACTGAAAAAACAAAATGGATGTGACATGGAGGGTCAGAAATTTTACAACCCTCCCTCTCAAACAGTATGTCACAATATTTTATTTGCTTAGTTTACAAAAGCAGCTCAATAATTAAATGTAACTCCCCTGTAAAAACACCATTGAATAAAATCCCACTTACTCCTGTGATAGGAAAACAAACTAGACTAGCTAAATATCATTATTAAAATAGTAGACCAAATATTATCTATTTTTATTGTGTCAATCTTCTCTACAAAATGCAGACAAGTATATATTTTACATAAGCAAGCAAATTATTATAACCATTTCCGCAACATGGATTTTTGTTTATAAAGGCTAAATATTAGGTGTCACTGAGAAATTAAAAGACTTTTTGCCTCTCATGTGCCACTTTAATCCTTTATATTCTTCTCTTTTCTTTTTATGCTGTCAATAAGAACTAAAATACTATTAAAAAAAAATATATATATATATATCCCCATATACATATACATATATTTGTGGATATTCCTTACCAAAATGAACTGCAAATAAATTACCACTTTGTTTGCAAAGGATAATGGGAAATTAGGTTAGATTTTGCTCTGTTTTGCTCAGTATGTAGACAATTTATCATTTCCTTCATCCAAACTTTTAAAAGTGTCTTTACACTTTTAGCCTGAGTTAAAGTTTTTCACTATTTTTTTTCAGTGTTTCAGTATTTGGCCTCCTTACAAAAAGATTTTGTAAAACATCCAGTTATTTATAGCATCTATTAAATCTCTTTAGATAGATCCTCTCCTCTCCTCCGTGTCAAGCATTCGTGTTCTTCTGCTGCTCCTCTGTAGGTTGGCAGGTTAAACTAAAGACTGATAATTAGCATTTTATTCTTCTTGTAAATAATATTCTATCAAACCAATAAAGAGTTTCACATAAAAGAAATATTGCTAAGATGTGTAGTAATACCTTTTTTATGATGAAGCAATGGAATTTTTAACAATTAGCAACATAATTAGAAAAAAAAGCTTGGCATAAAATAATTTTTTAAAATACCTAATGTTTGGGAATAAGTTGGAAATCTTGATAAACAGAAGACATGCTTGTGCATCTGAAAGTCAAATTCATATTAAGATTTAACCATGAATCACTAAAAGCCAAATGGTTTGAAATTTTTCCACCCTTCCTGATTTTTTTTGCAGTGTAACAATATTCAGTATGGATTGCTTTCTTTTTTTACTTCTTGAAATTAGGGGAATACTTGGTTCTTAAAATGTATGCTTGTAGTGTTTGACTTAGATTAAATTTTGATCTTTTTACCTAAAAATATAATAAATAACTCTATTAATTAGATGATCAACAGCAGTGAATAGTAATATTCCCATAAAAAGATAAGAAAAACATAAACAGATGGAATTTTTTTTGGTGTATTTTTCCAACCTGCAGCAGTTTGCTAGTTTCTGTGACAAAGTTTGCCCTTAGATCATCATGTTTAATAGTCTCTGATGGAACAATCTTCCAGAAATTTTCTAATTCATCTGGAACTTATTTATGTTCTTAGTTTCCCCAACTGCATAATTTCACTATGCAGCATCTAACAGGTAACTTCATTTGATTTGCTTCTCTTAAATTTTAATAATATTCTATTATTAAATATGAATATGAATTCCTTCAAAACATTTCAATATCTTTCATTATATTAATCTTTTTTTCCTCCAGTACTACTAAAAGAGACACTCAGGGGACAGACAAAAACCCAGAGAACCCGCATCAGTGTCCTGAACCTCTCTGGGGCTCCTCAGGAGGATCTGGCAGCTCTCACATTTGAGATATGGTACTGAAATTGGTGTGAAGAGTGTAAAAAGCTCTTGAAATCCTGATATATTGGAAAATCACATGGAGAGAAATATATGGTCTGAAAGAAATAATGTTCCAAGATTTCCTCAGTCTTGAAATTATTTGACAAATCAAAAGTGATTAATGTTATTTATCAACAGAACAAAGACTCTCAAAAGTATCAGAACATATCAGCTGACTGGTGGGCTGAGTCACAACAAGCTGTGTCTCTGAATTAATTATTTCTTTTAAATTTGTAGAAAGAAAGCTAGCAGCAGCATATTTTTGCAAAATAAGCAAGTTTCAGCCTTGCAGACATTTTTTCATTCAACTGCAGTTTTTTTGCCTTTCAGACTTGATGTCTAGGTCAATGGAATTTTTTTACAGCAGAATGTGAGGAAGAGAAGAGGGACATTCCTCCCATTCTTAAAAAATTTTAAAAGGAAAATTATTTTTATATTACTTTTGTAAAAGTTGGAAACACTCTTCACACACACATATTGACAATTGTCTAAAATTCATTTTTCATTGAAAGGGTAAAGGAAATCAGCATCTCCCAGCAATTCAGACCCTGTCCTGGCCTGCCTAAATAAAACACCCAAATCCCCCTATCACAGCTATACAGCTGGGAAAAAGGAGTATTGTGGATCTAGCATGCATGCACAAGAGTTTAACCAGATATTAGTGTTCAGCAGAAGGCAATAACTGTATTAAGAAATCATGAGGAAATGCCTGTAACACCAACATAAATCATAATTAATAAAATGCAATTGAATGCAGGTTGTCAAATAACTTGCAGTCAAATCTGCAACAACGAATGCCTACTCTCTTGATTAAAGTCTTAAAACTCCATGTAGATGTCGCTTTAGTCACATATGGTCTCTCTGACATCTTGCTGTGAGCTTCTAAGAAACATCAAATTATTTACATAACTTGTCTCACTGGCACCTAGTATATCTTGTCTTTTGATGACCAGTGTTGTCTGACTTTGCTTTACCAGGCTTGTTTCATGCAGTCAACACTATATGTATAGAACTGTTCAGTGATTAAAATAAATGCTTGTGTCTCAATGGAAACCCTGAGAAACACCACTAGAGAACAGCAGCAGTCTCTAGCATGTGTAGAGCAGTGCTAGAGGCAGCTGGCTTCTGACATCCTTTATTTTATTTTGTTCTATTCTCAGAATTACAACTAAACCCCTGGTAAAATCTTCTGGTTGCTGAAGGAGCCAGCTTGGAAGTTTTCCCTGTCTGAAACATGTCGCTTTCAGCATGAAACAGGGAAGCTGAGCAACTGGTCTGCACTATAATTAAGTTTGAACAATAACCAGTCATGGCTTTATCACCAGGTTATTTTTTCCTGCCTGAAATTTGCCATAAATTCAAAAGCCATCCAGTGTTCCTCCAGTGGTAGGAGTATGTTTTGTTCTCCCTGAAAATAAGAATTTCTGGTCCAAAAATAGCAGGTCAAACTCCCTGCTGGCATAACTCCATTAATTTCAGGGAACTAGCACTGGAAGAGAAGTTGGCCAAGAAAGTCTAAATGAGAATCTAAATTAGGTGTGAGACATCAGTGAAGATTTTTACCTATTTTTTTATTATTATTTTTTTCCCCAGTACTCTCAAGGGACCAGATGCTCAGCAGGTATAAATTACTATAGTTGCACTAATTTCCAACTGAGCCATGACAATTTGCACAGATTGAGGATGTAACTCTAGGTAACAATATTCTTGTCCAGGAGTGAATAGATCAACACTCGACAGTGCTGTCAGAAGAGGTCATATTTTGTTAATGTGAGATGTAGAGAACAGTAGGACAGATAGTGCCACAATGCTCTCAGTTAATAATATCCTTTAAATAATTTGAAAATTAATTTCACTCAAGGGATATGAGAAAGTCTTTTGATTTCCCATAAATTACCTTTCTAGGTAAGATCAAAAATCTGCCTAGTCCAGTATTCTGTTTCAAATGATAATGAAAAGTGAAGATGTGGTGAAGAACTGGAAAAATGGGGTAATCGTGTAGCAATCCTTCCCCAGAATGCTTCTACAAACTCAAGTGATTTGTGGTCTGGGTAGAGGTCAGGCCAGAGGAGATGCACTGTAAGCCAGTGGAATCACAGTAATTGAAAGTGAATAATTCAAGACATGTTCAGAATGAATATATAAATCGTTCTCTATTCATTCAGCCACTGTAAAATTCAGGTTTTATTGCATGTATTCAGTAGAGTTCCTTATATTTGTATCATACAGTTTTTTCTAAATATAATTTTGTAACAGAAAATAACATTTGGCATGAATACGCTATTGAAAGCGCTTGATGAATTTAAATAATGTTACTGAAGTTCTTAAACCCAAGTCAAAATTCAAACCAAGATATTGCAATACAAAAGTGATATTGAAGTTATTTTTCTCAATTTCAATGCAATTAAAATGTTCTTTATATATTAAGCAGTTAACACGCAGTATATCTCAACCTGTTTAATTTGAAAAACACCTAAGAATTGGGTGTAAAACAAATAAAAGCAAGGAAAAAACTCTAAATATGTTTGAAGGAAAAATGTTTCAAAGAAAGGGAAAAAAACAGTATGTTTGAAAGTGGTAAACTCAACTAATTAATATGTGTAGAACTCATTTCAGTGTTTCCCCTGATGGTTCTGGCACCTGGTTTGTATCTTGTGGACTTGCTAAGGAGTGTTTTTGCAAAGCTCTCAAGTTTGGAAATACATCATGCCCTTTTTACCCTCTGCTTCGGATTTAGCAGGCAGCAGTGGCCTGTGTGGAAAAGGACTAGCATTTCTCCAGATCAGTGAAAATAGGATACATATATATATATATAAGATTTAAAAATCTGATAAATCCAGTAACACAGGTAACATAATACATAAATGATAGCTGGAAGAGAGTGAGCAAAATGAACTAGCAGGGGTTTATTTGTTTGGGGTTTTTTTTTGGGGCTGGGCATTTTTTGTATTTTGAGGGTTTTTTAAAATTTTACCTGGCAAGCTCACTTGCAACATTCATGGTAAATTTATGAAGGTTAAGTTGGAAATGTCTACAAAAAGAAAAACAAAGTCAATAATGGTAGGTGACTTTGAAATAAAACTTGAAGACTGCTATTGTTCACAGCTAAGGAGTGTATCACTGTGGAGGGCAGGGAGGTAGTGAGAAGTGTGAGAACTCGCTGTCTGAATTCATTATACCAAATTTAATCATTTAACATTATGCCATTAACATAATGTACTTTCTTTCCTTTGGAAACTGATGTAATAATTATTCATTAGATACAGGCTAACATTTCATGCAGAATTCCAACAGATTTATTACATATTTATTTATATAAAGCTCAATAAAATTGGAGAGAAAAAATAATATATAGACCCTCATATGCTGATAATAAACAAGAGACTAGAAAAGTTTGTTTGCTGTCATAATGTTTCTCTAAGAGTTAACATCAGCAGGGCAGGGCAAGATATTGAAAGACTACATTAAAAAAAAAGTTACTTCCATCAAGGAATGCACAGTTTGCTTAAAAATATAATAAATGGTTGTAAGTGGAAGTAAAGAAGAAAAATATTTTATCTGATGCTGTGTGACATTTGGTGAAGATGCTCACAAGACTTTTCTCTATGTTCTGATATGCTGTTAAGAAGGTACTTTAGAATTAAGACCTTGCTGTGCTGTTTCAGCTATTTGGGGTTTCACACAATCTTAGGCCAAGTTCCTGGGATTCATTATATAGAAAGTAGTACAGCTATAAAGCCTTACTCCCTCATACAGAAATAAATCCCCTCTTGGCAAGTATAATTTTTCTTTGGGCTATTATTACCATCAGTTACTTTCCTATTGAAATGAATGTTCACTGCTGACTAGAAGGACCTTACATTTAAAAGATCTTCAGCAGCTCGAGCAAATAAAATAGCTTTTATTGGAAGACAGCTAAAAGGAGAAGAGGAATTAACATGATGTTTGTTCTACTATCAAGTATTATTTGCTTGTCTAGGGTTGTATATCATTGTACAAAAATGTTGTATTTAAGCATGCAAAATATAATTAAAATTGGTTTAATTAAAGAACACAATTATCCTTGCTCATGTTCAAAAGGGAAAATAAATAAAATGAACCATTGTGGAGGCCTCATTGATTTGCACAATGACAGAAGTCATTAACTGTGCTCTGGTTAAATGGCACTCATCTGCTTCCAGAGGAAATATGTCTGTGATATATTTCAAAGTATTTTGCTTTTCATGCATGATATGTACAAAATATTCATTCTGTTGACTGGTAGCACAATCAGTAGGACACATTTTGACAGCTAAATGGCAAATTTAAATGTGACTTTCTTTTTAGTGCTCTGGAATTTCTCTTTTTTTTCCCCCTGCATATGTAACATAGCCCTGCTGAAGTCTTTAAACATCTCATGTGGCTTACCCATAATGTATTTCTCCCTGCATCTAGATAAGTGTCATCATGTCCACTAAGTGTAAGTTGAACATGCTGCTCTGTTGTGATTTATTGTCTCAGGAATTTCTTCAGACTCTATCGCATGATAACTATTGTACCTATTACCGCTGGAATACAGGGATGGAGCAAATCCAGTGGCCTAGGGACTTTCTCTTGACTGAGAGAACAGAGCATATTTTATGTTTAAATAGAAAAGTCAGTTAAAATGTTTTACTTTGCATGATTTTTTTTTTGGTGGGGGGGAAGATCTAACTCTACAGTTTTATTGGCTAATTAAGGAAAATCTATTAGAAGATATTACTGTGCAGTTTTATAGTGCTCATTACTGAATAATTTCAAAGCACTTTACAGCTACTGGATTGGTTCCTCAGCCAGCACAAACTGCTTTCATGCACAGATTTCATGAAATTATTTTAATGACGTTCTAACAGAATTTTAACATATTTAAGAAGCCATCCTGATGTCACTGTGCTTGGCATCATTTCACAGAAGAGTGGAATGAGGGAGAAAGAGGTTAGCAAGCAAGATTAATTCACCTATTTTTAGACATGGGATTAAGTTTAAAACATCTAAATCTAATGATAGTCCAGCATGGGGCTTAGCTACACACACATAAGTGGACTTATAATGCCCTAGGATATCAGACATCTGCAAGGAGCCAGCACAGGAATGACAAGACCAAATCATTATGAATCTCAAAGGTATTAAGCATTTATGTTTAGGATGTGATTTTCACCACAGATATCTTCTGCAAACTGAGATGAATTATCCTCTTGATGGCACTGACTATGTTTCATGACCTAATGCATATCTGGTGCCAATTACGTTGTCTTAGAGGCTTCCATCCAGCATGCGACTGCCACTCTGCAAAGTTTAAATCTCCCTTGGTCTCTTTGTCCTTTCTGACAACTCCATACAGATTTTCTGGACACCCTAAGGCAATTCAAGTGGTCATTTTGCATTTTGGAGTTGACACTTAGCTTACTTGGAGACATCTAATTTAGTATCTGGAGCTTAATCCCGCACTAGATATTTGTATTTGAGGTGGCAAATTTTAGATCACTTGGCAATTAAAGGAAGGAATAATAATTTTTGGGACATGAATCATCTACCCAGCTTTCTATCATAAAACAAGAAGAACCATAAGAACTAAAGTCATATAAATTGAGTTCCACTTGACTAAAGTAGCATCAAAATCTCCCTGAAAGCTAAACATGCTGTCTGCATGACCTAGTACTTGATGTGAAGAAATGTCTACTGCAAACCATACTCTAAGAGCCAAAGAAGAAAACAAAATCAAAGAGAACCTGTAAGGGTGCTATTAAAAGCGAATGAAAGGAAACTGAACACATAAATATGTGTGGCGTCAGGATAGCTAAGAAAATAAGAACAGACTTTAGAAAAATACAGGAACTTTGAATACAGCTAAATAATTCTATATACAGCTTTAGAAGTTACTAGGTGCATTTCAAGCCTAAAGGGGTTTTTTATAACTGAAAGCTCATTTTATTTTATTCCAGGTATAATGTAATGAAATATAGTATGTTTCCCTGTAACTTTTATCTCACTAAATAGTTTGTCAATCTGTACAGGGTCTGATACCTGACAAAGCAGACTTTAATGCATTACAGGAAGATCAGTCAGAAGTGGTGTAACCTTCACAACTAGTGCCTCTGAAAGTTTAAACACTATCTGGTTTTGTATGTTAACTAGAAGACTTCCTGAAAAAGGCAGATGAGTAAAGCAATTTATTTCTGTTTATTCCCAAGTTTATGTCTATAAAAGTACAGAACAAAGCTGGCTCAGTCTTGAAAGCAAAAAAAGTTACCTGAACCATAAGAAAGAAAATTGTACTGAAAACAGGCTAAGAGGTAAACATTTTTTTTTTGTGGTGGTATTGTAGGTATGATTGATGGTCTGACGTCAATTGTATGAGGGCGAGCAAGGCAAAGTGCTGGGTCCAGCATTTGGGTCACAACAACCTCATGCAGGGCAAGAAGCTGGGGGCAGAGTGGCCGGAAAACTGCCCAGCAGAAAAGGATCTGCGGGTCTTGGTCAACAACAGCTGAACATGAGCCAGCATGGGCCCAGGTGGCCAAGAAGGCCAGTGGCATCCTGGCCTGTATCAGGAACGGTGTGGCCAGCAGGACCAGGGCAGTGATTGTCCCCCTGTACTGGGCACGGGTGAGGCCACACCTTGAATCCTGTGTTCAGTTCTGGGCTCCTCTTGAGTGGGCTGGAGTGTGTCCAGAGAAGGGCCATGGAGCTGAAGGGTCTGGAGAATGAATATCTTGGGGAGCAGCAGAGGACTCCAGCTGTGCCGGGGTGGTTTAGATTAGACTCTAGGGAGAATTTCTTCACTGGAAGGGCTGTCAAGCACTGGAACAGGCTGGCTGCCCAGGCAGTGGTGGAGTCACATCCCCGGACATACTTGAAAGACCTGTGTATGTAGTGCTTCGAGACATGGTTTAGTAGTGGGCTTGGCAGTGCTGGGTTAACAGTTGGACTCAATGATCCTAAAGGGCTTTCCCAACCTAAGAAATTCTATGATTATATAATAATAATTTAAGGATTATATCAGCATATTCTTTTTATACTTTAAAGGCAAGTAAAAATTCCTTTGAATGTAAAAATAAACAACATCTTGGTGCTATCTTGGAAGCAGATAAAGTGAACAGGCTTCAATCTTATTAAAGATTAAAATTATATTGAAGACACAAAGGAAGACAAATTTTCATCATTATTATTACTGCAAATTGCTTAGGATATGTATGAAAGGGTAAACCAGAGACAGGAATCTCAAAATGAGTATGCGTAAATACCCAGATGAATATCGTGTTTGGGCCATTCTCATTTCTGTGTTCTGGGGGATGCTGCTTCCATTTCCTTTTGTAAATCTTTTCCCACCACAGAAAGCCAGGATGGGATTTATCTTGTCTAGTTTTAAGCATCTGCATTAAAGACACCTACATGTGGGACACTCACGTGCTGAGGGTGACAGAATTGCTGCAGTCATTCGCGTGAACTGCCTTTTTTTGCTTTAAAGGGAATATATAGTGATTAGCATGGATAGTAGCTGCCTACATTTCATCATATGAATCTCACCCTAAGTAATGACAAAGATAGTCACCACATTACATGTATAATACCCAATTTATGAAAAGCATCAAAAGCACTGAAATGAAAAGCTATATGTGCTTCTGTGTTGAAAATAGGTTTATGTATGGCTTAACCTGTGCATGCTGTGCAACTCTTTCAAACTGAAAAAAACTATTAGCTTGTGGTTTTATTTCTCCATGATGTTGTTTTTCGGTGTTTTCATGGCACCCAGAAAAAAAATCAGTAGAAATTCCTAAAAACCAAGGACAAGTAAAATCTGATGGAACAGCCAGCACTCAGAGGACAGTATCAGCCATGCAATAAGAACCTGTAAAAGTTTAAAGCACACAGGCATAGTTCTTCAGTACCCAGCATGTAGTGTTTGATCAGCAGAGACAGTCTAGTAAGGAAGAGTACAATGATTCAAGCCTGTTATAAGCCGGTAACCGTCCAGAATTATTCTCTCTACAACCATTTTTTATCTCGGGTTCTGACTTTCTAAGCACCATCCTAATCTGAGTTTGACTGATTTGTCTTTTTCCAGTCATTAGTAGCACAGCAATGATGCAGAGTACATTTACAAAGAAGTTTGCTCTTTTCCTTGTTCTTTGGGAAGGATTGACAGCAGTAGAAAGATAAAGCAATTAATGAGGGAGAAAGAAACTGTTTTCTTCATCTACCCAACATTTACAAAATTATGTTATACAAAATTAAGATAAGTAAGAAAAGAAAAGAAAAAGTTTCAAAGGAAGAGTCAAGAAAATTGATAATCTCAGGGATTTTAAGCAAAAAAAGAACTGAAATCATAAAAATAGGTCACTTCAAACCAGGAGGAAATTCCCTCAAGCATTTTAATTCATTATTTTCACTTTAGTATTTTGGTAGGGTTTTTTCCTTTCATTCTAACTACAAAACCTGTAAAATTCTGCAACAATCAAAATAAAATGGTTGAGAAACTATAGAAATTTTGAAGATGTGCTTTCTCAGCTACACAGAGTCTTCTAAATGATTTAAATTTATTTTATCCTATTATGCTTACTATTGAAATTCTCAATAATGGCAATTGCTTTCATTACCTCATGCATGTTCAAGGCTTTATAGTTATCAGGGGAATACATTAGGTTGATTTCAGAGTTTACAGACGTTTTGTCCCATGGCCATTTGGGTATACTGGGACAACAAGCATTATTGAAATCAAAAATCATGAAAATGAGGAGTCTGATAAGTGGTATGGCTTCAAAGTTCCCAGAGTTGCCAGGCACATGACAGCATTCTGTCAAAGACATGGGAAAAGGCCCTCTGAAAATGTAGACTCTGGAAAGCCTGGGTACCTGGAACTAAGTCTAGAGAAACTAAAGACAAACCACTTCATTATTCTGACATGAAGGTAAACAAAATTTCGGTGGAACTCAGCCTGCAATTCAGTCAAGGTTGTGTCAAGCTCGAGGTATTTAGTATGAACTTTTAGAACTAATGAAATTGATCGGTTTTGATAAAACTTGACTTGTAAAGAAAAATTCTGATCTTAATGATTGGGAGTTTTATAATACTTCAGTGTTTTCATTTATGCAAGCATCAAATAACATTATGAAATTATGCATTTCTTATAAAATAAGGGAAAAATTAGTTACTGCCCATAGCCACTATTGATACAAGCAGAAAAAGATTCATACCACAGAGGCTAACTGTAGGCCAAGTGACAATTTATTTTCCTCTGACAGGCAGAAGAAAATCTCCTGGTGGTTTTCAGAACTTTGGGATGGAAGAACCAATCCATTTGGTGATGGAAATCACCCCTTAAAGTCCTTACATTAAGAAATTCAGGAGTCAACCCCCACTGGTACCTCACCCTAGGACGCAACATTAGAGCTGCTTTAATCTCTGAACCATACCAGAAGATCTGTAGTTTCTCAGCATCTATAGAAGATAAATGCTGACAAGCCTCTCCAGCAGCCTTTGTGGCACCACTCTTGCCCAGGCCCTTGCAATCTGTTCCCTGAACAAGGCTCAATCAGTTCTTCTGCAAGAAGAAGGCTTCAGAAACCCACACCTAACACAGCACTTCTATTTTGTCCTGCTCCTAGTTTAACTCTGAAAATGATCAGTCAGGTGAAGGGGTATAAATGAAGGCAGATTAACCTTTGAAACTGCTACTAGGGGCTGCTGATTACCTTATACAACTTAATGAATCTTCACCGGAATCTGGACTACACACACACAGGGTTTTTAATATCAATATATTGAACATGCACATATTTTTATATGCCTGCATCATCACAATAATTTTCCACATTTCAAATTTTGGAAGTATATTTTATGTAATATAGTTTTCTTATTTCTGTCATTTTAATTTATTGGTGGAGGAGGATTGACAGATAACATATTTTCTTTTCCTTGGAGCATAAATAGTCCCTTGGTAATCACATAGATGATGTGTTTTGCACCAATAATATAATCTACCTGCACCATTTTTTTTCTTCTGTTCCTGTGAGGTCTGCAAAACATCAGTATTTATGTTGTACCCTTCCTAGTGACATCTATGTCAAATAAGGAAGCAGATGACTTCCTCTAGTTTAACAGGAATTAAACTGAAGTGTTATTAGCCCTTGTGCTAAATTGCTGCTGACTGGCTTTCTTTTTCAATCAGCCTTTTCTCTTAAAGAGCTGGTGATTAAGCCTGAATGAAGACTTTGACAGCTATTCTATTTAAAAACAATTCTATTTATATAGCATATGATTATATTTATGGATACATGTGACAAAACCTGGTTTCTTATGATTAGTGAATCTTGGATGAGAACAGGACTTTGCTACTGCTAAATATTACTTTCAGCAAAATATCAGATACAAAACACAACCCTATTCCTTTCTAAAACAATAATTATTTCAAATGCCACTATAAAAGAGAATGGAACATGGAATGAGGGCCCTATAATGATAACTACCAGGAATGAGGGCCCTATAATGATAACTACCAGTGGGGGGTATAGGTAGAAAAAGAGTAGTACTAGGCGAAAAAAAGGTGTAAAATAAAGTGTTTTGAGATCTTGCAAATAGTCTGTAGCCCAAATCTGGCTGGTAATATGAAAGACAGCAAGATAATAGAGGTTAACTATTTCTTAATATCTTTTTGAAACTGTAGTTTGAGTTTCTACTTTGCATGGGATTTGGTCCACAAAATTTTTCTGGTGCCTCAGAGGACCATCATACTAGATTTTAAACTCTGGCTCAAACATTAAATTCTAAGACCTTCGTTTGGCAATAGTAGTCCCTGCAACAGTACATGGAGGAAGTTAAAGGCCAAAAAATTTGGATTTCCAACCAGCTCAACTAAATCAGATAATTGGAAATGTTTAAGATTGGATATTTCTTCCCTTATACTAAATTTGAGAGCTCCTATGAGACTGCCACTCACAATCCCAAACTTCTTTCAGCTTAAATTCAATTTATTTTTAAGTACAATGAGTTCCTTCCATTCACTTTACAATAGTGACAAAGGAGCAATCACAATGTGGAGTTCAAGTCATTTACCAAAGAGCTTAGAAATATGGCTCTTGTGCATTATGGGCCTGCAGAAATAAAAAAAATATGTATTTTTACCATGCCAGGACAATATCCAAATCAGTATTAATGGTCACCTTATTATCCTTACTCTGACCTAAATCAATTGAAATAGATTTAAAACCGGAGCCTAAACTTAACAAAAATCAAGGACAGACTTAAGCTGAACTACATAACAGAGGGAAAGGCTGTGGATGTTGTGTGTCTGGACTTTAGTAAAGCCTTTGACATCATTTCCTACAGCATTCTTCTGGACAAACCAGCTGCTCAGTGATGGAGAATATGAACAGATGCACTCTTTGCTGGGTAAAAATACTGGCTGTACGGGCCCAGAGAGTGGTGGTAAATGGAGTTACAGCCAGTTGGTGTGTGTGGACTTGGCAGTGCTGGGTTAATGATGAGATTCGATCATCTTAAGGACCTTTTCCAACGTAAATGGATCTTTGATTCTACAATTCATAATTTACAGTAAAGGGTAGGCTAAAGGTTTGGTGCCGTGTTTCTCTGGGTGTAAGCCTGAGTTCATAAACATTATTATAGAGCTTATTTTCTATTAAGCAATTTCTAAAATGAAAAATTGATTTAGGTGCTCTCTGTGCTCCTTCCAGATTCATAGGATTTCATAGGACTGTTTAATTTATTTATTTTCCCAGGAAAATATTTTCTCACATGGACTATAGCAATCATAAATAACACTGGGATAACATATGGGCACCTGGATCCCTTAAGGCTCAAACACTCATCTAGGGAAAATATGGAAAGCTGGTCCTTAGATAAGGTAGTTCCTAGCATCTGGCAGGTTATGTATATCACTATGTAGGATAAACAGTTATCAAAATTATGAAGAAACATATTTAAATTCATAACATGCATAATTTCTTTCTGGGGATATATTTTCCTATCGTAAAAAATCTTTAATACAGCAAAAATAAAAGAAAAATAATCCCCAAAAGCCAACAGAAATATTCAAAATGCAGATTTTGAAGCTAAAAAATATTCAAATAATTAATAAATCTGAGTAATGTAAAACTGATGGCTTAGCCTGAGAGGTGATGCCGTCTCTGTCACTTGAGCCTTGAGAAAGAGTTTAGATCAAGCTAGATCCCTTTCTCAGGGATCTATAAAGAACTTCCATACTAAAATCTGCTAAGTAGGTAGACAGACTGTTCTGACCGAATTCCTTACATTTATGGGCTGAATTTCAACCTTTCTGAACTCAGTGGAAGAAGATTGTTTAATGCATTTGGGCCAGCTTTAATTCTATATATTATGAAGACTCCCGTGCCTGCATAGCACTTTACTGATTAGAGGCTATTAATTACACTGTAATTAGGCAAAGACAGGAGAGAAGGAAATATGGGTGCAAGGCAGTAGAAGTTATCACAGTTCAAAAAAATGAAACCATCAACTACTGAGTGCTTTTCACTACATTATTTAGTCCTGTTAAAATATTTTGAGCATCACACAAAGTCAAAATCTGAGAATGTAAATTAGTAAGAAATGATGTTCATACTTTCACATAATAGTACAGAAAGGCCCTTTTCAGATGTGATACTGTGAAAAAACCTGCATAATTATTGAGTGAAAATGGACTAATTTAGTGATATAAAATAGAATGTGATTTGATTTTATGACTGAAAGATTCAAAAATCCTTAGGATATTACTAAATAGTACTTAAATGTATAAAGAGTATTTTAACAGGTTTTCATTTCAGAAGGAAACATAAAATAAGGTTTTTGTTGTGGTTTTTTTTGGCTATTTGAAGGTCAGAAGTATTTGTTATGAAAATAGAACTGTCTACAGATGTATGTGGTCATAGAAACATTTATAAGATGTAAAATTTGCTTGGATTGAGTCTTTTTCAGCTAAGCTTTGACTTTAACACATGAAGGCCTTGAGTTTAAAAACATAAAGTTTGATGAGATCATAGACAGAAGAACACAGGGAGATATTAGCCTATAAATAACAAAATAAATATTGAGTCATAACCAGTTGGAATTCAGCACTGTACTCTTAGTAAAAGTTTCATCAAAATCTACATTTTGCTAACATATATAGGAAATAAACAATTTCGTGTGAATGGTGCTCATGGATTTTTTTAACCATGAAAAATTAAAACAAAAAATATATACAATGAATATTTTAAAACAGAATGAAAAGCATCATGCAAAAAACCTCCTTATTTTTCCATAGTCTTTTGTACAATAATAAAATATTTTTTGCTTTTTTTCACACTTTGTTGGAGCAGCAGAAAAGCAATTAAAAGCATTTTAAAGTCTTTTTTTATATATTGCCTATTAGAAAATTTCAGGGTGTGATAAAACCAAAAATTCTTTAAATTATTTTCATACTTTATGTTTTTCTCAGGAAGCTGGGAAAAAAGTATAATTCAATTTTTATAACATCTTATACCCATATAAATTTTTCTTAATATTTGTTATTCAAAATTCTTTAAGAGCCTGTGTGAAATGACCCTCAATTCTGCCACTGTCTGCACTGAGAAAAAGTACTTTTCTTGCTTCAACTTTTCTTACAAAGTCTATTAGTTGGACTAGACAAAATTATAGGTCAAGCTACAGATGGAGCCACATGGAGGTGTGGAAACCCGGGCAATGACAAAATATGGCCATGCTCCTTTTCCTGTGACTCTTTTGTGAGAATGGATAAACTTCTTCCCATCAAAATACCTACATGGGTAAACTACAATATATTTTCCCACTTCTAGTGAGCAAGAGGGTTGTGTATCTCCAGGTGTGGGAAACTGTCCAGCAACTGTCAGTCTTGATAGCCCTGGATGCCTCAGTTCTTCAGCACACATTAATTTGGGTTATTTGCAAGCCCCCAGTGCTACCATAGCCTTTCTAGAGCCAATGCTGAGCTGCACAGTCAAGGGAGCTGCACTTGAAACATTGCATCAGACATGGCTGAGCAGCCCCCAGTCCGTCACTTCAATCTTAATGGGAGAGCATGGCTAAAGTGGTTGGGTGGTGATGATGTTTGCATTTTTGTAATTTTTTGCTGCTTCTTAGATCTATTTTGCCTCTTGCACATGGCCTGGCCAGTGAGCCAGATGGTCATAATATCTGATAAATGTTTTGAGTGAATGGAGTGGATGCTGCTGTGCATTGACAACTGAGCATCTGATGTCAAATGTAATGTGTTTATGCAGAATTACTAAGAGAGGAGGAAGTATAATTGAAGGACACAGAGAAACAGAGGTGGGGGTTTCTACAAGAATGATAATGAGAATGATTAGGAGATGAAATAAAACCCTCCTCCATGAATAGAGATTGCAAAGAGTAGTGTGATTTCCTCGAGAAATTAAACAAGCAAGAGGGGACATAATAAAGTGTTAAAAACCAAATGCTCTGTGGCAGGAGGAATAGGGACTAATATTCCTCCTGGCATAAAAGAGGCCTTCAATCAAACAAGAAGGGACAAATGCTGATTATTTCCAGACAATGAATAATTAGGCTGTGAAATACACAGCTGCATGATACAAAGGGAAGACTGGACAGTTGTATGACTAGCAACACTACTGACTTAATGATCCAAGTTTTGGGTAGGGACATAAAACCCCATAATTTAAACCAGTGTCTTTCAGCTATTAATAGCAAGTCTTTTGGAATTAAGCTGGCTCTTTTATCTTTTTCTGCACTTATTTTTTTGTTTTGTAGCTACTTTTCTGCAGCTACTTTTGAAGACAATAGAAGATTATATGAACCATGGGTTTTTGATACCTTATGACCTGCACTACATTCTCATGAAAAGCTACAGCATATTTCACCATAGTAGGTGATAGACTTCCAATTTTGGGTACTCTACATTACAAATATATTACTCTGTGAAAAAGATGTAAAATGATCTCATTCTGGTAGAACTATGCAGAACCTAATAATCTCCTATTAAGTCTCACACTCAAACTTTTAACTGCTCATCCAGCAGAGACGTGAATGTCTTCAGAAGAAGAACTTTCTGTCATAAATTTTGTAACTAATGGGGAGTACAGGTGTTAGAGATACAGAAACCAAGCCTTAAAAATTTCCACAGCTGTCCTCTTTCAGCTTAATGGGCTGACACTTGTACATCGCTCAGCCGGCTGGCAGTAAATCTGTCCTGATCTAACCTCCAGGCCATGCAGTTCTGGTTTGCTGTGTAGTGTTGTTCAGAAAAAGACAATTTCTGTTCTGCACGTACACCTGAGACGTGCTGCACGGAGAGCTAACGGGCGAGCTGAGCACAGTCTTAATAAACTCTGCTGATTTTTCTTGTTGTCGCTGATATTTCCACGGTCCAGCAGTTCCGGGAACTGTGTTTCACATACAAATTCATTTCAAAGTGTAGCTTTTCCCAAATACTTCTCTTTCTGTAAGTCCTCTTCTTCAATAGAAATTTATGAGTCAGAAAGCATCCAGGAGATGCTGAGCTAAAGTTTTGCCCTTTTAGGGCTAAATATTACCATTAACAATCCATGCATTTGTTAGACAACTGTCATGATACCACTCCTTTGCCAAAAGCAACAGCAAAATCTAGATCCCTGAGGACTAGAAGGACCTTTGGATAGTGAAGCAATTAGTAAATTGGCAGGCCCCTGCATCATGCTGACTTTAACTCTGTAGGAGTCCACTGAGCATCACTCCTGTAGAGTTAATCATCTGGCAAGTTTTCACAGTGCTCTTATCCCTGAGTAACCTGAAATGCTGGTCTTTGACCCTATTCCTGGACCATAGAATCATAGAGTTGAAGGGACCCACTAGGATCATCGAGTTCAGCTCCTCCTGGCCCTGTACAGGACACCCCAAGAGTCACACCATGTGTCTGAGAGCATTGTCCAAATGCTTCTTGAACTCTGCCAGTCTTGATGCTGTGACCAGTTCTCTGGGGAGCTTCTTCTAGTGCCCAGTGACTGTCTGGGTGAAGAACCTTTTCTAAATGTACAACCTAAACCTCCCCTGACAGAACTTCAGGCAATTCCCTGGGGTCCTGTCACTGGTCACCACAGAGATCAGACCAGTGCCTGCCCTCCCTCTTCCCCTCACGAGTAAGTTGTATGGGGGTCTCCCCTAAGTCTCCTATTCTCCAGGCTGAACAGACCAAGTGACCTCAGCCACTTCTCATAAGGCTGCCTCTCTAGACCCTTCACCTTCTTCATAGATCTCCTTTGGATGCTCTCTTGATAGTTTTGCATCTTTCTTATCTTGTAGTGGCAAAACTGCCCCCAGCACTCGAGGTGAGGCCACCCCAGCGCAGAGCAGAGTGGGACAATTGCCTNCGCAGAGCAGAGCAGAGTGGGACAATCCCCTCCCTTGCCTGGCTGGCGATGCTGTGCCTGATGCACCCCAGGGCATGCTTGGCCCTCCTGGCTGCCAGGGCACTGCTGACTCACATTCAACTTTCTGGCCACCAGGACCCCCAGGTCCCTTTCTGTGCCTCTGCTCTCCAGCACCTCATTCCCCAGTCTGTCCGTACAGTCAGGGTTGCCTCATCCCAGATGCACGATCTGGCAATTGTCTTTGTTAAACGTCATACAACTGGTGATTGCCCAGCCTTCTTATTTTTAGTGATAGGCTACAGGAATGTCAGAGGTGATGCCAGAGGGGAATGTGAATGCATTTTATTCCTGGCACAGAGAACTTTCTGTGTGGAAGTTCTGGCTCTATTGAGGACACATTGGTGTTGGCAAGCAGAGCACAGGGGTGTGAGATGCAGGAGAGTCAGCAAATGGTGCTGATGGAAATTGTCTACCTGCTGCAACTTGAATCCCATTTTTCTTAAATGCAGAGAGAATTAGGTCTCTGCTTAAAGATGTGGGGGTGGATTCAATGGGGAAACCACTATCACCTCAAGGGACATAGCACAGTGGCTGAAGCAGAGTTTATTAGGTTTTTATGACAGGTCATGTTTTTAATGCTTCCTGATCCAAAGAGAGCTCAGTGAAATGTCTAGAAAGCTCAAGCATGTTAACTTCCATTACATCCTCTATATAACCTGTTCTTGTTAATAATTTAGATGGGTTGCCAAGGGAGGTTGTGGAGTATTGGAATATAAGGGTCAGTGGAAGTATTCAAAAGTTGTCTAGTCATGGTCTTGGGCAACCAGATTTAGATGGCTCTAACTGTGGGCAGAGGGACAGGATGGGTTGGACAAAACTACATTCCGCGTTCCTTTCTAATTTCGACCATTCTGTATTCTATAAAAACAATGGTAAGGCAGCTAATTATAATTGCTTACTTATAAGTGGCATTTGTGTGGAAAAATATCACCATTTTTAATCTATGTTATGATATTCCCAAGATTAGAATGCAATGTCAATGACACCTCAGTCTTGCAACAGTAAGGCCAGACTAGTGAGGTTGACCTTTGCCTCTGACACACTGCTGACTATAACAGCGGGGGAGAGCCATGTCTTACAGCCCCTTCCAGATCAGCTGATTGCTTGTGCGTTACCATCCAGTTGTACATGCTCCTCCATGAAGCCAACATTTTCCCTACCATGAGGCAGGAAAAAACTTCACAGTGGTTGGGAACATGCTCTTTCCACTGTTGACTTCTTTCCAGAAGAGGAAAAAGGGGAAGCAGAAAGGCTAGTAAACTGTGTATCCCTGAACAACTCACACCTAAGTACAAGTAAATCTCATACAATGGCACAAGATTTACCCTGAATCATGAGGGTGCAGTGTCCCACCAAAATGGTATTTGCTTCAGCTGCAGATATGAGGAAACCACCAGCCTACACAGTTACCTAACATCTGGCAGTGGAGACACTACTGTTTTATAATGGCAACTTCCAAATTTTACCTTTTAACTAGTAATTAATCTTTCAAAACCATAAAATATGTAGAGAAGATGTAATGCTTTCAATTGCTTAAATCAAACCCATGTTTTCATGTACCTTTATATACACAAAAAATATCTGAGATCTCTTAGAAACACATCCTGTCTATTACACAAAATCAATATTCTTTAGCAAAAAATATTTCCAACAAAGTTCTCATTTAGATGCAATCATCTGGGCCAAATTTGTTTTGAAAGGATGAAATGCAAAGATAATTTGATGCAGAACTGTAATACCACTGTGTTGTTGGGTTGTTTTACAAAGCTACAGCGAATAGAGTGTAATCTTGTGTTCAGGGCTGGGAATGGGGCAGCCTGAATTCACCCTCTCTACGTCTTTTGACCTATTGCGGTCATACATGAGATCCTTGACTTCCCCATGTCTGCCTGGAAATCTCCCAGCAAGGTCCATATAAATAAATGGTTCAATAAGTCATGGGATCTTTCTTCCATGGAAAAATCTGCTATTATAACAAGCAATTCAAATAGCAAATAACTAGCTAATTAGCTTAATTATTGCCTTTCTTGGAGATAGGTATTATAAATGCATTAATTTTGTATTGATTATTATTTCTTATCGTGTTTATGGCATTATACTGTGTTCAGAGCCCAAGCATGTCCCTGAACCCAGGCATAAAAATGCTTTTTTCAGGTATGCATGAGTAGTACTCTAAGCTACCTTAAAGCACGCCTGCCTCAAAAAGATCAACACCACAAAGAAAGACAATGGTTCTTTTTTTCATGGAATGTCCAGATAGTCAGCAAAAATGGGATTTCAAGGATCACAGAATCACAGAGTGGTTTGGTTTGGGTTGGAAGGGGCCTTAAAGATCATCTAGTTCCAGTAGCCCTGCCATGGGTAGAGACACCTTCCACTAGATCAGATTGATCAAAGCACCCAGCCTTTCCTTGAACTCTTCCAGGGATAGGAACATCTACAGCTTCTCTGCACAACTTGTGCCAGTTCATCACCACCCTCACAGTGAAGAATTTCATGCTAATACCTAAACTAAACCAGTTTTCTGTCAGTTTGAAGCCATTTCCTCTTGTCCTGTCTCTTCATGCACTTGAACTCTCTTGTAGCCCCTTTAGATACTGGAAGGTGCTCTAATGTGTCCCCAAAGCCTTCTCTTCTCCGGGCTTAATATCCCCCAACTCACCTAACGTGGTGAAAAGTATTTCCCTTGTCCCAAAGGAAAATGTGCTCCACCACAAACATTGAAGATTGGGGAAAACCTGGCATTCTTTTCCCTAGCTTATTAAAGTAAGTGAAGATAACAAATTAAGTGGTAGGGAGGAAAAAGCAGCAAGCTTGTAATCTGTAGCAACCTCTCATCAGACCTACACATTGTAGAGGCACCTTAATAATGCAAAAGCCTCTATCATGCCTGAAAAATATTCAACTTGACTAACACAGTGAAATGTGTTACAAAATCATGGTTATCTGTGAACATATCAAGTCTGATCAGGGTCTATTTATCCCTGGTTCTGAATAAAAGAATTTTTCGTCTAGACTCTTTTTTATGCTGTTCATTCTTTCCCAGAAATACATTTTTTTCACAAAAGCACATGGCAAAACAGACATATCCACAAAAAGTATATGCACACATATGAAATATCTGGGCTACAAAGTCCTTTTGTGGTAGGGAACTTGGGGCTGTGGATCTGCAGGACTTGGATTGTGTGTTTCAGTCAAAACATAGGCATTAGGGTGGGACAGATTATTTTTATCGGAGCTGAAGAGATAATATGGTGGTGGTGAGGGACGGTGGAACTTCTTTGACTGTGAGAGGAGAAAGTCTCCTTGGACAAAGTGAAGGAGGCTGGATTTTGTCCTGTGGGACCTAATTAACCATCACTATCTCCCTTTATCCAGCCTCAAAGTGAGCTCTGTCAGCAACTAAGACAGGACTTATCAATCTTCCACTCACCCATAGCCCCTGCTAACCCCACTGTCACCTGAAGGAGTGAAAAGCTGGCAAATTTCCCCTTTCTCCCCCCTCTAACCCACAAAACTCTCCATTGCAGCCGTGAGCTACCTTCCTCTGTAATACAACATTCAGCTGGTGAGATGTCCTGAGGGGCACTGAAGCAGGAAATTCAGCCCAGTAGCATGTAACAAAGTCAAAAAGGGCACAAACAGCAGGGGAAGACATGTTCTGCATAACCACACTTGCCCAAAACGCTTTGCGGATTGAGCCCTGCTGAAAGGTCAGGGAAAGTTAAAGAGAGATAGACACACATCCATCCTATTGTTTTTTATTCCTTCAGTGCCACCTTCCATCCCACCAAGCCTGCTTCTTTCTCCTCAGTGGCAAGCCTGGTGATCATTTCCCTCTGCACTGCGTCCAAAGATGACATAGGTATTAGCTGGCAACATTTGGGAACTCTGATGAGTACTGTTCATGAAGCCTCTGAAAATACTGGTCCTTGCTGTTCCAGCTGGGATGGAAAAGTCCCTCTAAAATCTCACAAAGGTTTTGCAGGGCACAGCCAACATCCTCTACTCAGAGGCCGTTTGTGACAGAGGTCACTAACCACCCTCTGCAGTGAGCTTATCGGTCACAGGTTTCCACACGGCATCCAAAACAATGTGTGTGCACTCCTTTGTTGGTCAGGTACTATAGCATTACCCAGCAGCACAATAAAAAACCTTTCTGGCAATACAAACAGGTACCCAAATGATATAAGGTCTCTGTCCTGGCATGGAAATAAGCAGTAGCTTCAGGCTGGAGATAAGAGGAATCAGACATTGCATTTTCTCCTACAGAATTTCTCCAGATATCTCTAAAGCTGCTTAAATGTTTCACCAAGGTGTGCTGGTTTTAGCTGAGGTGGAGTTAATTTTCTTCACATTGGATAGTGTGGGGCTGTGTTTGTGCTGAACACAGGGCTGATAATGCAGAGATGTTTTTGTTACTGATGGGCAGGGCTTGCACAGAGCCAAGGCCTTTTCTGCTTTTCATACTGCCACATTGGTGAGGGGGCTGGGAGTGCATGGGAGGTTGAGAGGAGACACAGCCAGGACAGGTGACCCCAAATCACCAAAGAGATATTCCAGACCATATGACATCATGCTCAGTGTATAAAGGCGGGGTAGAAGGCAGAAGCGGGGGGACATTTGGAATGATGATGTTTGTCTTCCCAAGAACTGAACCGTTATGTTTAATGGGGCCCTGCTCTCTTGGAGATGGCTGAACACCTGCACAACCATGGGAAGCTGTGAATCAGTTCCTTGTTTAGCTTTGTGTGTGTGGCTTTTGCTTTCTCTATTAAACTGTTTTTATGCCAACCCTCGTGTTTTCCAGCTTTTACTCTTGATTCTCTCCTGGATCCTGCTCATGGGGGAATCAGTGAGTGCCTGCATGGGGCTTGGCTGCTGCCTGGGGTTAGACCAGGACACAAGGCTTGTTCTGAAATGAAGTCACAGCTACACAGGATTGTAGGGAAGATCATGCCAAGCAGAGGTCTTACAGTTCAGGAACGGACACAAAGCAAAGGCTAGATGGCTGTGTATAAGATGGAGGGGGTTATTAGTGATCAAAGGAGTAGTGTTTGGATGATGGCTAAGGAGACCTCAAACATCCTGACCACAGCCAACTTGTCCCACAGCTCAAGCTAGCCAATCATTAACCCATAGGTGTCAGAGACAACGGTTTGGGAATATGGGAAAATCATGTTCTTTAGATCAAGTATGGTCTCCCAAAAATTTGCTCAGCTATTGCAAAGTGTGGGGACAACTTATAGCAGGAGACCTCAACTCTGCCTCTGCCTACCTTCCAGTTCTGCACGGAAGACACTACCTTTCCACTAACCTAAGTTCTCCTCCTACATTTATTAATTCCCTCTGACTGGGACAGTGCAGTGCTATTGAAAAGGTGCAAGAATATGAGCTGTAATTCTAGGAACATTGGTAACAGGTCATCAAGAGTTTCCTCCAAGCCGTATTTTGCCGACACAAGTTTTTCCTCCCTGCTGTACCTGCCTGGGTCCAATGACCCAACCAGGAGCTTGGCAGAAGAGGGCAATTGGATGATGGTGCCATAGTATTGCTCATGAAGCAGGAAGAACAAGACAGGCAGGACACAGAGAGAAATAACTCCCAGCATTAGCCAAGAGAAGAAATTAAGGTTGGTTCCAACTTCAAAAGGGGCTGACACCATGAAAAACACCCAAACAGACCAACCACCCAAACTCTCTTCACCACCTCCTGTAAAACATATGAAAAGGCAGCATGGTACTTCTGAGGACGGTCTGCTGAGAGGTCTCTTGTTCTCAGAGAAGATATTCAGGGACAAAGTTATATTTTGGGCAGCCCCAGGCTACATGTTTATAGGGGATATTTTGCCCACAGAGCAGGCTAGAGGTAACCTAAGGTAAAAGACCTCAAATGTCTGAAGGACATACATTAAGTTGTTGGCATCACATTCTTCAGTCTATTTGATCTACTTTTGTTGTGCTAATGTAAGCAAAGCCTGCCAAATGGTCTAAGACCCTGGACATCAATCAATGTATTTTGGTTATCTCTCAGGCTTAGCTTTTGAAGAAACCAAGTAGCTTCCCCTGAAGACAGAGTAAGGAGAACTGTTTCAAATGGTCCTCTTTCCCTCTCACACTCCTAGGGAGTGCTCCATGGTTCTTTCTCCTCTCAACAGTCCCATTCATCTGCTGCCAATTCAAAGCATACAATATGTGCATTTGGCTTTTGCCAAGTCTGGCACTCCTAGCAAGTTATAACAGAGGACTTAATGTTTTTGGAGTGCATTTTGAGTTGATAAAAGTATAAAAATATGGCCTCCAAATGCACTTCCTAGGACCTGAAGGAGAACCAGGCCACATGCTCTGTTGTGTGAGCGCATAGTTCATGATCCACAAGGAGCAGCTTGGGTAGAATTTGCAGTTCTGCACCATGAAAAGCTCACTTGCAGATCCCTCTATCACTGTCAATGTTTTCTATCTTCTACTTATTGTCTGCCACTTCCTATATAAATGATTACAGCAACATCAAACAAAGTCTGCACATCCATGAAAAAAAAAAATCTAAATATCTGAGATTCAGGAAATGAAGTCCTGGGAGGAGGGAATATTTTCATGTTAGCTGGCACAACTAACATTTCAGCAACTCTACAATCCAAGCTTCAGTGAATTTTAACTTAGCGGTTTTTAAAAAAGGTTCACATTGTCTAGGAAGGCTCTCCACAAAAATGTGTGCTGTAAATATATATTTAATGTCTATAAGGTAGATATGGCATATTTTTATCCATTTATACTGCCCATGATAAACTTAGCTTATCAATAAGATTCTTTTCTTGAGTCTATTCGTGTTTAACCAGCTATGTGCAAGAAATCAAAACCAACACGGTGAAATCAATAGTCTGGCAGAGAACTCTCTTCTAATAATTTCCCAGGAGCCTGCACTTTTCATCCACATTAATGCTCACTCAAAGGGCAAGGGAAAAAACAGGCAAATGTCTTGAGAAAAAAAGTGTAGTTTGAGTGCCAGCATCTCTCCTAATAAGTACAGAGCAATTTTACACAGAAGCTGGGCACTGTAATGATTGTCCAATAAAACCAAATTGCTGTACAAAGTGCACAAGCAGTCATTTGAAGAGGCTCTGAGTGGATGGATACTGGCCAAGAGCAAGTCACAGGGGAAACAAAACACCCAATGATACTTCAGTGAAGTGTTTGCATGGGGTTGCACTGTCAAGTTTGTGCTCTTTTGTGCACTGAAAGATCTGCCATTTTGTTGAACTTGCTGCAGCTGCATGACCTGTTGGCAGGAGAAAGTGCTATGCATGCCCAGTGTTGATTTCCTCAGCTTCAGCTGACTACTTTGCCAATCAGTCAGATGCAATTTACAATCAGTTTAAGATTGCTCATCATTTCCGATGACTGGCACGGTGATTCTTTGACAGAAAACAAAATTATGGCCCATACCAATCAACAGCATAAACTGGTTTCAACCCTTCTCCCTTTTTTAGGCAGTGGCACATTTTTCCCTTTCTGTCCTGGAGAAGTTGGCCACCCTTTGCCAGTGGAAATGGACATGATGAAAGTTCTTACAGAGTGGTAGCTTGAATTATTATATGTGTATACACTTACCTCAGTATCTGCATGTAAGATAAGAGTGATAAATGGAACCTTCCTAAAAAAGTTCCATTGTCTCTCAATACAATTAATAGAAAAGTAGCAAACTGCTCTAAGTGGCAGCTTGAGGCAACAGTGGCGTATCCTTCTGATTTCCATAGCTGGAAGCCCTGTTCTAGCAGTGTTGGATAGAAGAGTATTTCCATTTTCCTAAGACTTCACAGAGGAGAGGCCTGACCGTCACACTCTCAGCACTTTTAGCAAAACTACTGGTATGCCCCTACACCAACGATTTCATAACATACTGACCACAATTTGTCACATTAAGCTCTGCCATTCCTTATAATAGAAAATGTCCCACGAAACCACAGCAACCTGAAGAGCTTTTGCTGGCTCCAAAGAACTGGTAAGCTCACATGAGAAGTGGCCAGCAACTGTGAGAAAGTGCTTCTTATATCTGGCTTAGGAATTAAAATTGTTTTATATCTCCACAGTTAAAAGCTTTGGTACCATTTCCTGCTGCATTCAAACTGTGGCTCGCTCAGTGTGTGAGAAGTTCACATCTTTTTAGAGAGGATTTTCATTAACACACAAATAGCTCTGCTATTTTATTCTAGTTTTTTATCCCCTTTTTTTGCTGTTTTGGGGGTTTTTGTTTGTTTGTTTTTGCTTTTGTTTTTGTATTGGTTTTGTTTTGGTTTTTTCTTCATGACTCTCCATTTTGCCTGTTTACCCTTAGCTTACCTTAACAGATATTTTCTTCTTTTGAAGGGACACAAGGTTCTGTTAGGTAAGGCAGAAGATTCAAATTACTTGCTTGGTTATACCTCAGTCCTCTTATCTGTTTTCAGAATTGCCTGGTAAATGCCTTGTACATTGAACCTTAGGAGTTAACTTGCAGACTATTCTAAAATCAGTCAGACTTGAGCCAAAAACTTACCCAGGGACATTAAAACAATTCAATGCACTGGTAAGTATTTGGGACATCTGCTTTATTTGCTGCAGGTGCTTCAAACTGGAGGTCTGCCAGGGAGACAGCTCTTATAAAACTCCTTCACCTTATGTAAGCAAGGACACACTCCTTCAATATACATATACATAAGGGTTGGAAGAATCAGAGCATCAGGATCCTTCTAACACTGAGGGAAGCTCCAGTGACTCCAGCCTTCCTGAACATCAGCAATACCCAGCAGCTGTGGATGTGGTCAATAAGACATTTGTCTAACAGAATGTTAAGCTGCTTTCCTTTACAATCATTTTACAGCTGACTGATTCCGATGTTTTTGTATAAATGCCTTGTTTGACAAGTTCATTCTTGTCTCTCCATTTAAGATAATTTCTCTGACCACCATATGGACAGGATTCATTTGTCAAATAGCCCACCCCTACTGTTTTTGGAAGCAGCAAGCTTTTTCTTTTTTTTTTTTCATACAGGAAAGAAATTCTGTAACAACAACCTTGACAGGATAAAACAAAAGACACTGAGAGGAGATATTTTCAAAGGGTTAAGACTACAACAGCCCTTAAAAATGTTCACAGTATTTAAAAGAGGTTCAGTATTTAGAGAGAAACCTGGAAAGTTATGCCGGTTGAATTCTTTTCCTTCATATTCAGTCATGGTATGATCTTGGGCAAGTCTGACAGTATTCCTGGGTCTCAGCTTCCTGTAGGTGGGACAGAAATTCTTCTCCCATAAGTAATTATAAAAAAGCCACACAGACTCAAAGGCACCTCAGAAGAGGACAAGTAGTAAAATCTCTTTAGATATAACATGACGAAACATATCAATTTAAATAGAAGCTTAGCCAACCTTCCCTCAATTATAATTTGGAAGATGCATGTACCTCTAAGGAAAACACCTATGCATCCATATGAGTCCTGCTATTGCCTCATTTAAAACAACTGTTCAAAGGGGAAGTGAAAAACAGTATCTCTCAAATTTGAGTGTCAAGAGTCTTTGCTACTGTTCCAAGGTTCTGTTTCTGCAATATTAAGAAAATACCACGTCAGACACATTTTATCGCTATATTGCATACAGGAAGCCTGTTGTCCTTTTCCGTCTCAGAGGAGGATAATTGTCACCAGGTAAGAATTGCATATAAGTATTAGAGCATACTAAAGAATTAAAGTGGGTTTTAATTTTATTTGTGTGTCTTAAATGCAATTACATAACCAAGGTGTAGGCTCGTGCTAAATTTCCATAACGATGAGTGTTTCTGTTTCTGTATCAGTAGGTATAGTACCAAAATCAACATTAAAATACACAACTTCTCAGTCAAAATTTCTTCCGTTATCACCATACAACAGCACGATGTTGAACCATCTATGTCTCACATACAGATCACTCCAAAGTACTATCTCCTATCTCTGTACTTCCCTGTACAGATGTTTTAACATGGAAGACAGTTTATTTTTTTCTGACCATACAGCTTATTTTCTTAGCTCCATAACCTTTCCAAGGAAAATAGTTTCTGATAAACCACCTACATCATTTTCCAGATGAAAACAATCTAATTATTTCTTTCTATTGCAACTAATGTCACAAGAAAAGCAAAAAACAATATTGACGGCAGTAATAATTCTTCATCTCCCACACTCTATATTCAAAAACTGTTCCCACCTTAAAGCTTTTTATGCAATTTATTTTCCTTCAATCTATTCTATTCTTCCCTGTCTCCCTGAGGCACCTGCTAAGCACTCCTTGAAAGTTGCTCCAGGATCACCCCAATACTAAAGCATCATTTTACTTTTAGTCATCCAACCCTCAGATCCTTGCAATTAAAGTCTAAACCAGAGGTTATTCAGCTTTCATTTGACTGTCTCAAGCATGATCAAGTGCAATCATTGCAGGAAGCTGAGCATCCTGGTCAACAACAGCAGCATTCTCTGTTCTTAAAATGTTCCTGTTGTGCCACTGACATTTACCCTGGACTCTGACATGTCCTGATGGGGGGTCTAGTACCCTGGGAATATGTCCCAGTTAGATTCAGCAAGACTAGGAAAAGATTTCACCTGTTGAAAGTTTTCATTCTAACTGGGGAGCAGTGGCTCATCTTCAGTTGAATTTGGTGAACTTGATTGCAATTTAGAAGCTGGTGGGGCAGTCTCTTAACAAAAATACTTTTTCAATGCTTCTCATCCAAACACACATTCTTCTCCACCAGATTATATGTAACACCCCTGATTTAGCATATTCACCCCAAAACTCTTATGATTTATTGTGCAATAGATAAGGTTTTTATCATTATGATTCAATGATCTGACCATCTTCTCTTTGAAGGCTGAGAATTTACTTAGATCTCAGAAATAAAAATGAGACATTCATCCTTCTAAGTTCTGGAAAATACTAGGTTTCCCCCCTTGAATGGGAACTCTTTTTAGGTATTTTTTTGTTCAGCACTCAACCAAATATTTAGTTATTCTTTTTAAACAAAATCCATTGCAGCTTGCTCATTAGAGAAAAGGATCCCAAATGACGTTTCCACTGGCACTCAATAAAATGTCAATCATTCCTGGTAAGGTTTTTTTAAGTTATTGTAAGATTAAAGTTTTAATTTGGGAGAAAAAAAAATAGCTCCATCTATCTACTGAATTTTATCCAACAAAATTTTTAAAAATTATTTGATTAGCACACAGGAAATGCTACAGATAATTTCAATAGTCTGAAGTTCTGGCTGAAGTTCAATTCCCTTTTGGTACAGATTGTCTGAATGATTTTATGCCAGTTTGATGAGAATAAAGTTTTCTGGGCAACTACATATATAAAGCTTGTAGTTGCAATTCCTCAATATTCACATTATCGAAGACTTAAAGATAACTTTCAGATATTATGAAGTAGTGACTGCCATGTGAGTATCTTAGAGAGGAACAATCCACCTTAATGACAATCAACATTAGGTTTGTATATTATGCTCTAGATATGACCTCTAACATCACAGATATTGGTCCAAGGACGTAGTTTGCACTGCATTTCCAAAATTCTTAACACAATGAGGCCTTCAATTTGATGAAGCCTCCAGTTGCTAGTGTAAAGCAAAATAATAAACAGCAGAATGGAAATTAAAAAACTAGTAAAACTGGGAAAAAAAAACAATATTGGAAAGATGCATGAGGCCAATAATCAATTAGTGGATCTGATATGTCGAAGAAAACTTCAAACAAAAATTGCTTGGATTTTTTCCCCCAAAGTGTAGTTCCAAAGCACTGAAATCATACAACAGTTTTCCACTTACAATTTTTTTCAAAAGAAGGTGACTCACACAGGGAAAAAGCAATAATAAACAAAAATAAGTCATAAAATCATAGAAAAATGGAATGACCTTTGCAGATAAATGAACAAAAGAACTTAAATGTAGAGGTCAATTTGTTATGAACTAACACTAGACAGAAAGAAACTTTAAATGGAATCAATACATGGCTGGGAAAATGTTTGAAAAACCTAAATAATTGCAACACTTAATGCTGTTGTCTTAAAGGAAAGTAGAAAGGTCAGGTAATTAAATTGTCTTAATGTGAACAAAGAGTAAAAGCTGCAGCTTTTAAACATATTGAAGTAGTACATAGAAGAGTGTGAGAAAGTAAATTATTCAATACCAGGACAATTAAACTAAGAAAGAAGAACCCCACACAAATTGACAGTTCTTGAAGCACTTAATGTAAACCCCTAGCAAAACAAATTGTCAGTAAAATGAAAATTGATAATTTGCTTGCTTCAAACGATTTGCAGTTAGTCACATATTGTGAAAAATTGTATCGTAATTCACAAATGTAGTGTCAGTTACCAAAGACATGAAAAATATTGAACCATCTAGGGAGAAATGCTGTTTACTCCCTAGCAAGCAAAAGGAGATGCTTGCTTTTGTAGTTTGCCAGTCAGTTTGGGATAAAGCAGAAACATTTGGGGATAAAGGAGATTGGGATTTTTTCTCTCTGGCAGGCAGCAATAGTAGGCAGAAGAAATTTGATCAGCCTTCTTCTGATGTTGTCATGTGTACACCAAACTACTGATCCCCAGATGGACTAACACAATCTTGGGAATAAGAGACTTAATTCAAAATAACAGCATAACAGCCTTAATTTTGTTGTCTTATGTTGGTTTTACCTCCCTTCAAAGGATTCCACCAAAAGATGATGCTACATTCAAAGCAGGCACAGAAACTCTCAGTGAAACTGTGTGAAAAATTACACACATCTCAATTTTGTACCAGTTCCCCTCTCTGCCACAAGGTTGTCTTCAGGCCAGACCATGCTTCAGCTTCTGTTACCTGGCATCATTTACCGAGGAGCATTGAGGAGAAAAGCACTGACTTTGAGAACTGCGTGTCTCTGAAGGCAGATGGCTTAGATTCAGCCTAGAAACTCCTCACTACTTTTGAGCTTCATTTAGAAGTGAGGTTGAATACCCAACTAGCACACAGAATAAATCAAACTCAATGTCATTCTGCAGTAAAATAAATAAATAAATAATAGTTAAAAAGTTGCATTTGTTTCAAAAATTATGATTTTTCTTTTAATGGGAAAAAATCACTTTAGCAGAAAATTATGGCACTTAGTACATACAGGCTGTGGAAAAACACTGTATGAGTTACAGCTTGTAAAGCACCTACGTATCTAAGGAAGATAAGTATGCCTAGGCTACATTTAGAGTGCATGGCTGGTGAATTCCATGGTCTGCCCTGATGTCCTATACTCAGTGAGTCCCACTGGAGAAGCTGTTGGAACACTTCAGAGCTTCCATTATTTTTCCCCACACCTTCACCCCAGGAGATTTAGACCCATGAACCGGAAAGTGTGCCATTTCAAAAATCTGGTGTTCCTTCCTTGTCATGAATTTCAACATTTAATTCTTCTGCTGTAAGACTATGTAAACCAGTTTGTTACTCACACTTAGAGTCATGATTAAAACCAGGTACTCTTACTTTAGAAGAGGGGAAATTCAGCATCAATCAGTGGTAAAACTTGTGTAAATTTTCCCTTTTGGATCTTTTGATTTACCAGAATGCATCTCATCGAACAGTAGGTCAAAATGAAAATTTCTTGGTTGCAATGTTGGAAGTCAAAAAGCAAATCGATATCAGGAAGTGTCATTTTTTGAATAGATATAGCTCCTTACATAGTACAGGAAATAATTAATTACAATATTGACAATTAGGGTTTGCTTAAGGGGGTGGGATGGGATGTTTTTTGTTGTTCAGATAACAGTTTTCTTACTCCTCATGTAGTTCTACACTTGAAGTATATACAAAAAAACCCACCCAAATACTAATTAAGAGACTTTCTTTCATTTCAAAAATAATTTTCTTCAAACAAAATTATGAGAACCCTTAATCTGTGAGGAGAAGAGGAGTCTTATTGAATACTGCAGTCAAAGCATTCCAGCAGTCTCTACTTTCAAGCAATGATACAATAAATACTGGATTCCTGACTTCAGAGGGAACTGTTTTATGACATAATTTAAGAGGCTCTTCCCTCCATACAAGTGCCAAAAAATTATTTCTATATGCTGTTAAAAACCTTCTGGACATGAGAAACAGGATTTAAGGGGTTTTAACCCAACAAAACAACCAACTTGGTTAGTAAAAAAGTAAATCAATCTCTCAGAATGACTCAAGAAATTCAGAATAGTGTGATGCAAAACAAAACCAGACAAAGTGGCAGTGTCCTTTTGTTCACAAAGAGGGAAATGAGAGCACGAGGATTCTCACTTATTGAGGTTTAATTTTGGACAGGCGGCTTAACTGACCTTGCCACAAACCCCAGTTTTGTCTCATTTGTCTCTTCTCTTGCTCTTTTCACAGATGAGGGATGGAATCTCTCCTATTTAGACAGGCTGAGAGAGCTGGGGTTGTTTGGTGTGAAGAAGAAAGGGCTCCAGGGAGACCTTAGAGCTCTTTCCTGTAAATAAACAGGGCTACGAGAGAGGACAGGCTTTTTAACAAAACCCATAATGACTGGGCAAGGGGCAATAGTTTTAAACTCTAACTGGTTAGGTTTAGATTGGATATAATGAAGATTTTTTTTTTTATTACAAAGTTGTTGAGACACTAGCACAAGTTGCTCAGAAAAGTTGTGGCTGCCTCATCCCTGGAAGCGTTCAAAGGCACTTTGAGCAACCTGATCGAATGAAAGGAGTGAAAAATGAGATTGGGCCAGATGACATTTTATTGTCTTTTCCAACCAAATAATTCTGTGATTCTGTGCTCCCTGGTATACATGGGTTGGTATGAGTTGGTGCTGTCATTAATCATAGTACCAAAACAAAGAGGCAAACTAACTCCTTGGAGGCAGACAACATAATTAGGTTGAAAAAATAATTAGACTACTTCATGTGCAATAGGGATTAGGGATTCTCATCCATAATCACACAACTCTGATGTTGGTTATTGAGGAAGATGGTGTCCAGTCTGGCAAATTTTCCCTGTGTAATGTCTCACACCACCTCTGGCAGAGTAGCGACCTACACGCACCTTTGTGCAGACTACGGGTGCTTTACATGTGTAATATGGTGAAGCTCTCACCCTAAAATTATAAGAATTTTTGGTCACAGGCTCTCTGTTATGGTATTTGTATATCCACATCAACCACAGTATGACACCAGGCCAGATTCCACCCCTTTAATTACTAGCCAAAGCCAGTAGTGAATATGGTCTTCAGCTAACAGACAGACTCTGATGCCTCTCTTGCATCTACTATTCCTTGCAACACCTTTTCTTCCCTAAAGAATTTATGAGGTTTAGCTGGAACTGACTGACAGTTTCTAAAGTTGCTGGACAGAAGAGGAAAAAATCACAGAGCACTCTCATAAGACTTTTCCTCATGGAAAGAAGATAACCTCCCATTACACCTCCCCTTGTCGAGATACTACCCTGAAGTTCCACCAACATTCATGAATATCTGGAAGGAGATGAAACTGACCACATGGACAAAAAANNAAAAAAAAAAAGGTAAGTATTTAAAAATCATAAAATGTCTTATTATGAAGGAATAACAGCTTGATTACTGATGTACCAAAGCATTCTAAAATCCACAAAGGGACTTTTTCAGTCAAGTAAATAAATACTGTAAACAGGTTTATATTTTATTATACTTTTCTGAATTCAAGTGAGGAATGCTTTTAGGTCTGATTTCAGGCACATTTAAGTGTTTAATAACAACCCTCTTTGTTTCTTTGTGTTCACTGCTATGTATTTTAGCAGATTAGGGCTCTCAGAATCAAGTCCTACATACTGATTCTGTGATTATTCCCTAAAAACTGATTGAGCATCA
Source organism: Machaerirhynchus nigripectus (assembly GCA_013397975.1). Lineage (NCBI taxonomy): Eukaryota > Metazoa > Chordata > Aves > Passeriformes > Dicruridae > Machaerirhynchus > Machaerirhynchus nigripectus. The sequence continues at coordinate 647,129 of VZRQ01009573.1, forward strand.
TAACACCATTGCTCATGCAGAAGCAACAAGATAGAAATACAAGTTGCCAAGTCTGTAAGAATTCAATATGATTCTGAAAGCTGGCAAACTTTTCCTTCATCTGTTATTTCTAAGTATGCAGTAATCCTAATTTCAATAAGAAAGTTCTTGTTATAATCCAAAGTTTTAAGACTGGGTTTCCTCAAGAAGGAAGGACAAGGCATGAAGAGTCCACAACCCACAAAAAGGTGATAACTTGACCACCAGGAACATCTTCCCAGTCTATCTGTGCAAGATAATTTGCAGAGCTGCTTAAGGGTAGGTTCCACCAACAGCCCAACCATCAACATACAAATGGGAAGTGGCAAGTCATGCCTCAAGTCAAGTCAACAAGGCAGGGGTGGCAAAGGCCTGGGCTGAAGACAGATGCATCTATGACAGAGCTCAGGTCCCAGGGCTGAGCTGAAATGGGACTCCTGAACACTGGGTGCCTGGCTGGGGTCATGTTAATTTAGGCCCACGAATCCATCCAGAACCCTTGAAAATGCTTAGCTGAGATGCAAAAGGCTCAAATCAGTAAAGGCCGGAGGCAGCTTGCTCTGTGGTATACCAGATGGATAGCTTTAACTGGAAGTTTATCTTGATCTGATGTACAGTAAAGATGCATTTTCCAGTATTATTTATTAGCATTCCACCAACCCCTGAATATTGGCTTCTCAGATTCCAAATATCCTCACACTTACAGGCAGAAATAGCAAAAATGTCCCCTCAGCATCTGTAGATAACCATATATAATGAAAGATTTTTACATCATGTGTCCAATAAACAAGGACAATGTTATTTCATAGTATTTTCCTTACCTAATTGCAGAAAACCTCAGACACTTATTTTAAAATGTAAAAACAAGGCAACTTGCAGAACATTTAATAAACAGAAAATATATTTGGTTATTTGTCACCCTCTTGAAAACACTGGTATTCCATTTGCACAAGATTTTTTTAAAATTTATTATGGCTTTGACTATTTTTAGATATTGAACTATTTTTAAGAAGAGAAAAGCTATATACTCTTTTCATTTAAATTACTTCAATCTTCTGCTCTTTCATTACTGATGTGTTCCCTGTTTTTTTCGTATCCAGGAAAGCTGTGATTGGAGGGTGCTCTCTTTATTCTCAGCCCTTAGAACACACAATCAGTGCTTTCCCACTAGTATGTTATATTGTGGGTCTGTATTTCTGAAAATACTCTACAGTCATCCTTGACAGTTCATTAACAGCGGGTACAAATATATACAGGGTGAGAAGGGGCTTACTAAATTATTTTACAATAAGATACGCTTCTTTAAATTTCAGTTCCAGCTCATTTTGATAATCATAGTTCAGCATGTTTTGGCTTGTCTTCCAGAACAGCACCAGACAGCTGCAGGCTTGACACCTGTCTCTGAAGGTCACAGGTGTGTGCCAGCCTAGTCTGGAAGTCACACATCATGAGGCAGTGCCTGGGTTCCGTGTCTCTGATGCCTTTAAAAGAAAAAGATGCACAGGAGTGCTAATGTGCACATGTAGCTTCCAGCTAACATCTGGCTTATATCTGGCCACAAGCTATACAGCTGTCGTATGTATTACCCAGCCATCAGATTCTTTTCTGGGATCCAGAGGTCTAACAGGCTGGTCAGTGCTGATCACCATAATTCCTTATACTCAGGAGGCTGAGATTTGGCTACCACCCTGCACTGTGTACTAAGGCGATGCCAACATTAGGCAAACAAGAAAAGAGTTCATAACTTCTAGCAAAAATATTAGTTCTTTGCAGAAAATTAAGAAGTTGGGTGAGGGGGGGAGGGGGAGGAGTCTGGGCATTTATTTATTTATTTATTTATTTATTTTTCAAACTTACTTTTTTTACAACCCACACTGTGATAACAGCACTAATCACTGGATTAGCATGTTATTGCTTTGGAAAGCTCACCGTATATATTTGCAATTCTGAACAGCTTGCAGAGGTCTGCTTATGAAATTCACAGAGATATTGTCAGCTTTGGTGAAGGTTAAAATAAAAATAAGTAACAATGAGAAGTCTGCTTTTTCTGTTACTACTGTGAGATTCAGGCTTTTTCTCTGCACTGTGAAAGTGGGCATTCTACATTATTCTTAAAACTAAAGACATTGATTAATAGTTATTACAAAACTATTTCCAGATAGTTGTTGGTTTTGTTCTGAATCTCTTATTTTTACCAAACTTTTTAGAAAAAAATAGCCTTAGAAACCAGTCATACACCATTAGCTTCTTGGTATAGTGATTCCTCATAGGAAAATTGTCCAATTATAGTGATGGAAATTAAGACATTAAAACACAACACAGATGAAACACTTTTTTATACTGCAGAAGGACTCTGGTGGGGGTGAGAGTTCCCCTTCTGTACAATGAAAATGTGCGTAGTGAGTTGGCTTGGTGGGAGCCCAGAATGAAGAAGAGAAGAAACAGAGTAGGTGGACAGGGAGCATGAAGGGAGAGCAGGCAGATATGAGGAACCTGTAACAAAACAGACCTCAATCCCTATTTTGGCTTTTGGCCTACATTTCAGACAGCTTTGTAGACTAAAACACCTTATCATAACCATCCTGCAGCACCAATCTGTTCTTCTACCTCTTTTCAAATTTTCGGATAGGTTTTCAGATAGGTTTGTATTTTCAGATACATACGGCCAGTGTAAGAACACTCTTCTCCATTAAATTACTTTTCATTAGCGAACGATTCATTATACTTTAATAAAGATAATGGATTTTTCAATTTATTCAATGTTTCTCTAAAAGTTCAAGCTAGAACATTCATTCCTCATGGCCATGAGGAATGAAGGGCAACTTGGAAAGGCTTTGAGCAACCTGGTCTCATGGCAGGTGTCCCTGCTCGTGGTAGGGGGGTTGGAACTGGATGATCTTTAAGATCCGTTCCAATCCAAACCACCACTTATCATTCTTTCACAGGGCTCTTCTTGAGGTTCATGCTCTAAAGAACAGGAAGAGAAGAAAAAAGAATAAGGAAATTAAAAAGTGTATGGGGTGTGGAAAAACCAGAAAATATAATTTCCATGCCAATAAGCTTCACAGAGCTGAGGATAAAAAGGGCCTTTCAAGAAAGGCAAATGGAATAGAGGAGGCGTCTGTCTCTGACCTTATGAAAGCTGTTTAATGCTTAAGGATCATTAATAGGGGCCTCAAGCATTGCTGCACTTTAAGATGAAATGCTGGAAAAAAAGGATTTTTAAAGAAGTGAGATAGCAAGCTGATCAATGCTTTAATAGGAATGACAAAAGACATCAGGGTACTAAGCAGCTTCTAATGTCAGACCAAAGGAAGTTGGATTGGCAAGATAGAACAACAATTTGCAGGTGTCCTTGCAGACCCAGCACTATATTCTTCATTGGTTGTCCACACAAGTAATTTTTAATAGCAGAAGAAACATACTTGTGCCTCTTCTGAGGCAGTCAAGACATTAAAGAAGCTCCATCTCTAACTTGTCATTTTCTATCCATTTTCATGAGAAAGTCTGTATAACAGTAACTGATAAGAGAGCCAAGTTGCTAAAATATGAAAATCAGAGAATTAGAATTTATCCCAATTCCTTGGATGTGGCTGTCAAGAAAAGATCTTGTGATGATCACAGGACGTTAGCTTAGAAGCTGCTGCAGTTTTAAATTTTTGTTAATTCTCAAGTGTTAACGCTAAAAATAAAAAAGCTAAATGACACCTATTTTAGAAGACCTTCTTTAATAGTTATGAAATTAGGCGCATATGCTTACCTACAAAGGTTTTTATAACACTGGATTTTGCCCTGCTTATTATATTGAATTTGATATTTAAGTATCTGTGGATTTAAGTATTAAAGGAATTTTACTCACATTTCATCATGACAGAACAGTATCATCAAGGTGTTTAATACTTCTAAGGTTTACTACACCACATCTTGTCTTCTCTAGTACACTTGGTATTAACACATCCCAATTCACTTTTCACCTTTCAAACTGGTTGTGTTAGCATTGATTTTGCAAGCATTTTATCAATAATTTCTCGTCTGATGATGTTAAGATGTAATAAGAATATTTCTTATGAAACACCCCATCTAGCTCATATCAGATGATGTATTCATGAATTCATGATGTATTCTGTATTCTTTTATGGAAAAAGAGGTAGTGGAGACTAACAAAAAATTTAAATCAAGGTAAGAAATCATGCTGGGAACTACTAAACTTCTTAACACTTGAGAATACACAGAAAGGTAAGAGCCTTTCCACAAAAACTGTGCAAAGGATTTTCAAAACCAGGTATTTTAATCTAAGTTAAGCAGAGTGATATTTGAGGCCTTGTTTTGTATGGTTTGAGAAGGCTTTGGAGTTACTGAGAACAAAACACCCACTGAATTGCATGTGTGATTTGTCTTCTGGAAAAATTTAGGGGAAATCTATTTTGTGGATTGCACACAATGTTGTTTCAGATGTCAGCCAGCTTCTCTGGAGGTGCAGAATGGAAATGAGACATATATAGAGTCAATGAAAAGAAAATTAGGATGAGTGACAGAGGAGGAGAATAATGAAAAGTGGGTTTGCAAATGCAGAAGAATTTGAAGGAGTCCTTTGCAAAAATACCTAGAGGCAGATGTTGTATCAGATATATGAGATGCCCCTCAGGTCTAACCACCTAAAACAGACCACTTGATGCCTGATGTATAATGCTAGAACTGAAGGTACTGGAAAGCATCATATATTTTCAAAATAAGAGTTGAACATATGAATTGAAATATAGGAAAAACCTTCAGGCACAGCTCTTTTCTGATTGCATCCTAACCAGTTTATCTATCCTAGTGCATACACTGAAAAGCATCACATGTGCTAGGAATGCTCTGCTATGCCGTCAGATGCCTCTGCCCTGCCACTGTGAAGATGCTGAACTGGCTTAAAGCTCGTAGTAGAAGTGTCTCCAGACATACTATCCCTTCTATTAGATAAAACATTTTGTGGAAATCAGTCCTTATATTTCTGCATCTTGCTTCAATTTTAAATTGCTCGCAGATTTGACCTCTGTTCGTTGAGCAGAATACTGAAAATCCATCAGTTCTCTTAAGAGCTGTGTGTGGCCAGACCCAAAGGACTCAGCATTTTAATGCTTTACATGCATTCAATGAAATTTCTTCAGTGACCGTGGTCTTTTCTCAAAGCAAAGCATTTCAGAATGAAATAATTAAACTGTAAAATCACAGCAATTGAAACACGTGAGAGTGGCTCATTTATAACTTAGCTACAAGTAATGGGTGTATTGTTCTTGTCTATTGTTTTTTCTTATTTACCTCTTAAAACAGAATATCATATCATTAAATCTGCTGTATTTGTATTTGCCATCTTAACGTGAGGTTAGCCTGTGTTTTTGTGAAGTAAATACAAAGTTTTTAATGTTCTGTTCTTAATTTCACTTACTACTCTCACAGAACCATCCATCCTGTGTCATCCTTTTTCATGTAGAGTAGTAACTTACCCTGCAAATATTGCTTTTCAAAAAAAATTATTAAAGATTTCAGTAAATCATTGCTTTATAGGAGAAAGTATAGAAGAGTTTGCCCTAGGTGTATGGTAATGAGGTTTCTTTTCCAATAAGCACAATTTACATTTTTCAGAAGTTTGGGTTTTTAGGGTTTTTTATGCATTTCATTTTTCACTTTTTTTTCAGAGAACTATTTAAAAATTTGAGTTACAAGTTGCTAAAATCTTTTCAGAACAGTTTTCAGGTAAAAAGACATCATAGCTTTATCTGAATCAAAACATTTCATGTCAACATTTTTATACAGTGAAATTTTCAGTGTTGAGTGCCATTATTTGAAGCATGTCCTGCCCAGTAAGATGGTCTATGGTCTATTTTATGTTCATAATTTCAGTATCTTTTTGTTCTGACTTTATTTGCAATGTTATTTACAGTATTTACCTGGCCTTACCAAAGTCCTGCACCTAGAAAAAGGAAGAGCAAAAGCAAGGAAAGATATTTACCCCCACTGCTAATAAAGCAAAGCATTTCAGTTGTGAGAAATGTTGAAAGAGAGAGAGAGCAAAGTAAACTGAGTCTGTCAGGGTCACCACCCCAACAAAGCTCAAAGCTACAATAAAAAGGTCATCTGTGATGTGAACAAATTATGTGGAAAAGGGATGCCTTTTAAACTTCTGTGAGAGAAACCCTGACTGGTGTGGTTGCTGAGACAGACCAGCAAAATGTTCTTCCCCGTGAATGAATTAACAGCGACAAACAACGTAAAACGATGTCAGCATGGTCTTATATGACAAGGTCAGAGGATGAGTGGCTTTTTGCAGCCCTGTCAAATCAATTACTACAGGCCACTTCAGAGGTCAGCTCACTGCCCTCGCCGTGGTCCAGGTCTGTGCTGCAATGCTGCACACGGGGGAATGGAGTGGTCTGTGACCAGTGTGAGTACAGCTTAAACAGCACTGCGAACAAAGGCATCAGTGTGGCACCAGGCTATGCCCTCCACGGCTGGAGGGCACCAGCAGTGGGGAGCCACTAGCAAAGCAAAAGGCCTCTGCATCTTCTCCAGACCCCACATTGTGTGGATGTATGATAAAACCATCACACACAACCCTTAAATACTATTTTGTCCTCACAAGCTAATGCGTTAGCACTTCAGCTGCATCACATTTTTTGTCAGGTTTCAGCCATCTCCTTTGATATATTCTCCCCCAAATACCTTTAGATTATTAAAGGTAGAAAACAGATAGATGTTTTTCAGTGCTGTAGGTGTCATCCCATACCATTTACAAATTAGAGACAGACTGAACTTGCTCAGCATGTTTGCCTGCAGGTCCAGGTGGTATTTTCCTAGCCAGATCTTTGATACTTTCAAAGCAAAACCATTTTGAGTTTTAGCTGATGCTCATTTCCATACCTTTCATATACTGAAACAGTGCAAATGCTTAAGTACTGCAAACACTCTGTAATCCTGAAGTGATCTGGAATTTCAGAAGGTGTTCCTGACTCACACTGTATGAAAACTGTCAGTCATGCATAGCTATTGTAAACAGGCTTAAAGCACAAAAAGCTGAGAAATACACGTGTAATTTGTGTGACCACTGTGTCTTCCAGGATTTAGAAGTATCATGGTAAAAATCAACTTCTCTCTCTGCCTCAAGGATATATACATTGAATTATTAATAATACAAATGCTTTCCTGCACTGTTATTTTATTTCAGAAAATATTACCAGAGCTCTTTCAGGGCACTGCCAGTTTTTTAAAGCAAACCCATTCTGCATTATAAGCAAACAGAACTGAATCAACGTAATCTTTGCGAATACAAATTGTGAGCACGGTGTGTTTACCAACATGCAGCTGAAAATCTCTTTAGATACTCCTTACTTAAACTGAGATGAACCTAAAAGGCAAATTCTAGCCTCATATTCTCAATTTCAGCAGATTATATAGCTACAAGAAAAAGAGCAAATGTTAAAAAAAGCAGAAATGGCACAAAAGAAGAGACTGTGATGACTTGGTTTGTAGGGACACACTAGTCATTCACATTTCACAGCAGCATTAAACTGAAGTATCAGGTATCACATTCCCTTTAAGGCAAGCTCAGCGTAAAATACAAAACACCAGCTGTTTTCTTGGTCAAGCAGCTCACTTCCTCATTGCTGTCACTACGTTTTATGTGATCTGCATTATTCACTACATTCTTAAAATAAAAAAGGATGAAGAACTAACCTTTGGAATATGCTCTTGCTTTTTATATCTTTAAAACCTCAAGTGATCAATATATCCTTAAAGCATCTTGGTGGCTTGGATGAAGCATAAACTAAACCCCTGAGAGAAGACCTGAATTCCCCTGAGCAAAGCTTTTCAGCTTCAACAGGGTCACAGTGAATTGGGTGTGCTCAACCCTTCCTAAGCTTCAGAACTGTTGATACAACCAGATCCTTAAAACATTAGCTTTGCCCCAGAGCTGCAGCTCTGGGAACCAAGGGAAGGAGTGCAGTCATGGCAGGCAGAATTCATGTAAGTAGGTGAATAATTTGGATATTTTTAACTATGACATCTAGAACTTCCATGCTCTGTTCCAAATCATCCATAAGATACATATTTCAGTCCTTTCAGGCACTCAGTTTGTGGAAATACGAATCCCAGTGGGACAGAAAAATAATGCTGGAATAATGGGTACATTTATTTTTCTTTTCTGTGTGTTAGAACAAATGTAACTCGGTGGCACTCCAGTGGAATACATATGCATCTAAAAACAGCATCTGTGGAAAACAAATTAAAAACTGTATGAGCCACAGTCTGAAACAGAGATCAGATAGATTTGGAAAGCAGAAAGAAATGCTGATGAATTGCATGCATCTTTTCCCTCTCAAAAGCAAGCACGTGGTTTGAATGCCAGCCAAACACACTCATTGCTTTTCAGTAGATCCTCATGACTTAAGATCATGTGTTGTTTTTTAAAAATGTCAAGTTTGTATCTGGTTAGCAACACACATTGATCAGTGCACAAAAAGGACAGGTGGTGATGCTCTCAGTGCCTGAAAATCAGTGGGATTTTTCTCCCTGCTCTTGGAAATTCAAAATCTGGTTTAATAAATACAGATCCCAAGTTTGTATCCAGATGACTCTGTTGATCAGAGTAGTTAAAACCCAAATTTCAGATAATACATGTAAGGAGAATGTTCATGTACCAAGGATTTAAGAACTGGATCCTATGTAGAAATGTCATGATATAAACCTCCCAAAGTCATTGCAATCTGAAAAAAATCTTCTGTGATTGATCTCACATAAGTTCATTGGCTTTACAAGAAACTTCCTGGAAGTAGAGGACTAGGTTTTGAAACTAGTTAGCTAGTTGTTTGCTGATTTTGTTTTGGGGTTTTTGCTTGTTCTGTTTTATGCTGTTGATCATTTTAATTTTCTGAATATAAAAATATACAGCCTCATTATAATCTAAATGAAAGAAAAAAATTGTGGAAGTTATTTGGATTGGCACTGCATTTGCACAGCATTTTCTTTACACTAATAATAAATATCTCGCTTTCCCCATTTTTTTCTGTGATAAATGATTTTTGATAACAAATCTGGAATGTTATTTAGTGGCAGAATATCTTATTTGTGATTTGTGAAGATACACTGCCTGGAACCACAGAATCCTGCTTCTCCAGTACAATACTATCTTCTTCCTAGAAGTCAGGAAAAGGTTTGTCTGGTAGGGATGAACAGGTATTCTTAATAAATCATTCATTAAAAAGTGTTCATTTATGAATTCAACAGAATTTGATAGATGGATCATTAACCAAACCAACCAACCAACCAAAATACCCTTCCAATCTAATTTACAGTTACCACGGCTTATTTTTTATGCTGTAGCCTATTGAACAAGACACTTGTGCCTACAATATATATATTCTATATATATGTTCTAAACCTAAATGTCTTGAACCTGCATTTGGCACTATTTTATGTGACAGTCTGGATCGGGCAGCTTGTACTTCTTTCCTTGAAAGCATCAAAATTCAATATGACTTNTCCAATCTAATTTACAGTTACCACGGCTTATTTTTTATGCAGTAGCCTATTGAACAAGACACTTGTGCCTACAATATATATATTCTATATATATGTTCTAAACCTAAATGTCTTGAACCTGCATTTGGCACTATTTTATGTGACAGTCTGGATCGGGCAGCTTGTACTTCTTTCCTTGAAAGCATCAAAATTCAATATGACTTGAGATAGATTTAATATTCTGGTAACAAATATACAAATACAGAAGTGGTGATGCCTAGATTTCAGTAGCTCCTTTTTTTTCTCTAGAGTGTTAATTTTTCCTGAAAATCACATGGTACTCCCATTCAAGCTAAACCACTTATTCACTGCAATAATTTTTTGTTCCATAAAACCGTAAATAATTAAAAATATAGGTATTTAATTTTCTAAGGAGAATCCCTAATGGAAAAAAAGAAAACAAATGCCATGTTGTTTATTTCTGTCTTTTGAATCTAAAGTTTTTAATACTGTCAGGTATAAGACTTCGAATAATATTTTTTTTTGTTTAGGACTGTGTTTCTTTGGGAGTTTCATATGTTTGAAAAGCACAAAGGATGCTTTGAACATCAAGAAACCCATAGAAAAATTTCTAACATATTTTGCTGCAATAGAGGATACACAGGTATCTTGTACAGCTAATATTGATTTCCAGGTAGTATTGTTTTTATGAAGAGTTGACAGCAATTTCACTTCCCTTATCTGGTGCTGGATAGCTCTTGGAACCAAAAGACCAACTTCAGATGATTTTTTCTAATTAAATTGGAGTGGTGAACAAAGTCTGCTATTGCCTATCTTGCCTTTAAGTCAAGTCTTGGATATTTGCTTGGAAGGTTATGTCTATTTTTAATACAATTGAAGAGAAAAACTGTGGTAAAAAAATAGTTTACTTGCATTCATTACAAGTTTTTATCACATCATTATAGTAATTTTGATTCTGATTTGATGTGAAATGAAATAAAAACTTTTGCTTCACTAAAGGAGAAATTTCATTTTTATAAAAGGTTGAGTTATTGACATTGGCTAAAAAAAAAGAAAAAGAAAAGAGCATCTCTTCCCAGCTTTCTGCAGCTCTAGACCCTCTAGACTTGTAATAAATTAAACTGATTAAGACATTAAATCCAGTCTCTATTTGTAAAAGGGTATGCATTTCAGCAACCTGATGCAAGAGATGCTCACAAAGACCACAGTGAGGGAAATCATCTTATGTACACAAATATATAGGTACTCTTCACTCATCAAAACATTTAATCCAAAACTTAAATCCAATCTAAGAAATTGGACTTCTGAGTTCAAAAAGCTAATTAGTTTTTGTATTCATAACTGTTCAGAATCCCCAAGGGAACGGTGTATTTTTAAGTGTGCTAGTGGATGGAAGGTGGTAGTTTTCATCACTGTTATCAGCTGTGATGTGGAATGTTGACAGACAGTTTCTGTAGGCCATTTTTCCCCTTTTCTTAATTGCCTAAGTTTTGTGAAATTATCTTTTTTTTTTCTTTAAGAAATCAAGGGGTATTTTTTAGAGAAAACAGGCCTACATTTGTAGAGGGTGAAGGAAAATCCCAACGCAAAACAGCACGAAATAGTTCTTAATGCATCGCATAGAAACATCCTCAGAAATCTCTCAGAATGAAAAATAAAAGAGTGAGAACAAAGAGAACGAGATAGGAAAAGTTTAGTAGAGGTAGAATGTCCTGGGTCAAATTAAATATATCCTCATCAATCAACCATCTGATCAGCCTTACTCTTCTTCCCCATTTCCCCAGAGGGGAATAGGAGATCTGCTCTGCTAAAGCCAGCATGTTTTGCTGATAAGTAATGCTTACCTTGCCAGGGTCTCGCTGCTTACTGCTCTTGCTGCTTTAATGGTGCAGTTATTTATTTTACTTTCACTGCAGGAAAACAAATATTTTGGCTAAATTTCTTTGATGCCCCGGTTTACTCTCATTATATTTAGTAAGAAAAAGAGAAATTAACAATGAAATAAATTTTCTCCTTACCAGGTCAATGCAAAAGTAAGTAATCTCTTTGTAAGTCAGGTATTTCTTGTAGAGTTACAAAAAAATCTTGCCTGTCCTCTAGTTACCAGAAGAGCTGAATTCAATGCTACATACTTGCACAATTTTTTTATTTCTTTCTATCACAGCCAGTGAGTGTGAGCCTGTGAGAGACAACAGAGAGGGCAATTTCCAATACTTTAAGCTGCTTCTTTCTCATAATAAACCAAATATATAATCTGAATGCACCTTCCAAAGATCTAAAAAGTCAGATTATTCCAAGGCAGAGACATTTTTTTTCCGGATTTTATTTTTAATTTTGTGTGTGCATGTGTCTGTGTCTTATATGTACACATATATTTCCTAATTTAAAAAGAAATATTTAACAATAAACTTTTTATTCTTCTTTATGAAATCTATGTCCCAGCAATGGCAGCATGCAGCACTTGTCACCATACATATTTGTGGTTTATTTCCAGTCAAAGACACAGGTTACACATTAAAATTTATTGCAATATCATTATGTTTTACCAGGGGCAAAGGCTAAAAATTATGCTGAAATATGAAATAAGTTCTTTTATTTGTCTTTTAATGAGCAGGATAATGGATAATAATTAAAGTGCCACAAACTTGTCTCAAGTGAGGGAATAATGATAACAATAAAGTACAAACTTTCAAAAAAGGATGTACAAAAGGACTATTTATTAAAAAAACAAAACAAACCGACCTAATAATTGTTCTTTGTTTTTTACTTCCTTGAGCTGTAACTACTTTGTTAAGTAGAGAGAAGAAGATGTGAAAGTTAATGACTTTTTAAACAGACATGGTCAAATTCAGCCTTGCTCCTGTGTTCTATTTCTTTCATGTCTTTAGGGTCTGGCCAAAAGACTCCTTTTATGCAAAGGAGACAAAACATATCCTTCTGAAAAACAGAGTTTAGGAAGTGTACCCTGACAAAGACATCATTTGGGTTTTTAAAAATTTTTTTTTATTTAACGGCCTTATCCTGTCTCTTAGCTATTAAATTATTTTTATTGAATTATAAATTTGCATGGTTAAGACATGTATACATTTGTTGAAAAAAGAGAAATAATAAAGACAAATTTTAAATGTTTTACCCATCAAAGTAGAAATTGGGATTCAGTGGAAAAATTCAATAGAAAACAACTAGCAAGGGAACATAAGGTCATTTCAAAAATAAAGCATTTGATAGGAGCTCTTTATTTTTACTAAAAATCTTCTTGTTATGAAGATTGAAATAAATCTCAAGATTCTTGATTTTTGCTATTTTTGAGGAATAAGGCCAAGACTTAAATATGTCAGATTTTGGATGTTTTATTCCAATCAGTACTCAAGTAACAAAGTGTGTATTTTATTTTATGGGATGTTATTCAAACTAGTTAAATTTCTTTAAATGGTAGAGTTGAGCAAACTTTTTGTAGGAATAGTCTGTGTCTCAGCACTTTTCTTCAAATTGAAACTATGAATGCTTGTATGTAAAACTATACAAAAACTGCAAATATTGAAGAGTACTTTCAGTTTTTTGACACCTGCACAGACATTTTTTTACATATATAGGTTCAGTATTCCCTTTGTAACTGTCCTTATACAAACCAATTTATTTGTCCCTATGAAAACAGGAAGACAGATAAACCCAGCCCTCTAGAGATTTCTGTACAAATTAAAGTGTTGTAGCTCAGATGGCAGAAGGTAATGTGTGAAAATAAAGGTAAAGAATATTGGCAAGTAAGTGGGTTTTGGATGACTTTTACTGTTAGAAACTACATTTTTAATTAGAAAATCATAGAAGAGCCAAGGTTCGGAGTGACCTTGAAAGATTATTTGGTCCAAATTTTGTGGGAAAGGCAGCCTAGATGAGATTAACTAGCACCTATTTGTTTCATCCATACCTCTTTCTTTCTGTCTTGTTCTTTCTTTCCTTCTTTCTTTCTTTCTTGGAGGGCTAAAATTATTCGAGGACAATTCTGAGACAGATCAACAGATCCTCAGGAGCAATTCAGTGCTCTGGAATAATTCAGTACTCTGGATATGTCTTCATACAGTTTATGCATTAAGAATGAAAACAGAAATTTGAAAGTGAAATACTGCAGAGAGTCTAAAAAGTCTACATTATTTGAACCATCACCAGGATACTGGCTCACAAACACTGCTTTTATTATTTGCAAAGAGGACAGATGTTCAATTTCAACAATAACAAAAATTCCCAAAACTCATATTCGGGTGTTTTGGGCTGGTAAGTTCTTTTATTAAATTTTAAATAACAATTTTCCTGCGATGTTATTGTATTAATTATTCCTTGAACTGTTGTACTTCATAGAGCTCTAGAGAACTGTCACACATTTCATTAAAGCTGCAGTGTAATTTGCCTTAAAATATTTAAGATTAATAAAAGCATCCTTGGCAATGAAAATGATTGAAAATGAAAAAATAATTTGAATGGTCTTGGATGTGAACAGTGCATTACACAGACTGAAGACTGGAAAAGGGAAAATGCTTAAATGGTAGTATTATCTCTTAAAAGTTTATGTGTCGGTGCATTGAATTAGATAGTATTAAACTGCCTCTTCTTGTTTGATCCAAATAAAAAATCATTTGGCACTAGGAACTGTCTTAAGTGACCTACATGGGTTTCGTATTCACACTTTGTGTAACTTCATGCCTTAGTAATGAACAGGGGCATAAATATCACTGAGATTTAAATGACAGCATTAAATTGCTTTGGGTTTAGCACTGAGGGTACATGAATAATATGAAAAGGTCCAGATAAGTGCAGGTAAACCAGAAATGTCCTGATTCTGCCTCAGTATTTGGGGCTTGGAGAAGCATTCCTTTTGACTTAATGTTTCTAGAAAGATATCTTGCTAAACACGTTGCATCTGCTTTTAACGTTTCGTCACTAGCCATGAGAAGAAATTGCAAACCTGTATTTGCAGAAGATAATGGCATGGTTGTACCCAGTGAAGATATGGAGGTAGTTGTGCCCCTGGATAGATTTTAGGTAAAATACCACATGACTTTGTAAAGGTATATTGAAAACTCAATGCAAGCAAATGATGCTCATGTTCCCATAAAAGCTTTAACTGGACTTCTAAATACTGATTAGTACAAAACTCTTCTTGGAATTAAATATATTAGTGGTACAGTAATCTTACCTGATTTTACCTGTCTAAGAGTTAATCACCTAATCAAAATTGTTCATGTAAAAACCTTTTATCTTAAATGGAGTAGGCATCATAGGCCCCTCCAGAGACTGATTTGTCCCATCATGAGACATATGCTCTACACAATAGGAGTGATGCACTCACAGCAAGGGTTAATTCCTCTCTATTGAATCAAGTACAAATTTCTAGTACAGGGCAGCATGCTGAGCTTAATAATAGGTATACTTGTTATTACACCAAAGCAGACGATGTACATTTAGTAATTTAATAAGTATACCGAGAGGTACATTCTATTTATATAGCACATTTCTCAAAGGAGAAAAGCAGGGTGGCTAAATTAAATGAGCAGTTACTCTAGATATTTCTTTCAAGTTGCTTCTATGCCTTCAAAATAAATTAAAAAAAAAATTAAAAACACCTGCCAAACACATCTATCTGACAATATTCTAGCTTGATAATTTTAATTATTCTAAGGAAATAGATTTTGGTTTTCTGCCTAGAAGACAAGAGTCTAACCAGTGTTGCAGTACTGCCATTGAAGTTGGGCAAGAAAGCTCAGTGACCGAGTCACCAAACCCAAAGCAGAACCCTGCCCAAGCAGATATATCTTGAGGATATATCAAACATTAAGTTGTTCATTTGGTTCCAGCCAGGTTTCAGATTTGTTTGACTTACAGTATTTTCAGGTGAAGCTTTTCTGAGCTGTTTATTCTTCTCAAGGTAAATCACCCTTGGAGCAGCACAGATTGCCCCTGCTAAGGGGAAATGAGGATTTTTTTCCCCATGTGAGACAAAGAGCAGCACTATCTTCACCCTCTCCTCTCCATCTTGGGAAACAAATCAGTCATTTTCGCTATTACACTTTCTATCAGCATAGCATAAGGCTTCCAGCTTCCCCTTTTCACCTCTTGCAGCTTTCTAGCTTCTTGTCTGAATGCTCTTCATCATTTACATTTTTTCCTCTTCAGCATTTTCAAAATTAGCGTATTCAATACTCCAGTAACTATTACTTTGCAATGCAACAGAGTGACCCCAATTTTCCATTCACTGGATTGTCTTCATTTTCTGAGGGAAAAAACGGTACTTCATTAAATATATATTCATCTGTGAAATTATTGGTGAAATGCAACATTATGCCATGAAGAATCTGGACTAATTATTTATTTATTTGTTTCGTTATTTGTTAGAGAGAAAAAGAGGAGATGGTTAAGTGATTAGAAGGGTATTAATGCAGGATTTTTGAAAGGAAGTTTTAATACATCATTATTACTATCCATTAACTGGAGATCTTATACCACCAATGTAATATTTATATTTTACAATGACACAGACTTCTTAATCACTATTTATTAACGATTTAATTAATGGAACAAGGTTCCATTAAAAATAATGGTTAAAAATTGTTGTAAGGTTTTTA
The DNA here is from genome assembly GCA_013397975.1 of Machaerirhynchus nigripectus. NCBI lineage: Eukaryota > Metazoa > Chordata > Aves > Passeriformes > Dicruridae > Machaerirhynchus > Machaerirhynchus nigripectus. The sequence goes on from VZRQ01009573.1 coordinate 663,280, forward strand.
GGTGAAAACCTAGAAGCTCAAAACAAGATGTCATGCTTTTTGGTATTATTTTTAATCCATAAAACTTGACATTAAGGACTTTCATGTCATAAAACTGATGATATAAAATATTGTAATGTTCTCCACTAATTTTTCATTTTCTTGTTGTTCTTTTCCAGGAGGAATAAAGCAAGGTTTTCTAACACCAGGAAAAATGTTTGTTTTGCTACGGTGTCAGGGATGCTATTTTTGCCTGAGGCTGCCTCACCACCAGATGATTGCAGAAATAAGGAATGATGGTGACAGAAGAAAGAACCTACCTTGTTTCAGGACACATTTAGAATCACTGTCATCAAAAAGAAAAGGACACCACAGAAATTCTGAAGGACACATTTCTACTCAGTAATTATTTGTAGCAGATGTTGCTCCACCACTGATATTGAAAGAAAAACCCAAATGCTTCATGCAAAAGTTTGATTTAACATTATGGCATGGTGGCTAATGTCTTGATGTGTGGGATGTGATTTGTAGCAGCCACTGGAGATGTTGGGATGTGTGGGCAGGAATAAGGATGAACCAGACTATGTCTGAAATAAGCAAAAAATCATCAGAATTTGCTCTAAGGATACTCTGGTTTTTTAGACAAACTACAATAAATGAGTTGATCAGATAGATAAGGAGATAAAGCTAGGAAAAAAAGAGACAATATGTTCTTAACATATATTTCAGTCTTTGGAAGCATCCCACTGTAACTTCAACTTGGTTTGGTGTAGTACTAATGCTTGTTACATTTAGATAAGACTTAAAATATACAGCCTTCATGAAGAATCCAGTGGTAATAGAGAAGTAATATTATGTTCTTAAAGGTAATTAAAGCATCATGATTTCGCAATTTTTCAAAAAATATTTATGAAGATGAAAACAAATACTAAGGTTTCAGATATAATAAGATTTTTTATATTGTTGCTGAAAATTTCCTTACAGAAGGCATGTTAAATTCACTTTCAGAATAAAATACTAATTCCTAATTCCAAAATCTTGGTTATTATCTGCATACTAGGTTTATACTGTGCTATTTGATAAAATGTTAAGAGAGTTTAAATGAAAAATCTCATATCAATTGGAATCATACTTCTGGATGTTGCAAAAACTAAAAACGTTTTCATGACATGGACTCCATTATTTTGGAGTGAAAGCATACCTGCATGACAAATTATACATGCTATCCTGTATGCAGGATTACAAGCCTGTGTTCCAGTTTGGGAGGACCAATAACGACCCTAATAAAAAAGACTGTGAGTCAAGAGAGAGATTTGCATCTCGCCTTTCCAGGTTTTTTCAGATATTTGTTGTCTTCCCTCCCTCTTCCCACACCACAGGCACATGGAGATAACAGCCCACATTTATTTTTAGGTCAGTATAAACAAATAGTAATAACCACCCTATAAAGGGTATAAAGTGTATTTCCAATACATTAAGTTGTCTGCACTGTAGTATTAACACTCACACACACTAATTTAAAAAAAAAAAAAAAAAAGGTGTTTTTGGGAGGAGAGAATGGAAGAAAAGTTCAGGGAAACTACAAAATGCTAATATTTCTTCAAAATCTGTTGCTAACTGCATGAAATGGCAATTATAGTTTTGCATTCTAATATGTTGGCTTTTATTTGTTGTTTGAAAATGTAGTTGATTTATTCACATAGTTAAAAATAAACTTTTCCTAGTACCGTTAGAGAAATTAATTCTAAATGACACAAATTACTGCTAAAATAAAATGTACTTCGTATTAAAATGATAATAACATTTCTGAATATACTGAATGCTGGGAAATTATGCATATAGCAAGAGAATCTTAAAGCCTCTCTGGGTTTACCTGTGTGTGTGTGTCTGTGTGAGTGTGTGTGTGTCTGTGTGAGTGTGTGTGTGTATGTGTCCCGAAGGAGATGCATTTTCCTATCATTTTCAAATTTTGAATTGGAAGAATCTGGCTCTCTGTGTCTGACTCTTTCAAAACAGTATTCCAACAGGAATTAAATAAAAGAGAAATTAAAAAAAAAAAAAGGTCAAAATTCAATAAATGGGTTGACTCTTACTACAGTAGTCTTTCTGGAAGTCTTTCTGGAGTTGGGATCACCACTGGTGTCACACATGAGAGGCAACAGATGTGTCTCTAAACCTCATTTCTTTTTTTATTCCTCCTAATTTTATTTTCTTCATTTACTTTTTTTCCATTTTCCTGTTTTGCCCATTTTTCCCTTTTGCCTTTTATATTTCCTTTTCCTTTTTTCCTCTCTTTCTTTCTTTCTCTTTCTCTTTCTTTCTTTTTCTCTTCTTTCTTTCTTTTTCTCTTTTTCCTTCTTTCTCTCTCTCTTTCTCTTTCTTTCTTTTTTTTCTCTCTCTTCACTCTTTCTTCCTCTCTTCCTCTTCTTTTTCTTTTTCTTTTTCCTTTTTCTCTTTCTTTATTCTTTGTCTACAGCTGCATATACTTTTGTATCCAAAAGCATGCTACTTTCACCTAAATGTGTTTACAGTATTTTATCAGACATTACTCTTTATACAGAGGTGAATAGAAGAAGAAAAAATTCTTTATGAAGGTCATGTAGTAGTAAATAATTGCATAATTTATTTCCTAGTTTTGGGATTGTGGCTTTATTTATTATCTCAAACCACAACTAAGGAAAAGAGATTAGCCTAAAATTGTAGTGACTGACTTTTTTTTGTTAGTCACTGAATGATTTTTTGACCACAGGTATAAAAAATGGGAAGACACTGATTTTTCCATAAAAGACCTTCAATAAAATCCTCTTGTTTTGAGATTCTCCCAGTTCTCTGCTGAACAGAGTTGGGTAGCTCAATTTTCCTCTGAGTTTTCCTCATGTCCGTTTTAGTTCTGGAAACATGAGTTGGGGCATGCAAAGAAGTGCTTCACCTTCATCTAAGTTAATTGAGGAAGATCTAGTAAATTGAATTTGCTTAAAAAGGAATGTTTATAAAGTTATTGGGGTGAGTTAATAAATGCTTAGTATATATAGTAAAGATGTGAAAGAGGAAGAAAATGAAGGTTGACACCGAAACTCAATATCTCTAATACAAAATGTTCTAAAAGATTGCTTTTACTGTACTTTCATCAGTCCTTTCAGGAGAGATTACACAATTTAACAGATGTACAAAGGGTGCCACTTTTTCTGATGGCATCGAAAAATGATTCTTCATAAGCAGATGTGTTTCAAGCCATTTGTTTCCTCTGCAAATGCTGTAACATTTTAGTTAGATACATTTGGATTTACTAAAGGTCTATTAAGCCAGGAATGACCCTACACCTTTTGTGTATAGAGTGCTTTACTACTTTTTTAGGTTAAAGGACGTAAGTAATATTTCATCTGCTATAATTTATGACAACATCTGAAATAAAAATGCAAAATATGGACTTAGAAGAAATATTATAAGGTGGACGACAAATTAAATAAAAGAGAAAGTATAACCTACTGGGCTAGAAAGAACTTATTGGAATACCTCAAGGACCAGTTTGGAAATTACCTAATTAAATATTTGTAATCATGGTATGACCTAAAGTAGATTAATAGTCATATTCACAAATGATGCAAAGTGGGAAGTCATCACCAATACAGAAAAGGGGAAGGATTGTGCAAGATGAATTGTAAAGCCTGGAATAAGAGGAATGGGGTGAAAATTTGAAGTATAAATGTCATTTGAATAGAAAATGATGTAGAGAACACAATGCTGAGGAAAAACCTGAGATCCTGCATATAATGAAGTATTGTGATTGCTCACATTTAGGAACAGTTAAAACAATCTAAAATAAATACAGGAAGAGATTACAGGATAGATAGCAGAAAGAAGAAAATGTAGAAAATGGAAAAAAAGAAGAGTCATAAAATAAAGGGTTCTGAGAGTAAGTGGTGCTTTGTCACATAAACAAATGTGTCAGGGGAATAAACACTAGAGACATAAAAATTTCCCTTAATGGCCAAGAACAAGATTGGGCACAGAAGAAGATGTATCTAAACAGTCTAAATAAATTTAGGATGGAAATTAGAAGGACTCAACCCATCAAGGCAAAAGTTTTTGGGAGATCTTTTCAATAGTACATGAGGAAAGAAGCAAATGTCATCAACTTTGCAAAAAATTTCATGATGCATATAATTGATTTATGACTGCCTGATGTGATCACCTGACTCAACAAGAGAATGGACTTGTATTGCACAAGTTGATGATTGTTGGAGTTCTTGTGTTTGTAGTAGCATCAAATTTATTTTGACTCCATAGCTATTCTTCAGGAACTGCACTTATCCACAAAAAAGGGATAAGATAATGATTTGATAATAGTTTCTTACAGAAATTGTTCTGTATACTTTTAAAGCCATCTGTGTCAAAACTGTCACATAATATCACATTTTTTTAAAAAAATAGAAGATTATTATACTACTGAAGAACTACAAATGCAAGAGTGCAGCTTCAAAAAATGAACGGAAACAAATTTGTGTTACTCTTATGGGTTTAAGGGACTGACATTGGGCTAACTTACTGTTGTTTCTTCATAGCTCTCCCCAAAATTACTGAATTTAAAAAAAATTCTTACAAAATTAAACCACCCACAAAACCTGTTTCAAGGACTGAACTATAATGGAGAAATTTTCATACTTCTTCCTGGAACCAGTGGATATTTCTCATTCACTATGTTTGTCTTTTTCTGCTTATTGAGTTTATAAGATTGACCTCAGAAGAAAACACTAAGATATATGAAGTAATGACAACAAGTATGATTTTTTAATATGGCTAGTAACGAATAAGTCTCCACTATAAGAAAGATGCAGCCTGACAAAAGCCTCATAGCAAACAAGTGACCACAATGGATATTGAATAAAGGATTTAGAATAAATTGCTTAAATCAACAAAATTAAATACCTAAATCCTACTGCTATTACACGCCTCAACTTGGCTTTTATTGTCAGAGATCCCAGGTAGAAAAATTACTTTTTTGTCAAAGAAGAGGACTGTCAACTGTGTAAACAAGGCATGGAACAAGAGATGTTGTTAAGGCAGGGTCTCCATTGGGTAGTAGAGCCAACACAGCTCCCAGAAATGAAGGAGTCATAATTTACCAATAATTACGCAGGAAGTAAGACTCAGTCCCAAGTCCAAATAATTTATCATTAGTTTTAAAAGAGAGATGCTTGGCTACACTAAACTTTCATGACACCTATAAGCTGTGGTCAGCTAGTTCTGATGTTGGGAATGGGGTGAGTTTGGCTTTCCTCTCAGTTCTGGTGATATTTTTTTCCCCTGTACTTTTTTCCTCCTTCATGAGGACACTAGCACTTACATCAGTGTGTAATAAAATAGATTGAATGAACCCAGACTAAAATTAACCAGTTCTGAGTGTGTTTGTGTGTATGTGTTTAACTGGGATCAGCTTCCAAAAGAACAATATAAAACCTAATTTTTCAAGTGTTTGCCAACTTCTGGCAATGAAATTGCTTCTGGAGCTACTGAGCTAGATTGTATTTACATTTCAGGTGTCCAATTTCTTTCAGAAGCAGTTAATTTATGAAAAATAATTTCAAATTAATGTGGGTTGCTTTACACCCTGTCTAACCAAATCAATTTATTTAGCACAAAACCTTTCTTGAAATATGGCTGAAAATCAGAATATTTGGGAATGAACAGCCAACTGTTTGAACACAGTGCTTCCAGTTCTGAGTCTCAAAATCTTGCAGCATTTGAGGTTAAGATATGGTGTCAATATGAAGAACAGTGAATAAATAAATGAAGAAAAATTATATTTTAATATTATGGTATGATGATATCTACTGAGATTGACCAGCCAGGACCTTGTTAAAGTTGTACTGAGTTCGATCAATGAAATCAAATGTTTTATCAACAAACTCTGAAATTGTTTGGTGGGCAAGCCCAACTGGACTGACTGTATGTCAGCTATTTTTCAAAATGACAGAAATAATAATGGATCATCTGGAGTGCTTATTATTTAGTGCTAATGAATGATTGTTTGGAGAGGGAAGAAAAATCAATTATGACAGCTGTGAGAGCTGCTGCCCCCGTTCCATTATTCCAAAAATAAATAGCAAAGCTGCCTGCTAAGGTAGGAAATCAGCTAGCATTCCCTGTGAGACAGAAAAGTTATAGGCAACGAAGCAACGCCAACTTGTGTTTACTGCGTACAAAGGATGGTGGGGCCCCAAGGTAGAAGCAGAGTTCCTTGAACTACTGAAAAAACCCGGTACTTTTTCCTGCTTGTATTGCAAGTGCTCAACAGGTTTTGTCTCCCCAGAGTTAGATTTTTCCTTGAGCACCACACTGGGGGTTTCTTTTGGGAAACCTTCATGCCAGATCCAAGATGAACAGTGGCTGAGAGGAGACGATGGGTGAAAGACCACCATATTTGGCATGCTAAGAATTTAAGGGACAACATGCGTTTAAAAAACAATAAGAAGGAGCATAATTTAAAATAAAATAAAATTCATTCCATTAAAAACCTAGCAGAAAGGCACAAATCGGGCAGTTTAGACACAGTCCAGATACGATGGTTCTTACTCAAAAGCTAGGTAATGTGTCGCTTCAGAGGAAATCTATTCAGCTAAAAAAGCTAAAATCCAAATGAGAAATACAACTTCAGAAAAGATAGTATGCAGCACTTTGGATTCCTTCTAAAAGGACAAAAATTAATGCAAACTATTTAAGATTCCTGGGAATTTTTATGTTTATCAATATACATGTAGATAGATAGATGATATAGAATTTGACCCAGATACCAGAGCTATCTGATATCTCAGTTGAAATTTTGCTATCTCAGTATTAAACTGATTGCCAAGGAAGAACCTAATTTCTCTCTACTTCTCAGGACAGGACAGAGGGAGCCCTCCTTCTCTTTTTGAGATGAGAAGGAAATGTGACAAGGAAGCCATGGAATTGGGTTGTGCTAAAGCTCACAGAGGAGTACTGAGAGCCAGTTCCCTCCTCATTGCCTTCTCAACCCCAGCTCTTATGAAGCAGACCCAGGGCACTACCAACTGTCCTCTTCAATGGCAGCATGCTGTTGCCTGTGTTTCACTCTGCTTTTTCTCTCCTGCTAGTGCAGAGGAAGAGGATGAAGAGAAGGCACGGAAGGGATGGATTGAGTGTGCGAGCCATTTTTGCACAGCTTTCTTCTGTGTATAACGATAGACATACATGAACTTGTTTGAAGAGCAGAACAGGTGTGGTCAGAACCCTGGCAGACTGGTTCAACAGCAATCTTCCTCTAAATTTCAATAGACATTGATTAGGGTCTTAATATATTGTGCAGGCACAAAAAAGCAAATTGCCACAGACATCTTATCTTCACGATACCTAACCTGACAGGTGTCCACTGATAAATGACAAAGAAATAAGAGAGGGAAGAGACAATACATTTTAAAAAAAAATTATAAAATTTCATGAAATGAATCAAGTTTAATTTGTGAATGCATTACTCTAGTGACAAGCTGCTAAAACACCAGTTGTACTAATGTGTCATAAAACTAGACACATATTGAAGGAGACTAAACTTTCCATTATCTGAAACTCCCTTGATAGTGGAACGTGATTACTACAGACAGTTGCTAATATGTCTTACTATGAATTTATCTGGGAACTAATACCTTTGATTACCAATTGAAATTAGTGTTTTAGTTTAGCGTAATTCTATACGACAGCACAGTCAAAGGGAGATTAGCTACTGAAGTCAAGGGCAGCAGGAGAAGGATATTGATTTAGCTATGGGATTTTTTGTGGGAGCTAATACAAACTTTAACAAGCACAGCATGTAAGTTAATGCTGGGAAAAGGATTCTGGAAGGGTACAAAAACTGATGGTGCAGTTATGAGACCAATCTCTTCAGAAGAAGAAAGGAACATCCAACATCTGCCAAATCTGGAAGTACCTATGTCTTTCTGGAAAACTAACTTTGTTGGCAAATGACAGATTATTTGGGAGGGCAGACAGGTATAATCTAGCCTCATTATTCTTAGGCACAGCAGCAGAAGGTGTAACTACCTCTGTATAAGCAACTAAAGTTGTTACAAAACATGAATGTTGAGTCTATTACTGGCCATCAGTCACGGAAATAGTTAAAAATTATTTTTCCGTGGATAATTCCCATGGTATAAAACTATCTAATGTTGATGCAAGGTGGAAAAGCATTTAGTGGTTAGAGCATTTAATATCTTCTGCAGGAGACCAGTATGGAATATGTTACTCAAAGTAACAAAATCATCTTCTCTTTGAACTTGGATCCTTCTGGTGGTCCTGAATTCTGAGTGCCCTCTGGCAGAGCCTTGTCATAGTTTACTAGAGATGTCCAATGACAGTCCAGCAGGAGAATTTGACAAACATGGGAGAATATATAATATAGCTTCATATCCAGAAAAAAACCCATAGGTTGCAGGACTGCTGAGTATACCATTGTTCAGCTTCAAAGATATATAATTAATAATCAAGGAAAACTGCAGATCTCTGGTAAGCCTTCAGTTCCAGATAGGACAAAAGATCAAGCTCCTTCTTCAATATAATTGTGTTGCTGCCAACTTTCTCTGAAGTAATTTGTCATGCTATGACAAGCTATGGATACATTTCTGAGGAGTTACAATTTTCTCAGACAAATATAATTATGGTAAGTATAGTCCAGGTTTTCTTGCAGCAAATACAAAGCAATTGTATTTGGACTGAATATTGTTTAAATCTGATCCACAAACTGAACCAATGTAAATTAAAAATAATCTAGTGTAATAATTCACAGTATTTTTTCATTTTCTGTCAAATCAAAAGTTTTGCCTGACACAAACCAGGCTGCCTTAATTTTGGTTTCTTAATGTTTGCATTAAAAATACCTATTTGTCCAGATTTGAGAAGTAAATTATATTTAAGCTATAACAAACTGAAACATTGAAAATATTAAATGACAGTAACATTGTAAAATGAAATAGATTTCCCTCTTGTTCATCTGCTCATTGGAATTAGGGAAGCACAGATATGAATTTTTCCAGTGAATAAAACAAGTGGACAACAATTTTGAGCTGTTTAAATTCTGTAAAAGTCACATGTTGATAATATGGTTTATTAGTACTGTGTCTCAGTGGTCTGATCAGAAAAATAGTCAAAGTTATTGTATTTCAGTACAGTTCCTCTTCCCAGCTCCTCACCTAGGGTGAGCTTTGGGGGCTGGATTAATCCCATCTAACTTCAGACCTGATTGATTTACTGTCATGGAGACATATTCACCTTAAGTGTGTAATGCAACAGAAGGACACAGGAATGTCCTGACAGTTGGGTCTCAAACAAGCTATCTGACCTCAAAATAAAAAGGTGCAGGTAGAACACAGGATTCAAAACTCAAGCCAGATGTCTTTGGGAAGAAAAAAAAGGTTTTGGGAAAGGGTAAAACCATGGCCTAAAAAATCTAATTGTCATTAGTTCTCACTATTGTGTGGACGTTTATGCTATCTGACGCATTTTAATATATGCAGTTTCTGGGAGGGAATGTTAGCAAGAGAATATTCTGATTACATTCTAAATAAATAAATAAATAAACAGACACCAAGGAAAAAAAAAACAAACAGAAAGAATTGTTGTTGTGTATAAGAATTGTGTTTTTGTTGTGTAAGAAAATGCTAGAAATATTATTCTGAAAGGATTAACATCCAGAAGGAAATTTAAGAATAGGATGTCTACATTTAGAAGAAGCAAAAGAAATAGGCTGTTGCCAGTCGAACACGAACTGATTCAAAAATGAAATGTGGAAAAGAATTTGCAAAATTAAAGAGAATATTTGAAAACAAGAGCTTAAAAGAAAAATTTAATGAGAAGCAGAAATGCCCTACATCACCTGTTAATAAAGGTGTGTTCGTGGCACACCCTTTTTGGGTCTGCCCCTCTGAAAAACACATGGCATTTTTGGTAAATACTACACAAGATGTTGCATGCTTGCATAGTAAACTTAAACAAGATGTAAGACTTCACCCTCCTGTTTGCTGAAGTCAGGCAAGCATTTCTTGAATAACATAAAACCTTGAACAATTTCCCATGCTCAAAATCCCTTGGGCTGGCAGAAACAAGTTGTTAGGAAAACAATTTCAAGCCATACATATTCATTTATGGATATATACGGAATATATTAGAGTATAATATACTGGCTAAGCATTCCGTTTACATCACGTAAACATTAATGAGGGTTTGAGGGTCACCAAAGCATCATTATCAGAGCTTGGCCTTGGAAGTATCTAAAATTGTTTGGTGTCAGCACAGCTTGATTTCACAGCCATCTCATCAGAACCATTGATGCCAACACATCCTTTGTAAGCACTCTATGCACAAGTCTAAGCTAACAAATCAATACATTACAAGGCTTATTGCCTTATTATCCATTTACTAAATCATGATCCTTCTCCTATGTTCAAGGTAAACCCTGACATGATATCTTACATATAATTACGGTATATAAATGATAAAACTTTCTTCATCAGCTAGGTCGCTCAAGAGCCTGATTGCTTTTGCCTACTTAATGAGGAGCTTTAATACAGACAACAAAGCAGCATGCCTAAATATACATTCTGAGGGAAGAATGTTTTTCCACACATTTTAGTACAGAGTTCCCAAGGGTTTTTATCACACTTTTTCTGTGACAAATATTCAATGGTCACAGACAGAATCAAGATAAGTAGATTTGTTTCAGGAATTCATCTGAAATTTGGAAATTTGATTTCTCATCTAAAATGAAGTGCAAGCCAAAAGTTGGTCTGCAATTCAAATGCGGTCAGTGAACAGGTTGGCTACAAGAACAATGTGAAGCTGTGGAGATGTAAAACTATCGGGCCCCAAGATGAGCCTCATTCTTTCTTTTTCACCTTCCTTAGATATTGAGAGTCCATTTGTCCCTGCACCTGAAACACACATCATGGTAACCCTGCTTTTCTAGAATGCTGCCTGGTCACCAAACATTAAGTTGTGTGGACACCCTTTAGAATACCATATTCAAAATTGCCTTTGCAATCTTGGGGAAGTCATCATTCTGCTAAGGGTAATCAGAAAAATTGGAGTTTTTAAAGAGTTGTATCAGAGTTTTTCCACTATAACAGCAAGAGAATGTCTTGCATATGGCATCTTCAAACTCTTTGAACTAGTTGCATGATCCTTTTAAAAACCGCAGAAATCCTGGATATGGTGTATCTGGTTTGAATCTGGGGCAGGGGGGGCTGAGAATGATCCTGTGGTCCAGAGTTATCTCTGTTGAGTCACTCAGTCACTTGTACATGGAGTGGACAGAGTTACTGTTTAGACAAACCTGCCCATGATGCTGTATATGATATTGCTCCCTAGCAGTCTTTCTGCAGAGAAAATTTGCAATTTAAAATTTAAATAGAATGTATGATTGATTTGTGTAAATACTCTTTTTACTCTTTTCCTCTATCCAGAAACAATTAAGATTCACTCAGCGTCTCTAGTGTGTTGAACAACCTGTATTAGTTTAAGATTGAAAGATCAAGTTTTTGAAAGCAGATTTGGAAGCCCATACCAATGCCATCTCTTTTTTGTTTTTTCAGTATTTGAGGTGTTTCGATCTCTAGATTGTTTGTTTGTTTCCAGTTCTGTGTTCTAATATTTTTTGCTGATATGTTGTGAAAACACAGTTCTGTTCAAGCCATTTAATTTACCTTAGGAAGAGGTTTGGATGAAAGGGAGAAAGAGGAAGAGGAAGAGAACAGAAAAAGAAAGAGAGAAAGAGAAAAAGAGAGAGAGAAAGAGAGGAAGAGAGAAAGAAAGAAAGAAAGAAAGAAAGAAAGAGCAAGAAAGAGAGAAAGAAAGAGAAAGAGCAAGAAAGAAAGAAGAAAGAAAGAAGAAAGAAAGAAAAAGGAAGAAAGAAAGAAAGAAAGAGAGAAGATGGATCAGTTCACAATCTATATCAGAGTTTTCTTCTTTTTTTTCTCCTAAAAAACAGCAGAAGGATCAAATGTCACAAGCTTCCAAGAATATTCTCATGATTGATAGGCATGTAAGTTGATGATTGTCAATCTTAATGAGGAGATAGCAAGATTGCTAGGTTTCATAGCTAAATTTTCTCTCCCTGTAGGCAATCAACATTATCCTAAGGATGCTTTCGGGTCTATGTATGAGAAAATTAACAATATGTGGAAGTGCATTTCTTTCAGGATTAATACTGGAAATCTCAATGACACTATTGTGCCACTAGAATGCTGAAAAATTGCAGATGTACATTTTCTTTTCTGTCTCTACTCTGACTGCAGCAAGAGAGCTCCAAGTGTTTTGAAAGGGAGAGGCTGAGGACAAGCCTATGGTTTTTCCTAGTTTGTTTGTTTTTTTTTTCAACTGGAGGAATGAAGAGGCAGCTGTGAAACTTCACCCATGTATTCTACTAGTTTAACCCTGCCGTGGTTTAACCCTGGCCAGCAGAATGAACCCATAGACACATCTGTTAGGAGGTACTGTTAGGAGGTACCAGTTCTCAGTTCCCTAACAAAATATTCCATCACATAATAATCCTGTTTCCAGTGAGACTTTGTTTCAAACACTGCTTAGTTTAGTCTGTAATATTTTGAAACAATTAGAATTCCTTGGAATGAAGTCTTCACCAGCTAATAATTTTCCCGGTGTGTACAATTCACCAGGTACTCCAATTGTATTTTCTTTTCTCTTTCATGTCTCTTAAACTCAGTCTAACAAGCAGTGCTGCTCTGATGTGCAATACTTCCCGTCATCGGATCTCGAAGAACTGAAACAGACTTTAACTAGTTTGCAAGACCTCAGAGAAGCTCAAATTTAAATACAATGATTGAATGCGATGAATGGATAAGGGAGTTTTAATGGCGACTCACAGGTAAATAGTTCTAGAAAAAATGCTGGAAACTGCAAATGAACATCCATTTTATTGATAAAATTTTTCCTCTAGGGGGCTTTGCTAAAAATATCCAGTGTGTGCAAAGAGTGGATGCTTGAAGCTGGGGGAATTTTATGTAAGTGTGTTTCCATAGGAAAAAGTAGAAATAATGTAATTGATATAAAATTTGAGCTTGAAATAGTCCCAGTGATCTTGAAGTTTGGTGCATCCCCAAACACAGGAAGACTATGAGTGAACTGTGGAGGCTGGGACACCAAAGCTGTTTTTAGATAACAATGCTCATCCCCAGAGGAACAGCAGAAGGTTTGAGGAAGGAAAGAAATTTTCTTCTCTGTTTGGACATGGTGATGTCAATAGTTCAAACATTACAGCAGTCAATACAGATGTTTTGGAAGACTGTTAAATATTCTCTTTTTCTCTCATTACTTCTGGTATGGTCTTTCCAGCATTCAGAACTCCAGGAGACAATAGTCCAAGCCCTCTGAGATGATATTCCAAATTCTCTGCAGACTCAGCGAGATGACATTGCTCTGGGGTGAAATTTTCCAAATGTTCTTCTTAAATTGGGATAGAATATTTTTCTTCCTGATAAAATAGAAACTGAAGCTTGGAGGTCACCCTGGTATGGCTTTTAGTTTCTGACACTGCTCCTTTGTGAAAGACCTTCTTTTACAGCAGCTGGTTGCTGCCAAACCCAGCAAGCAAGAGATCAGCTCTTTAGCAAGCTATCTAATCCCTGGGATTACTTGTTTAGGCTTCAGGAGGTAAATCTCTTAGCACTACCTCTTACTAAAAAAAAACAAAAAAGAAAGAAAAAGATAAGGATTTCAGTAATGAACTCTAGTGTTTCAGTTTATATCTTTCGCTGTAGTAATTTCAGTTTTCTCTGAAGTAATTTCAATTCTATTTGAAACATAAATTACTGATTAGAAAAGAAGATTAGGGAAATATTTTCCTTCTATAGATAAAGTTTAGGTGTCACCCATATCTTCTTTACTTCTCCTAGATGTCCAAATAGAGATTAAGGCAGAGTATTCAGCAGATGATAATGCACTGGAGGCAATTTCCTGCTCATCAAATTACACCTCACAGGATATTAAAATGCCACATAATTAGACTCATTTCACAGAGATTACAGTGTTACTGGTCTTGCTTGTTATTTCTATCTCTTCACCTGTTGCTGCACCTCAAACTGGTGCTGATTATTCTACAGATCTCATAACCCCTCTATGTCATGGATGTTTTTTTCTTTCTGAATTTCATCTATGCCATGAAGAGTGTTTCCATTGTCTTCTGTAAACTCTAAATCAGTTTTCACGATCAAATTCTAATCTGATTTCCAAATTTTTATCTGTATGGCATTAATTAAACCAGGTACAATAGAGAAGGAATCAGATCCTAAATTATTCTTCCTATAGCAAGTGTTCAAAACTTTTATACACATTTCAGAGTCTGTAGTAAAAAAAATTCTAAGGAGAAGAAAAACATGCCTGTTAACAGGATTTCTAAATGCAATTTTAAAAAGGACCAGAGTATATGTTTCTTATTGAAAAAGAAATATTTCTTCTCCATTAGTAATCAGGATATCTATTAAAGAGAAGCTACTAAATGTTTTTAATTTAAAATATCTCAATTGAACAATCATAAATTTTTTGACAAACAAAATTCTCTGAAACTGTGCTGCTGAATTTTAATGAGTAGTGTGACAATACTGAAAGATCTAATAGAACCAGAAATTAACTGATGTCATTGCAGTATCTAATAAAAAAAATAAATAAGGAATAATTAGGTCATTTAGTTTCAATACAATCTCATGTACGATCATATAAAACAACGTGGGCTGTCAACAGCAAAAGCTCATACCGATAATGAACTCAAAGTTGCATAAATGGTTTTAAGGATGTTGCATACTGTCACACAATATTTTTGCCTTCTGTAAGAGTGAAAGCTTGGTCTGTACAAAAATGCTGCATAGAATCTCACAGGATGTTAGAATAAAGCTTAATATAAAATAAAATAATATAAATGGCAAAATATAAAATCAAGTGGAACAAATCACTAGATTTCAGAATGCCACTTAAAATGGGGAGCCATAAGGTAGTGAGAATGCTTTAAGTGGGTTATCCCAGAGGTTGGTCTTAGCTTCGTGTGATTCATTAAACTTAGATATTGTGTGTAACAAAATATAAAATAATGGTTGGCAAAATTTGTAGAAGAAAAAGTAATTAAAGCATGGCAAGTGGGTCTTATTTCAACAGAGTGCACTTGTAAGGTGCATAGAAATTAATTGTTTATGAGCAATTCATATTAGTCACATTCTTAAACTAATCAAGATCCCAGCGTCCTCATATGTAGGGAGTGCAAACAGTCAGTTGACTTAGAAAAGAAATTTAGACTTTGTCTAATTTGCTAAATTCTACCATATAAATGGATGCAATAATCATTTTAAAAGGCTTGAGAAAAAAAAGAAAAACACAAACCAAAACACACACAAGCCTATGGACTGGTGAACACACAATGTGAAACTAAAAACCTTAATTTAATAGTTAAACTATATCTACCTAGTCGACTGTGTCATCTGCCAATAAACCTCTACATTAAAGTGGTTTCTGACAGCTGATTATTCTTCTTTTATAGAATCATAGAATGGTTTGGGTTGGAAGGAAACTTCAAGATAATGTAATTCCAAACTCTCTACCAGAGGCAGAGGCACCTTCCACTTGACCAGGTTTCTTAAAACTGCATCCAGCCTTGAATACTTCCAGGGTTGGAGCTGCCATAACTTCTCTGCACAAATTGTTCAAGTGCCTCACCACCCTCACTGTGAAGGATTTGTTTCTAATATCCAATTTACTCTCTTTCAGTTTACCTCATGTGAAAAAAAGGGATTGGTAACATCTAACAGATGGAAATTGAAGTTAAGCACATATAGGAGAGAGGGTACACATTATTTGATAGGAAAATAGCATCTGGGACTCCCTGTTTCACAATGTCAAGGGCTAAAAATCTTTCAAGAAGATACAATCTACCTCAAATAAAGGTACAGACTTACTTCAGAGGAGCTTGAGTAGGACATTTAGGCTATTAATGAATGATCAGACCAGATATTTGTACAGATTCTTCCCAGCCTGATCTTTACTAATCCATATGAAAAGGGTAGCTTGACTGACATCCTGAGTGCTGCCAAATTCAACATAATAGGGGAAAAATATTATAAGTTTTTGTGACAAAATTACCTGTTCTTGGGTAGATCTCTACCTCTGAACTACTAATCCTGCATCTTCTCAGACTAAATAAAAGTAACAGGGACACCAAGACATGCTTCATCTCAGTGTTTCCATGGCTGATGGAGAAGGCTGATACATCTAGGCCAGCTGCATAGTTCTGAACTGTAAATACATGCAAATTTGTTAAATCAAGCAACCCTTTCCTTCAGAGATAACCCTCTATAACAGCAAAACAAATGGCATGAATACAAGATTCAGGACCAAGTTTTCAGAAATAAAATATCCACAGCATAAAAATATGACAGGTTTTAACATTTGTGACGTCTGTTTTTAAAATTTTCCCCATGGAGAGAGTATCCCAGAAAATATTTTAGTGTCTTCCAAATCTGTTGCTTCATGATCATTTGGAGCATCAAGATGCTGACCCTGAATCTTTGCTTACTCATTGTTTTAAAGATTATCTCATTGACTTTTGGTACTGAAAACTGCTTTGAAGTAGTTTCTAGCAGTTTCTGGAGCATGATTTTGCAATATGAAGTAGTATCTTCACAGCCTCGATCATTACACCAGATCATTACATCAAAGGAATTTAAAGTTTTAAATGACAACATTTCAAAATGCACAAGGAATCACTACTCTCAGGGACTGGTCCTATCTTCTCCGGGAGGTGTTTATTTGTTTGAGGTTTTTTTTTCCTGAATGACAGATCTGTGGGTTTGTCTCTTACTCTTCTAGTCTCCCAAGAAAGTGATATTTACACACACTAATTGGCAAAAACACAGAAGTAAAATTACGTCAGCTAATATTCTTACACAGTCTCATTTTTTACTTTTCTGTTCTGACAAGGTGCCATGCCTAAAGATAATGAAAGAATTTTTTTCAAGTAACGTATCAAGACAAAGTTATTGTAACTTAACTTTTATGTGTCACACACATTGCACAACTTTGCAACTCTCTCTTTGTGAACTAGAAAGTTATATAAAGTTTTACAGATGCAAAATATAATATCCTTCTAAGGTTTCCCCACAGAGTCTATATGGGCCATCTGGATGAGGTGAAAAACTACCATTCATGCAAAGACACAAATCCCCCCCAAAAAAATCCCAAAGTATGACTCCAGAAAACAAAATTATTGAACAACCATAATAAAAATTCATGCCTTTGTTAAGATTATTCAAAATGTTCAGACACCAACATCACACTACATTTATTTAATGGACAGTGATAAACCTTATCCCTGCCTTTCTATCAATATTCAGAACAGCCATGAAATCCTGGAGAAAGGAAGAAGTGTTTCTAAAATTGATAAATTTTTATTAAAACCTTCCTTTCTTACATTTGTGTGTAAAAAAAAATAAATCAGAAGGTATGAAATATAAATCCTGACAAATTTACTCTCCTTTCACGAAGCCTGATAATTTGCTGTACAAGCTATCATGCAGACAGAAAAAATGACTAAATACACATAGAATGCCACACGATACATCAGACCATAGGTATTTCCACTCAGTCGTAGAAAAATGATTTTAAAAGAGAAGAATCACCAGTTTTGGAGAAATAGATATAAAATAAGAGATTATCATATATAATGTAATATTACATATAAATGGGATTTTAGTTCATAATTGGATTTTGGATTTAGATTTAAAATAAAAACACTGGAGTAGAAATGCACTTGCATGTGTGCTGTCATTTTTCGTGTTTCTGTTTGTGTTATATGTATACCTTTCTGTGTGGGCTTGGTCATTCCAATACCTTTATTCACTATTTTATTCTTTTTATTCCTATCAACTTACTCATTAATTTATTCTTGTGGTGTTTCATCTCTGAAGTGTCAAAATCACATTAGAAAGAATAACTTCATCTCCAAGCTTCTAGCAATTATTTTATTTTACTACAAGTATATGACAGGAAAAACAGTGTACTAGTAATTAAACTAAGCAAAGTTTTCATTAAGTTTGAGAAGTTTATCATAAAACAATCAGATGTTAACAGGAAAAAAAAAAACCCAACAAACAACTTGTTTCTTTGTACCTAAAGTGTACAAGTACAACCTGTTAAGAATAAGTAATTTTCTGTCTTTTGGGTCACCTTCTGTGCTGTATCTCCTGGTACACGCTGGTAGGATGCAGATGAAAGGGAGTCATAGAATCAAGATGTAATCTAGGTAGAAGGAGACCTTGGAGGTTACTTTGCCCAATATCTCCACTGTACTGAAAATCTCCAAACTGGGCATACTTTGTGAGATGTCCTCTCACAGGTCTGAGTAGTGGGACATAGACATTTCCCCTGATGGATTTGCTCTTATTAATGCAGCCCAAGGTTCTGTTGGCCTTCCCTGCTGTGGCAGCACACTGATGGCTGGTAGATTCCTCATTGCAACTGCCTGGTTCTCCTCTAAAAAGGTGTCTTTTCCCCAGTCAGTTCCTAACTTGTGTGGGTGTATGGCAGATGTGTGACTCTGCATTTGCCTCTGCTGAATTTCATGAGGTTCCTGCCAACCTGTAGAGGCTCCACTGGATGACAGACCTCCAGAATATTGCTTGCTCCTTCCAGCTTGGTGAAGGCTTTTGTATGGTTCAGATTGTTAAAAAAGACAGGAATAAACTGATGTGCAGAACCTTTGTGGCCACAAAAGCACATCTACCAAAGACAGCCACAGTCCATATCCAGAGCACTTGAGGCTTGCTCATACTCTATAGCATTAAAAGGGTATGAAGACATCTAGCACACAGTGTAGCACACTGTTAAGTGTAGTTATTATAGGAAAAATTATTAAAAAGAAAGAACGATAGAAAGAGATGTGAAGAGATATGTCTCACATTCAGGATGTCTGAGTACATTGTTTTTGGGGAAGGTCTACACTTTTTGGTTTGTTGGGTTTTTTTAAAACCAAATAACTTACAAGTGGTACACTAAGAAATGGAGTACAGATGACTCTGCAGTGAGAATAACGCCAAAAACCACACAAAATCACAAGAAAGAAAAAATCTTGAAGAAGGAAAAAATGCTGAAAGCCACACTAAACCTGGTGTCATAAACCAAAGGTGGCATCTGTAAAAGTAAATTGCTGAGAACAGAGGCTTTCAGTATATAATTAAGACCAGTATTAAAAACCCCTGGTAGCATGACAGTACAGGTTTAGAGGACAGAACTTTGTGACTCATGCTGGAAATACTCCATTGGATTGAAGAAGCTAGCAGTCTAGAATCTAGGAGCTTTTTTTAGACCTTTTCTAATGTCAGAGAGAGCAGGAAAAGCCTGCAGATAATGACTGGAAAGTTACCCTCTACAGGGCAAGTCAAGGGAGACTACACTCCTAACATGAATGTCTTTGTCAAATTAGTCCTGGGATCATAAAATCCACCAGAAGGTGTCCTGCCCATGACAGGGAAATTGGAACCAGATGATCTTTAAGGTCCCTTCCACTCCAAACCATTCTGTGATTTTATGAAACACTTAAATCCCCTTTTCAAAATTATTCAAGTATTCCCACTAATGGCCTCCTATGTGGGTTCATGCCCTAAAGGTGAAGTACATTTTCTTTATAACTGTTTTAAAAGAACTGAATTTTAAAACGGACTCCATGTAGAAGTCACAGATACAATACTTGTGCAGTTTCAACCAGTATTAAAGATATAGGACCTAACATCCCCATGCTTCTTCTGAAATCCTGTTATGAAAATTAAGTTTCTCTATTTTTAATAGTAATTTCTGCTTTATTTAAAAGTAAGGAGAAACGGGGTTTATAAGATTAGGCAATCAAGGTTTTAAGTAGTGTTTATATATTATTATTTTTTAGTCTAGGTACCATTTGTGAAATTAAACTTTTAATAACCTTTCAGATATTTAGCCTTAGGGAAATAATTTCCTTAACAGTAGTTTAAAGGTTTAATGTCACAGTAAAGGCTTTGAAATATAATGTGATCCCTTTCATTCTAGAAAGTTAGCTTTAAAAAAAAAACCGAAACAAATTAAAAATGTTAATGAGCAAAAGTTATGCAGTCCAGCTCCAAAACAAGAGAGACGGATGGGGAAACAAACTCTGCTATCAATACGCTTTCATAAGATTTCATTCTGTGCTTTCTAAACACAGTAGCAGTTCTAAAATCTTCACAATCAGGATTCCAAGATTTAGATTTTGAACATATGAGAGGGAGCAGCAACTCTGAACTTCCTCTCCAAGTGAAAGGTAGACAAATGTTTGACACTGCAAACATTCTCCCTTGCCTCCACCACACAGCTGATGTCTAGCCCAGACCTGTTGTAGTTGAAATGGAATATGGAACTAAACTCATTGATGAGATACCGAAGGGCTTTTAAAAGGTTATACCCCATCCACAGTGTTTGTCTGAACCTAAGACTCTGCCTAATACAATTTGTTTTCAGAGATTTCTTATTTCATTAAATTTCAGCAGACGTACATTTAACAGTAGTCAGTCTGGGTTTCAAATGCTGCCTTTATTTATCAGGATAAGGTCACTGCCATTTATGAAAGTAGGAAACTTTCTTCTCATGTCAGAGAGGGCAGAAACCCTTTTCCAGAAAGCTGCTGAACCATTTGGATTGAAAATGTCTGTAGGAGAATTCATTCTTTGTCAATTATTGATGTCCTTTTTTTCCCCCAAAACAGAAACATAGTCCCACTAATTAAAGTTTGCTCATGGTGTAAATAAATGAAAACAGACTTTTAAAAGATTTATCTGGCAATTCCTTTAATAGCTTTCAGCTGACCTATAAACATTTAAACAGTCCATTCCAAAGCTGATCTGCATTCTTGAGTGGCACAAAATAGACTTCAGCTATCATGATACTGCTCACATTATTGTCAATAGGTTGGGTGATAGCATATGGTCAAAAATAATAACAATGATATAAAATGATAACAGGAAAAAAAGGCATCCACTTATTTCAAGCAGAGTTGAGTGTTGAAATATTAAATTTATGCTCATCAAGAAACCAGAAAACATGAAGTATCCTTCAAATTTTCCTAAATAGACTATTATATAATTTTAGTAATAATTCTGTCAAAAAATTTGATACAATGGAGATTGCAGAGCATTCATGGCACTGGCAGTGGGCATACTCCAAAAGCCAGTATATTGCTGCTTATTTTCACTGATTATGCATAGTCTCTTTTCTTCTATTCACTTTCTAAATTGCAAATATCTGACTGCAATATGGATTATCCACAATCTGTTTTTACATGAGCAACATGAATGGCTGAAGAACAAGTGTAAATTCTGTAGAGACTGTCACCTGTCTTCTTCACTTGAACTGCTAGGGAAAGTTATGTAAATAGTGCTAAATAAATTAAGGATTTCAGTGCTTATTTGGAGCTAAATCCAGTATACAAACAGATAGCTGAATACGGAAAGAAGAGTCCAAAGAAAAAGAAATCAGATTGGTGGGTTGGATTCATACTGTTCCCCAAAAACCATTGTATAACCAAAGATTAACAAAAATAATACTAAAAATATATTAATAACAAGCTAGCACATTGTGTTATACTAAAAAGATTATTATATTTTGCTATTTACTGTTAAAAATTTTTTAGGTTAAACAGAATTTTATTTCAGTTGAATTGGGCTACTCCATCATCAAACCCAAGGTATAAATATTAAATTTGGCTAAATGGGAAATAAACAAGCAGAATCTTCAAACAAACCAATAAAATTCCACTTTTCCTTCACGCTGGATGAAATACCGCCCAAGAAGGAGTAAAAATATTTGCAATTTCTTTTCCATATTTAAATTTCTTGATATTCCTTTACAAAATCTTTTGATGCTTTGTGGTTTTGCTTGCTTGTGGGTGGGGTGTTCTTTCCTAATCCCTGGACATCAAATAACCAAGGCAAGGAAGAGTAAGAGAAGAAAAAGGAGAGCACAAAACCAGGAGAGGTGAAGACAAGCCAGTTTCATCTCATTTGAAATTAAAAGTAATGGGATGTGTTTCTATTCATATATTGGAAACTTTCTGTTTAAATCCCATATTATTTCTGTGTAAAAATATTTTCTATAGAAAAGCAAGGCTGACAATTTCTTTTTTTCATGGTAATTTTCCTGTTCTCTTTGAAGTTATTAGACATGCTAGAAAAAATGCAAGACTTCAACTTCTCTTTCTTTTCAGCATAATTATTCCTATGACAATTTAAAAAAAAAGAGAGAGAAAATCAAAGCCAATTACATATTTGGTTTACTAGCAAAACAAAAGTGAAAATAGATTTTCTATGCAAACTTTTCTTGATGGAACATTATCAATAATTTTTTCAGCTTTCTATTAGAGGAAGCTTTTTTCATCCTGTTTACCCTCCTGGGTCTCTTCCAGATGGAAACAAGTGGGACAATCAATAAATGAAGCTGCTCGGCGTGGTTGCCAGATTTTAAATATTAAAATCCAGGCCCAGGGAGGGCAATCATGCATGCACATATAAGTGCGCATGGATAAGTAGATCCAATGCCTCAGATGTAACCCAGGCCAACTAGTGCTGTTTTATGCCTGAACATTACCCAGCACACCTGGCACTGGATCTAGTGTATATTTGTGATTTATCCACAAGTTTGATAACGCTACTTTTGTGGTTGACGTCACTCAGCCTCCCGTATAGACATAAATTAACTTGCCGTGATTGCAACTAGCTGCTGTAAAAAAATTGGGGGAGAAGAATTTATATAGGCAAAGCACAGCAAGGATGGGATTTGACTGTATAAAACAGGATAGTCAGATCACATTCAGAGTTTTGGCAGCTCTTCCATTCATCTTTCTGCTAGTACACATCATCTGATATGGAGGCCATAAGCAACTGATTAAGAGCTTGCTTTCTCATACCAATCTTCCACTAAAAATATCTGTGAGGTTCTATTCTAAGTTAAAGGAGAAATTAAAAGATATCTTGTGTAAGTCAATGACACTCATATGAGTTTAGGAGAAAGAAAAAACCCAACACCTGAAGACAAGCCAAATTATGATCTCAGAGGACTCTATGTCAAGCCTAATGGCTTCTCTGGAAGGACCTCAAGTTTATGTGAGAGTCACATAGATCAGAATTTCATATTAGATCTGACATTTTTCAGCACAGAATCATCCAAGAAGAAAAAGAAAAGTATTTATTTTGATCAACCCACACACGAACATAAACTATTATTATTTTACAAGCCCATCTCAGCTCTGCATCCTGTTTTGCAAAGACATAGGGGAGGATGGGTTGGATAATTTGCTCCAGCATCAAATGGCTGGAGCGTGCAAAACAAAATGGGATAGATGCACTTCTTCCTAAAATCCTTTCATTCTGTTTAACACGACTGTGTTTAAAGAATGAAGTAAATAAACAGCTTAAGAAGTGTTTCTGACTCAGTGATATTAAAAAAATTCAATTATTTCCCCTACTATATTTTTGGTAAAGCAATAAAAACAAGAATGTAAAACAGACACACCTCACCAAGGTTATGACATACAGTCGCTCAGCATCCTGCTATTAGTCATTCTCACTATAAGTAACCTACCAGCACAGATTGCAGTAATGGTGTTTTTCTCCCCCAGCACAGATGTTCATGTTTCCCTGATCATCTTACAAAAGGGTTAGATTGTCTTCAAAGGTCAGGTCCATCTCTTTTTCTAGCATGAATACTGTGATGCTTTGACCATTCAGCACAGAATTTACTGCCACCAGATTTAAAGAGAAGCATGTGTATTTGCTTCTCCACTGCTGCATGATAATGGCTTTCACTGTACCCAGGATCACAGCATGGTCACCATTTCACCTCATTACTTTCTAAGGCATTTGGAGAGATACTCCAAGCTCAGAATGGTGCTGTCTAAAACTGTCTCACTCCCCTGAGGTTAGCTTGCAATTTAAACAATATAATATGAGTGCTGTATATTGAAAAGAAAGCTAAAACAGTGGTTGGAAGGAGAAGCCAGCAGAGGGCTTTTTGAAGTCTCTTCTTAGATTTCCTTTTGTCTTGGCAGCTGACTGCAAGGAATGTAGGTCTGATGGAAAAAATTAGTTGTGGTTTTAACAGTAAGAGATTTCAAAATATGTACCCACACACTGGCCCTAAGGAACTAAATGGATTTTTCTGAATTATCAGAGCAAAGAGGAGTAATAGAGTTCTTTCCAGTGAAAACAGAGAATCGTAGAAACCTACAATGCTTTGGTTTGGAAGAGGCCTGAAAATTCATCTAGTTCTAACTTCCCTGCCCTTGGCAGGGACACCTTCCACTAGACCAGGTTGCTCAGGGCCCTGTCCAACCTGGCTTTGAACACATCAGTTAGCAGACATTATTTCCCACTGTGATATGGTGCTTCCCTCATGGCTCAGCACCTAAAATTCAGATATTCTGCACTGGAAATCTGTGTCCCTGAGATTCGTCTTCAGAATCACCATAATGTATCAACAGATTTCTTTCATATTAGTTCCCTGGCCCCATGTAAACTCTGTGAGGTAGAAGGAAAATATGAATCTACTTCTGTATTTTTCTTGATCCCCCTGTTGCTCCCCCCATATTTCCTCTGGACTTTGAGGATGATAAGCATCAGATTCCCTCTGTAACACCTTAAACCTAAGAATGTAAAGGAAAAATTAGGAAATTATGGTAATGCCACATGTTCAGTACTGCTCTACAGTGCAACACATCTCTCTTGATGTAAAATAAAGCCAGTTTTTATTAATTGAAAAAACCCCATGTAATTCATTTCCATGAAGGAAGAAAGGATTAAAGAAACAATGTGACCATAACTTTAACTGAGACATGGAAAACCCACAGAGCAAAACTGAAAAAAAAACAAGAAACAGAAAAAACCAAACAAAAATCTCCAGTGTAACAGAATTATTTTTTTTTCCATAGCAGCAGAGGAGATTATATCTGCTGGAAAAAGATGCAGTTTCAGCTTTGCTTCAGTAACTGCACCATCGTCTTTGACAAATTCGAGAAACATAAACTGAGTGGTGACACTGTAAGGGGGAAACTATAGAGCATAAAAAGTAGCGATGACATCAAAATGAATATTGTTCATGACTTGCATCAGAGTAGTGAAGGTGTAAAAAAATATTACAGTTAGTCTAGTGACTGACATTTTTCTCCCTTTGGGACATCCTCATCACCAGTCACAGTGCAGTGACGTTGCATGAGAATTTTTAATAGAATGGTAGAGTCAAAGGGTAGAGTGCTCAAATGTAATTATAAGTCAGTTACCTAAGTTTGCAGTCACCCAGCTTGCTTCATCAATGTTCACGTTAATTTTGTTCACATTAACTGTATTCACAATGCAGCTTCCTTACACTTTTTTTTTACCTTCTTGAAAAGAGCAGAAGTCTTCCTGATATATGAGTCACTATTATGTACTGTCAGATCTCAAAAGACACAAAATTAGGAAAAAACATGTAATGTTGCCACTCTTCAACACTGGATTGATTCCAGACCACCCAATTAACATCATTGTCATTTAAATAAATGCCAACATTTGCAAAGGTTTTTTCCCTTATTAGCCTTTTGCTCATTTCAATATTCATTAATAAATTATTGTATAACGTGTGATGGTCACATAAGAGAGTATGTGGGAAAGAATAACACCAACACAAAAATTATTTAAACAATTAAGCTGCAGGAAATTGGACATTAATCTCCTTCACAAATATTGTGTATAATAGCATGGATTTCTCTAGCTATTTGCATCTGATTTAAAGTATTCGGCTTCATCTGTTGTCTTAGAAGTGTCAAACATCCATTAGTGAGACTTCTAAAATCCCTTTCTAGAAATAAAACACATCCCAAATCCCAAGTCACGACTCTAAGTCTTAGCCAGGACAGCTAGTCCTTTTCAAACACACCTCTGTATTTCTCCCTTTGCTTTGACTTCACCCTGCTTCTTTCTTTGCTATTCCAGCTCCTTATTTTCAACCCTGAATTTTCATTATAACTCTAACTCTGGTAATTTATTTAGTGACTGAAGTAATTTAGTCTTACTATATTGAACATAATCACTGAATCAAAGACTCTTCTCCCGAGGGAACATGTCTTAATACTAGGGCTGCTTGCCCTTCTGGATAATATGGATGCTCTGACTGCATGGCATCTTATTTACTACTGTTTTGGTAATCTGTGGTGATAATGACAAAAAAACCTGTGCCTTTATTTTGATCCCTGTGTTATAACTTTGATTGCTACAGATGATATTTGACAATTAAAAACAAAGTTAAAAGTAAGAATATATTAGGATAAACCCAGAAGGATAATCAGGAACTGAACTAATCTATTTTTTTTTAATAGATTAATCTTTCATTTGACAAAGCATTTTGTTTTAACGTGTTTCATTGGTATTAAAAGAGTTTGACTGCATCAGCATATAGTGCACAAATTACACTAATTAGTTTCTTTCATTTGCAACTAATAAAATCTTCCCATCCTAGATATAAGAAAGTTGGAAGTCCAGACACTGCATTTTGTAATGGGAATTTAACTATTAGTACAGCTAAATGCTCCTCTCTGTCCTACAACACAGAAACACAATAAGTTTTTAGTCTCACATCCAAGCTTCCAGTTGTATTTGCACCTCTTTTTTGTCAGTGGCCATAGGGGATGACTGTAGTCCTCAGGAATAAATTGACAAGTCCAATGTAAGTGACTAAAAACAAAAGATTATCAATACCAATCTTCTGAGAATTCACGGTACCTGGGAAATTACTTCCAGCATAGGTCCTACTTCCAAGAAAAATCTGTTGGTCACAACCCTTTTACCAAAAAAGCAACAAAACACCTTTTAAGAGGATGCCACTCACTGTGAAAACACAAATTATCTAGGAACTATTGGCTTCTGCAGAAATAGTAAGTAGTAAAGTTTTTAATGAGACAAATTATCATTTTTCTGGCATTACTTTTTCAGGGCCCACTTTCTTTTCCAGATATGTGTACCATGATCATAGTGACTAACCAGTAGATGGGAGTGCAGGCACAACCATGAGCACATTACTACAGAGACAAGGAGCATGGAAGGATGACACACCAGTAATTACACAAAAATTCTCTCCACATTAGGGACAACATGATGCCAAGACAGAGGGTTATTACTGTACTGGCACAGCTGAAGATAAAGGGGAGTGCTGGGGTTTCTTCATCATATGTTGTTTAAGATGGACACATGATGCAATAAAGTTAAAAATGCCTTTTCTGACATATTTTAATTCATAAATTCACTCACAGTTGAAATAATTTTCGATGTTTTCTCAAGGCAAATTTTAAAGTACTGTCCTAGATCACATTAAGAGAAACATTTCTTCTTCGTTAATTTTTCTAGTTAAAAATATGTTCTTTGACTGCAGATAAAAGTTTTGAAGTACTAAATGCTGAAGAGGTACTGATCAATGGCTTCATTAAGAATGACTAGCTTCTCTGGCTGTCAAAATGTCAAGCTATTTGCATTAAAGAAACGAATATGTTTCTGCTTCCCATGTCTTTAGCAGAGACATGAACTAATTTGAAAAATAAATACTTCCTTTGCACATTTTACTTGTTAATCTTCCAAGTTCATTTCAGGTACTTATCCTGTTGCTCATTTTCCATATTCAAGATGGAATGGAGTCAAGTGACTCATTCATGCCCGGTTTTAGGGTGTTTTTTCTTTTTCATGTGAAAAGTAAAGAGAGAGAATTTCTAAATACATAGAAGAGCATTAGAATTTTTAAATTCTAATTTCACTACTAAGTGGGTCCTAGAATGCAATTAATTTTACATTTTTAAGTAATTCTGGTGAATTTAAATTACAGCTTTCAGAAAAAAAATCTGCAAAATACAGAATATGTTTTAATATTTATTTTAGAAGAAACCCACAACCAACAAAGAGAAAATCAGAAAAAAAAAAATAGATAACAATTTGCTTCTTCCTTCCCTTTGAAGACATTTCTAATTTGAAATCTACCTTATTTGGAGTGGTTTATATCAAATAGCACCCAGAGGTATCTTCTAACCAAATCCATTTAAACATTATATGATTTACATACTCTAAGCCTGAATCTTTCCACCAAATATATCAACCCATGTAATTTATGAATAAGAACCAACCTTAATTAAGTGATACAATATACCAAATATTTGAGTCAATTCAAAAATAAACTTACAGCGCACAAGGTGAAACCAGAAGATGTATATTCAAGAGCCTGAGATAATGGCCTGAAGGTCGTTAAAATACTGGTGCCAATATTTGTCTGATTTAAAAGATGAAGAATCATTTTAATGCTTTTATAGGAATAATCAAAAATAATAATTTAAATAGAAAATTACAATGTTGATTAGATCTCCTTGCAACATTTTTATCATGTTGGTCTAAACCTTGGAAGATAGTTGTACTTTTCTGTTTCAGCGTACTTTTACGTTTTCAGAAAAACCCCAGGTGAATTCTGAATTCTTTGTTCTAGCTCAGAGAGATTACATGGAATAAACTTAAAGAAAGCCAACTGGAAACTGAATGTGTCCTCATTCCTAAATTAGTCATCCTGGAAAACACTGGAATGCTGCATCTCCACCCCATTATTTTGTTGATGTTTCTTCTCATGGACAGATGGTGCTACCAAGAACTTGACTTCACATAGCAGAGAAAGGATTGAGAATTAACACAGAACACTTAACCTGAGCTTTGAAGAGTGAGCAAATAAAATTATGTTTCAAAGAATGAGAAAAAATCATAAGCAAAAGCCAAAATCTCAGCAGCATATGCAGGGCTCAAAAACTCAGTTTCCCAGCTGCTAATGTTGAACTTTTGAGCAAACAGATTATGCTGCGTGGTTTGTGAGATGTCAGTCACTTCTGATAAGGTTTCCTCTCCAAAGACCAGAGCATAAAGTCTTCAGCCAAAGCAGGGCAAAGATTGCCAAATATCTGCTACAAAATTCTTCTGGAAGCAACAGGCCCTTGATCCCTCAAGGTCTGCTACTGGCAATGCTTCATTTGGTACGAGAAATATATGGGACAAGACTGCAGCACCCTGTATTATGCTGGAATGCATTCCATGTACAAGATTAACAGCCTCCTTACAAAAGGTACTGATATGCCAAGTCTGAAACTGCAGTTATAAGCTTCTAGACTTTGCCACATTCTATACTCACCATTTGCAATGCCAAAGTCATTGTTACAAATCAAATACTCTGTGTCTGATATTTGTTTGCATGGCTGATGAATAGAAATTAGCATAAAGATAAAACACCAACTAAAAAAGGTGTGAGAAGAGGATATGGTCATACAGGTTTGCTTTAGCTCCAGGAGGCTTAAGAGCCCTGAGTTTAATTGTAGTCAATGGAGAAAGATCAATATCTCCAAAAGTGAATGTTCAAAATTAGGCTTCTGCTCTGAAACGCGCCCCATTTCACCTAGGAGTCTCCCTCCTCCACTAACTAGAGCAGAACCTATGGAAGTATGAGCTTATTACTTCTGGGCAATATCACTGAAAGAGGTTATTCAGAATTCAATAAACATACAATTTCAATAACTGTGCAGGCAGTCATTAAAGAGTAATTGATATTCTGTATTAGGGTTACACGACAAGGTTTTGGTACCAGGTGTCTACAGGGGTGGCTTCTGTTGTCAGACAGAGCCAATGCCAGCTGGCAAAGGACAGACTGACACTGGCCATTACCTTACTTTGATTTGATTGGAAATAAATTAATCTGAGGAGAGAGTGATAGAGTGGCTTTGGTGAGCACCTGGTGTCCAGCCAAAGCAAGCCCACCATATACACAAAAACAACCCTTAGACTGACAGTATTTCTGCATGCCCCAGACAGAGACTGAAGGCATCCGTAAGTTTAACGTAAGATTCATCATTCTGCTAGATGCACTAACAACATAGCTGTAGCTGTGTGGTACTACAGGTGATTAGGATCCCAACCAGGCAGTGCACAGGAGAAAGAGAACAGAATGCATTTACACATCTTAGCTAATGGGATGCCTTTCATACTGTCTTCCTTCATACTGTTTTCCAAGTGTGGTTGATTTGTCACTACAGCTTTTCCTCCCTCTGTACTCTCCTAACCCTTCTGATAGCAGTTTTACATGCTAACAAACTTGCCCTGTTCCCAGTTTTGTCTTTTAGTTCTATGTCCATAATTTTAAGATGATGCCACCTATAGAGCTTAGAGATGTGTAGCAATGTTGTCAGTGAATTAGGTCATGTTTTGATCAAGTAAATGATTTTTTGTCTGTTACATTGTGGAAAAAGTTAAAATCTCACAGCAGTCAAATCATACAAAGTGCTCCTTTTAACTTTTCATGTAGTATCACTGAAGGGTCTTGAAATGCAGAACCAGATCAGAGCACGACAATTGTATATTAAATGTATCTCTTTGGATTTACATTCAGTGTTTTTCTTCTGCCCTCTGCAAAAATCAGTTAAGAACTGATCTGACTGTGAAGGGTACGAGGGGTATTTTCTAGGAGGAATAGTGTAGGATTTTATTAGTGACCCGAACAACATTTGAGAGGTAGAAACCTAGTACTTGAGAATTTAAAAATAGAGCCTTATTTTTGTCTTTAAATCCCTAAGTGTCACTCCTACTGTTGATCTTAGAACAAGAGAATACAATCACTTCATTGGTACCTTTCCAAAAGTTCCATGCAACAGCAGAAGAGAATTCAGTATAAAATCCTTGAGAGAAGTGAAAGGAGGTATGTTGATATCCATTTCAGTCAGAAATGTAAAAGAGATGTCAACCCAAGGTGGATTAGAG
The DNA here is from genome assembly GCA_013397975.1 of Machaerirhynchus nigripectus. Classification (NCBI taxonomy): domain Eukaryota; kingdom Metazoa; phylum Chordata; class Aves; order Passeriformes; family Dicruridae; genus Machaerirhynchus; species Machaerirhynchus nigripectus. The sequence goes on from VZRQ01009573.1 coordinate 694,107, forward strand.
ATAACAACCAAAAAATTGCTAAAAGTCACTTGGTAAAAGTAATAAAACCAGATATTTTTGTTTAATTAATGTGTTTTTTTAAAAGCTAGAAAAGAATAAAAATAGGGTTATCCTAAAAATAAAAATAAAAATTAAAACAAATGGGAGTCTGGATGAATTTTGTATTCTGTGACTCAGAAGTTAGAATAGCTTTGTGATCCCAGTCTAGGCACAGCTGTACATTTCAGCAAGAAAGATTTGAAAAGAAAAGAAGAGCTTACCTATGTTACCAGTTTCTGGTACTTCATCTGTCACGTCTTCACTTCAGAATCATCAATAGATTAATGTTGTCTGGAGGACTACAGTGTCCTGTAATGACAAGTTATAAATCATATGAGAAAGGAATCTATCATGTTCAGACAACAACAGCATAGCGTAGCCCAAACTGGAATCCAGAACATTGTGTTCATCCGCCATTTCTACACGGATGCCTACAAGACATACATTGCTTTTGTAGGTTGCATCTATATAACTAAGAAGAGAAGAGAAAATTTAAATTTTCATATGGATAAAATATTAATATCAAATTTTAAGCTTGACATTAAATTAATGTTATTCTTTTTGCTTACAGGATCTAAAGGAAGAGGAATAATTCAATTAATGAATTATAATATCCCCAGTTATCTAAAATATATTTGTACATGCCATGTCGTAATCTTGAGATGGAATATTCTGAATTCTTATTTGGATATAAATCAAATTTCTTCTCCTGCATCTCTGGAGATGATTTCTCACTCATATCAAGATATACCACCTGTAGATAGGAGGGGATGGATTAAAAAAACCGTAATAATCCAATCTTATTTCTTAAAAAAAATAGGATGAGCCTGGAGAGAAAGAAAAAAAAAGGAATAAGAGTTCTGCAAAGGTTAAACTGATACAGGGGACTCATGTTCTCCTCCCTTTAATTCACATCTGATTCTTCAGTATTGGTCATTGACATGCTGAGTTTTCCAACAGTAAGTTGATTATTCTGGGCTGAATTTCAGCAGTTCTTTCATCTGTCTGTTGCACATGTATGTGGAAATTCATTTCTGGTCTAAAGAAACCTTCCAGGAGAATAGATATATTTCATAGAGAGCTTTATTTTAGATTTTATTGAAGAGGAAAATTGTCATAGAATTAACAACCAGCAATAAAAACTAATCTACTGATCCCAAACCACTAAGCATTCCAATTAAACTTCAAATCACTGTAATTAGGATTTGCTAAGAACTTTGCATTCATGACAAAGGTAAGCAAAGAATTTCTTTTTGGATTTTATAGAACAGTCATGGGTATAGGGACACGCCCTATATTTTGATGAATGATCATTGACACTGACAAATTTCCACTGCTTTCAACATATCATTGTCTACCTAAGAGTCTTTAATATTCTCGGAATAATTTTGCAAGCCCAGAATTGCAGAGTCACAGAACACTTTAGGTTGGAGGGGACCTCTGGAGGTCATCAAGTCCAATCTCATATCGGGTCCCACCTTGAAATTCTTTCCAATCCAGTTTCTCTTTCCGTACACCACTCTACAGATTTCATGAATCATTAATTTATGTTGTGCACACCATTGCATCACAGAACACACACACTATTTTACTAATTTGAAGACATCACAGGATTAAGAGAAAAATTAGATCAGGTACTGAAGGACATATCAGAATATTAGAGACCAAGGAGCAGAATTGTTTTAACCTTTATAAAGTGAATCATCACTACCTTGGGACGGATGAAACACTACTGAGCTTCAATTAAAACTTCACAAATGAGACTTCTTTTTCAATATAAAGTAGATTTCCCCATATTTCCACCAAGTGTTTCACGCCATTTGTTGGCTTGCTGGTTTCTTGTCTCTACCTGCCTCTTTACTATATAGAGATCCTATGGCTGCTACACCGCATATATCTTCAGCACCTTCAATATAAACCTTCAGTTAGAGAGGATAAACTTGGGCCTTATGTCTTCATGAATATTTGTATTCTTTATTTTATGGGCTAATAAAGCTGGATATACTTCACATAAGTAATATTTCTTTTTTTTCTTCCATGCTCTTTTATTGTTGTAGCGTATTATAATAGTCCCAACTAAAGAGAATTAGTTTTGCAGTGTATTTTCATATATTATGTAACAGCCAGTTTCTAAATATGTGTGGTTTTTGTCACCTAACAGATAAAGTCAGCATACTATTAGAAAAAATAAATCAAAAATGTAAAGTATCAGCTTCCAGAAGAAATATTGGAACACTTCAATTAGCAGACGTAAAATGAACTTGGGCCACACCAGGGAGTGGAATCTACATGTTGTATTATTTCCCACTAAGTAAAGAGGACATGCAGAAAAAAAACCCTTGAAAAATTATTTTGTACTATTCTAGAAATTATGTCCGCTGTCTCTTCTGCAGTGTTCTGACAGTTTGGAAAGAAGCTTATTTTCTTTCTTTCCATAATCATTGAAATAACTCTAAGCAAACTGCTCCGCATCGTATCACTGACTTTAGTAATTTGCAGGGACTTACAATGACTAAAAACAGTGCCACACACAGAGAAGACTGGTGTTGAATTATGCAGGAGCAAGCAACATATTTCAGCCTGAATGAGGAAAGTAAGAGCCATGCTGGATATTAAGAAAACATATCAGGTTCAGGGGTCTGCAATTAATCTTGTCAGTGCATGAAGCCAGGCTAACCTGTTTGCAGGAACACAACATCTCAGCGCCTTTTCCTCTTCTGTGAATACACAGCCAACCATGGACGTGTGGGATTTGAATCCATTAATGTGATTGGACATAGTCGAGTTCTTGAATATTATACTGCATTCTTAGATGTATTAAATATTTACATCCGTTCTTTGCAAATGTTGTACAGAGAACAGGCAGATGGAATGAATTTCTGTTAGCTAGCGTACAGTATATGCAGATAATACTGATGTTTCTAGACAAGAACTACATTCTGCTGTCGGCTGGAGCAGAGAAATTTGGTCTGTAGTTGATCCCAGCATGTCTGATTGATAGATAGAAAAGTCAATATAGTACCCATAAATACACTTTTTAAACAACATTGCCCTTTTTTATACAACCAGTGAAATATCATAATTGAATACATTTACTTTTAGAACCTGTTAACACTAAGATACATGTAGTGAAATTGACTGAAAGTAAATTAAAATAGATTGGTCTCTTTAATTGACCTTGAAAAATGTACAAATGCCATAGATGATGATTATGATGATCCTTACACAATGAAAAAACTATAACCAAGCATTCTGCAAAGGCCACTTCCATTAGAAGGGCTCTCTCTATTGAGTGCATGGAGCCTTCCATGAGAAGCACAACAGTAGGTATTTTTTAAGAAAGTTGATTTTAATGATTAAAGAGACCTTAACTTCCCTTTGATGTTTCACAACAGAAGTATTCTGACTGTAAATATAAGAGTCTAGTATAAATTCCTTAATGAGAACAAATAGATACGTTCCCACATTCTTTAAAACTTTACATTATAGTATAAAATAAACTCACAGAAATATGTCTAATTTTTACCAGATTATAATGTATCTTTTGAGGCTTTGCCCTCCTTCTGAAATCAAACACAGTTTTCAGATCTTGAAATCATTGCCAGGGTTCTAACTTTGACGATACCTCAGGGTAACCTGTGATGATGTTCTAGACATGACTGGAAGGTGGACTTGTTAGTATTGTGTCATTTTTCAGTGTCTCAGCACATATAGAGCTGATTATCTCAAGATGTTCAGCTTCCCACATGAAAATATCTATAATACATTTGAGTTAATCCATTTATGCATCCAATGAACCAGTGTAAGTATCCATGCAGACATTAAGAAAACTGTGTGAAGTAGAAAAGTAATTTTATGTCTTTTTAAATTCGTCACCAAGATGGTAGAATCAGAATTTGCCAGTCCACTAAAATTTCATTAAAAGTTTACATTTCTAACTGATCTTGCTAATAATCATCACCTCTGAGCACCTGATAAGTCATCTGAGCCATAATCAGTCTTTTTACGGAGATCTCCTATGAGCTCCATCCTTCTGGATTTCCAACCATGTAGAAGAGATTTCTATTTAAATTTCTCCTCTGCTTTCAAAAATACTTTAGTGTGAACAAGATCAGAAACTTATGTTCTCAGGTGCCATTTTCCCTGCTCTGATAGAGATAATAAACAGAAAATTGAAAAGATAAGGTAATTACCACTCTTCTAAACTTTTAGAGTTGGTTATGAAAGTGTGATCTACTGCCTGTTCCAATTATTAGAGTGAGTCTTGGTTGCAAGAAGCTGATATTTCTTGCATCTACAAATCTAGGATTAATTCCGTTATTTTTGGAAGCAACGATAAACTTCATCAGCAATGATATATTTCTATATCAAGATTAGAACTGAACCTTGAGTTGATTCTTGTGCTCACTCCCAATGATTTCAGTAGGAGGCAGTTTCAGTTGCCTTGACACAACGGTCTAGACAGCCAGTCTTGCTCAGTAAAGGAGATGAAAAGCTAAGAACATGAGCAAAACCTGCTTTTGTTTTATAAATCAAGTACTTTCTGTTGCTTGAACTGGAATCAGTGCTTTTTGCACTGGAAAAGAGGAATGGAAAGAAGGAGATGGGACGGTTGAGGAACAACCCAGATCCTTTAACTGAAGACGAGTTAAGGGTGTAGTAAAGTTTTTGTTAAGCATATCCATTTGTTTGCCAATCATTCCTACCTATAGTAGTGCTCTCAAGTTCAAAAAAGAAAAACTTCATATAAAAAGTTATCCAAGTATTAAAGTGATGTCAAAGACCTTTCATTTGTTTGAACTCTAAGCTGCCCAAATGTCATATCAAAAACTCTCTAAGCCTTGAAACCACTTTTTTATTTTGTGGGAAAGGGAAAATTTTAATGGCCCAATTTCTTGCTTCCACAAACATGTTTAATAACTTCTGAGTTTTTTACTCAGAAAAATATACTTAATGACCTAAGACAGAAATTTAAACACAGTTTTCAACTTTAGCCTCCTCTGTAATGTTTCTTAGTAATTTAGTTGAAGCCTCTTTACCTCATTACTCATTAAATTAATGTATTTTCCTTACAACTTGGAATCTTACTGACGCAGTAGAGGAGGAATCTAAAAGATGCAGCTGCCTTGCAATGCCAATGAACAGAAGTTACGAAGTGCAGAGCTGACTAGTTGTTTTACAGTACAAGCATTTCCAAGTGAGATTGCCTGATCACTTCTGGTGATCAAGGAACTCAAATAGCAGGGATGGGGGGAGTCTTGATTTAAAGAACTGTAGTTCTTCAACCAGCGTATGAAGCAGACCCTTAGCAACAGCAAGAGGAAAAGCTAAATATGTGTTTTGAGTAACAATCCAAAGCTAAAGTGTTAAGCAAAGCAATTTAATTTCTGAGAAAGATAATAGTTCTTCACCTTGTTTTCACTACAGCACAGCTGTTTTTCTGAGAGGTGGGTATGAAAGTCATCATATGTAGAATAAGTTTTCAAACAGAATAATTGTAAAATAGATATAAGCACAATTTAGAACTGTATTGGTTTTGCAGAACAAATCTGTTGCTCTGCTTTTACGCATTTTTATTGAAGCTGACTAAGCCACAGAAACAAAATCATACAACCAGCTCTTTGGATTCAAATAATTTCATTTGTGTTATACGATTTTTCTAATAAAAAAATATCTGGTAAAACAAGAAAATCTCTACAGATAATATTATTCACTCTTTTCCTACTTACTCAATGTGACTGACTGTTTCAGTCATAGATTTGCTGAGAAAAGAGGATAAAGCAGAATCCAGAGTTAAGAGAATGTGATCCCATCATCAACTTCTGAAGTCCTTGTGGAACCGTGTTAGTTAAGAGAGACATAAAATTTGGAGCCAGACTTGTATATTCAGCAGTGTTACTGAACCTATCCTTTCTTTTCCAGAAATAAATCTTTAACCAAGATGATGATAGGAAAAATAACATATTAAAAAGTAAAATTAAATGCCATGATGTTCTCTCTTGATGACCGATCTTCGTATTATAAACTCTTCATTTAGCAAAACAGGAAATATCATGAAAAAAAAGAATCCCCCTAAGCATAAAAATACATATAACAATATCTGAATTTCCTAAACAGTGCCCAATTATTATATTTACTTCTTTTAACAGAATTAGGAGATCCCGGACCACTGTATACAGCTTTACCTAAGGAATATAAGGTAGCATTTATACTTCAATATTATCCAAAGCACCCTTTGAAATCACAGCTCCTTTCTGGCAGGCACTGAACAAACACACAGGTGGAGATACTTTCTGACTCAGAAACCATATACTCCATATAGATGGAGAAATAAGAGCAATAATACATGATAGTATGATTATTGCCATATAGTGACTCAGCTATGGAATGGGAACAAAAAACATTTGGATCAGATCAGATCATAGGACACACACCGTCCTAAGACTTGCAATAAAGGACATACACTAGAAAGCAGTCTAAACTACTGCAGCTATACACCAATACTTCTCTACACACAGTCATCCAACCTTCTGTGTCCCACCGGTTTCCTGAGATGCAGGTGGTGTCTTTGTGCTTAATATCCCTGGATGAATTCTTTTATTCAATAAATTAGTTCAAATGAATTATTTTAAACACTACGTAACCTTTAGAAATGCATGCTCCTGATACCTGGATGAGCTAGAAAACCCTGCTGTAGATATGAGTGCTATATCATCCTGAGATTTAAGTACCTCAAAAAGCGTGGAGCAGGACTGACTGCTGGGATCTTATGATTTTTCCTTTCCTTCAAGTGCCTGCATTCCTCATCACTACATTATGCAAAGCACCTCCTTGGTAGTATTTGATGTGATTATGCAGTCAAGGATCACACTTTTACTACAGCTGCTATTGAACCTTTTAAAGGTTATATTTATTTAAAGAATATCTGGAATACTTCCCAGTCTACACATGTGCCCAACTAATTTAGATTTCGGCAAGAAAGATTGCCGGGATGTTACAGGGATGATTAAACACCTTAGTACAAATAATATGCCACTTTCACTTTCTGTCAAATCACCATGGGCTGTACTTTAAAGAAAATCAGGCAGATGGCTGATGGTCAACAAAGATGGGATAAAACACTTCTTCTAGATACTTGCAGTTTACCATGCACTAGAGTTTATCCATCTGTAGAACAAACCACCTGCCAGTTGTTTGAGTAATATGACTGGGTAAGCATTGCTAAGTACTCTGTAATAACAATAGTACTGCCAGAAAGAGAAGTTGTATACAAGGTATGCACACTGATAGCTTTTGCAGACAAAAAATGCAAATTAAGGCTCATAAGAACGCAATCTTACCCTGCCAAAATATTTATTCATGACAGGCATTATCTGCACAATTCAGAAACACATACACCACTCCATATCACAAACTGCTGACAAGATGTAGAAAAGGCAATAACACTCTAATGCCTATGCACTTTATTCTTTACTCTGCTGAGGTAGAAGTACATGCATACATTCTCAAAACTAGTTAGAGAGCTGATTGTCAGCAATTCATTCCCTAGCATTTCTGCTGCAAATCTTTCATTCACTTGGCCCCAGAGCCATCAGCATTTGAAGGTGAATGTGGGGGAAAATGTCCTTGCAGCAAGCAATGGAAGCAGACATTTCATAGGTATGTGTCCACTGGAGTACTGACACCTGCCTGCAAAGATCAACTGGCCTGAAATTTTAAATGACCTTGTGACATTAGGTCATTGTGCCTGTTCTATTACAAATTAGCAGTCTATACCAGGCTTTAAAAATCCTCTTAGTTCCTTTTCCTGAGATAATATGTTTGAATGCACTTTAAAACTTGAAGCACATGAACTGTTCCTATTTGTATTATTAAATTCTGTATCTAAATACATAAAAGCAGAAGCATTTTTATTTCACATTATTTTTCACAATCTTTCAGCATTACCAGTGATATTACTGGATATTAGTTGGAATGCACTACCTCAGCGACATGTAATCAAGGGATATTTTGGAATAGGTAGTGTATTGTGACATTAATAGCTTCCTTTTGAGGGAAAGCAAGGTATACAAGCTGAGCAGGCAAAGCACTGATGCCTTCTTCTGAGACCATTGTTAGTTTCTCAGTGTCCTCTTGGGATGCTATGTCCCATAGCATAGCCTAAGATCCTTGCACTAGAGTACACAAATATCAAACATTCTTTTAAATGGGCATTTTTGGCACTCATAGCACATGCAAGTATAAATGGACTGATATTCAGTGATAAACTCATGGCACTTCTATTTCTTTTCAAATTACATTGGTACTAAGAAGGACACCTCCTGTCTCCAACTACTCTTTCACAGAACTAGAGAATCACAGAATGGGTAAGGTCAGACAGGACTACAGTGGTCCAGCCTCCCTGCTCAAGCAGGGACATGTTGAGAACATTGCACAGGATTGTGTTTTGATGGTTCTTAAGTTACATTCAGTAAGGGAGACTACACAGCTTCTGTGGGCAATCTGCTCTGGTGTTCTGCCACCCATGTAGTAAAGGTCTTCCTTGTGCTCAGGTGGAACTTCCTGTGCATCAGTTTCTGCCCATTGTCTCTTGTCCTAATGCTTGGCAACCCCAAGAAGAGCCCGGCTTCACCCTCTTGACACCCTCCTTTAAGTCTCTTCTTGAGGCTGAACAAACCCAACTCTGTCAGACTTTCCTTGTAAGAGAGTTGCTCCAGTCCCCTAATAATCTTTGTCACCTTCTGCTGAACCTGCTCCTGGAGCTCCATACCTCTCTTGCATTGAGGAGCCCAGAACTGGACACAGCTCTTCAGATTTGGCCTCACCAGATCTGAGTAGAGGAGCAGGATCACCACCCTTGACCTGCTGAAAATGCACCCCAGGATACCACTGGCCTTCTTGGCCACAAGCACACACTGCTGGCTCATGGGCAGCTTGCTGTCCACCAGGACCCCCAGGTCCTTCTCTGCAGAGCTGCTTTCCAGCAAGTCAGCCTCCAGTCTGTGCTGCTGTGTGGGTTTATTCTTTCCCAGGTGCAGGACCCTGCATTTGTCTTTGTTGAATTTCAGAAGGTTCCTCTCTGCCCATCTCTCCAACTCATCGAGGTCCTTCTGAAGGCCTGCATAGCCCTCTAGTGTATTGGCCACTCCTCACAGCCTTTTGCCGTCAGAAAATTTTCTGAGGAGACACTCTTTCCTTGGAGTAAGAAAGACTGCAGACAGAAATAATGCCTATGAGAGCTGGATGGGTAAGAGCTGAATTCTTCCATAGCAGTTTGCATAACAGATGTTGAGGTTTCTCTAGTGACATCAAATCAAACACAGTACATAGAGGTTCATTTCGATCTGCATTCCCATATCTTTGCTAGATACAGATGCCTTGTGCAAAGAATGAACACTGTTCAGCTGCCAAAAGCAGGCACAACATGTTCAATGGAATCTTGAGAAGCATAAGAATAAATAAAGATCCTTGTCTAAGCATACATGAACCTCATTATTTTTCTTATTATTAACCCTGCCCACTCTTACACAGAGACTTCTTAACTGTAAATCTCCACCAACGGTTTTGTTTCTAAACCTTACTATATATTTTTCATTACTAGACTCAAAGTCCCCAGTTAGGATGTTATGTTTTAAAACTATGATGATGATTTTCCTCAGCTGTCTGAATTCAGTGGTAGAGGGGTAAAGCCTTGATTGCATTGCTATGTTTATTGCAGGGTAGAGGGTTCTGAGGCACAGAAAGGATACAGCCTATTTCTTTTCCTGCCAGTATTGTACCTTTCCTGCCAAACTGTGAAAGCAGGATTAGAGAGCTGCTATATCTCCCCAGTCAGAGGGAAGGCTCTCTGCATTTTCATTCTGTACATTTCTGTTAGCAGATTCTTGGCTTGCTACATTTTATACTGTGCAGATCAAACCACAACAAATAGGTCTTGAATAGAATTTCAAATTCTACAGCTCCTCTGGAGGGGTCTTTAGTTTCCAGTAATTTCCAGATTTGTTAACTCTACCTCATAATAACAGACTCCTCCAAATAAAAAGAGGGTTACCCAATATTGATCTGTTGCTTGTCAAACTCTAGCTCAGGTCGGACTGGCATATCAGAGTTTTCATTCACCAAAATGGGAGGTCTTAAAATGCAATTGCAATAATAATAGTTTGTTGAAGTAATATTATACTTGCATTAGAGACAGAGCAAGAGCCTGAAAAAATAGCATAAAAAACTGGAGTCTCGTACAGCACAAGAACAGAGGGTCAAGGGTTGAAAATTTTTATGCTTAAAATTTTACGCATTTGAGATGCTGGGACAAACCATCTGTTTTTGCAACTTAAAGAAATTAATATTTAAGTGAGATTTTTCAATACAACGATCTCATACATAATGAACACAAAAGCACCTCAATGACCATCTCGTTTTTATTTTAATATCTTTCTTGTTGAAAAAAATGGAATTTAATTTGCATTGGGAATGGGTATCATTTGCATTGGGAATGGGTGTAATTTGCTTGGGCTGGTGCTGTACTTTATGGATTCTAGGTTGGCTCTTATGTCTAGTCTGAAATCATGTTTTTATACATTTGCAGTGTTTACCTCACTGTCTGCAAGAGATGAACAAAACGTGCTTGTGCTCTGAAGTTTGTTTAACTCTAGGAATGAGTGGGTGAAAACAGAATACAAAGAGCTGAAAATCTGCATAAAGAGAAAAGGGTTGGGAGTGAAGGGTGAGAACTAGGACTGCATTCACAGAACATGGTATGTCCACCTGTACAGGGTCTGGGGCAGGTTAGACTTGCCATTTGCTATCTGAGCCCAAACAGAATTTCCCGCAAGGAAAATTTTACCTATGTCCTCTGTGGGAGATTCCAAAGTAAGCTATTCCACAAGTGAGGTTTAAGGATCCACAGAAGAAGGAATTATCATACCTTATAAGCTTCTTTCTAAAACCAGTTGAAGGCATGTTATGTTGAAATATGAGTTTGGGAAAAATGAAATAAGCAAACAACAACAACGAAAACAAAGTCAGTCCTCTTTTTTCCAATTAAAGGTTATAGATAAAAAAAAAATTCAAAAAGCAATTGCTAATATTTATGATAAATGAAGAGAGAAGACTAAGAAAGATTTCTGAAACTTGAGGCATCTACTTTGCTTTTGCCTTAAAGTTGGGAAAATTCAATAGGAGACAACTATTTATTTCTTAATACACTTTTATGAACAGATTACATCAAAGCCAAAAAAAGAAAACACAGTCGAAAAGAAGTTTTGAGCCAAAAGGAAGTTTAGCAGAAAGAGCAGTAATCTGTCTCCTTCACCAGCACAGGAGGACCCTCTGTGCAATGAACTGGGGAAAACAAGGTAGCAGCTAATAAGTAGCAGGGGTTTAGTTTAATTTGGGAAAATAGGAAGATTACCATGAATGTCTCTGCAGCTTTCACTTGAGGTGTTTTAAAGCAGACAGTGTCGTTGTGAGGGGAAGCATGAGAAACATAATTGAACCAGGTAGGAAGAGATGCAGGATTTTCTCATATGTCTAAAGACACTCAGGGGGCCAACACCAAGAATAACAACAAATCCAGTTTGTATTACAGAAAAGCAAATCACAGGTGAAAGTTTATAGGAAAAAGATGTCTGGTGAAGTCAAGATGGCTATGGGTATCTAGGTGTACCTACTTGGAGCCTTGTCTCTATATACACAAAGCAAAGCAAAGCAAACCCAACCAAACCAAATCAAACCAACAAACAAACCACAACGACCCCTCCCCACAATCAACTTAAAAAAAACTCAATCAAAGAAAAGAAACAAACGCACAGGGGGGGGGGGGGGGGAGAGGCTTTGTACTGATCCAACAAAATTCATACCATCAGGTTGTTCATATAGTTTCTGAAGCTTTAGTCCAACATGAATACCAGTCTTCCAAATAATGTCTAGGGCTGTTCTGAGCCAGGATAATTTGTGAATCTCCAACAAAGGCTACAGAGCCCCACTATTACCTGGTAATGATCTCCCAGGAGCTGGCCCTGGCCACAAAGTCCATCCAAAAAGTACTCCTGGATCCTCACTCTCCCTGGGTACCTCATCCCTACAGACACACGCGCGCGCACACACACGGACACACTCACAAACATACACACAGCACAATTTGGTAAGTAAAGGTGAAAAGGATATGTTTTGTGCATATGCTAGAAATTGGAATTAGATTCTAAGTCATAAACATCAGCTAAGAGGGGGTGTGAGGGAAAAGGTAGATAGTATGAATGTGAGTATCTAAATTAGTTTCAGACTCAGAAAGCTGCTATTAAGATTCTTCAAGAAAGGAAAATATCTAAGATAATGAAAAACATATTGCAAATGTTCTTGGTTTCATTTGTTTACTGCTTTCACAAACTACTTCAAGGAACTCATTAATGGAAACTAATTGGAACAGGTTCTGTGTTCATGTCCAGTTTCTTTTATAATTGCTGAAGTCACTGATTTGCCATGAAACAGCTCCTATTTAATCTGTCTGATTAAAAAGGGCACTTTCTCTTGATGTACTCATTCAAGTGGAAATGAATTGTTCACTGTCATGCACCAGGCTATTCCTTTCATTTTATAAACCAAAGGATTAGGGAAATTTAGTCAAGGAACCTTGAGGACTCTTCTCTCCCTCTATTCCATTCCTATCATGACGTGAAACATTGCACTGATTGTGAGACCTCTTTTTACTTTTTTGATTACATGAATTAATTGGACTTCCAGACTGGACTGAATTAATCTTCAGTAAATTATTTTCATGTAACTATGTTCCTTTTTTGAAAGTAACATGGAAATTCCTTTGTCCTAAAGAAAAGCTCAGTACAGAATGCAAGAAAGTGTTGCATTCTTTCCGTCTTTCAGGATGAAAATGTGTGGGCCTGGAAAGTTTGGTGTGATAGTGTCTAAAAAATTCTTTAAATAATAGTAAGAAGGAAGGCAGGCAGGCAGGAAGGAAGGAAGGAAGAAAGAAATGAATGAAGGAAGGAAGGAAAGAAAATAAAGAAAAATTCATCTTTTTTTGCCCTGAAGGACAAAGGAAAAAGAGTAGGTTGAACAGAAAATCTGTAACACTTTCAACCAACTTTATGTGTCACAAAAAGAAATAACCTTTTATTTTTTGCTTGCTTGTTTTCTTTTCCCTGCTAAAGACCACCTAAAGGTCTCCATGCTGGTAAATTAATAGGTTTGTTTTTCTAGGAAATAGACAAATTATACATTTTCTAGAATGGAAAGGTTCCTCTTCCTAAAAAAGAAGCCATGACTTCTGTACCTAAAAATTACACTAGTTGCAGGTCCAAGTGTGGACGCTTCCACAAACAGCTAGGAGTACATGCAAAACAAGCATAATACACTTTTCATAGATGAGTTGTCTGTTGCAGAGATGGGGGACCTACCACTTAACATGGCAAGTATGAATTGCAAGGCTGTTAATGTTTTTTTTGGCAGAATGCCTTAGTCCCAGCGTGAGTTGATAAATCATCTGCTCCCCTTAAAATAAAAGACCTTATCTTAACTTTAAGGACTCAATTTACTCTAGCGTCAAATGTACTTAGAATATCACCTCCCCTCTTTCAAGCAGCTTATCAATACCCTAGACACTGACTTCTGGAGACAAGAAGTTTGCAACATTAAATCTGACTCATTTCTGAACAGGACTAAAATTTTAACTTTCCAGGAACTGTGGGTGGTTTTGTTTTCCTTGAAGATAGAGTGACCACTAGACCACCAAAATGAGCTCCAGTGACCCCAATCCAAACAGCTGTCATTCTTTCCAGGAAAAAGGAAGCAGAGAGACAGATATAATAAAGCAACCCTGTTCTCTTCCAAATGCTCATGATCTTTTTCCTCCCTTTGCAGAAAACTGGGTCAAAAAATACTCTAATGCTTTATGTTTCATTCTGCGTATTTTTCAGAATAACTTGTTTGCATACACAAATCTTGACAATGGGGGACTTTTTTGTTAGATGTGCTAGGATACCTTTATCCAGCCTTCATTCCCTTGCAAAGCCATCTCAGGTGTGACCATGCTCCTCCTTGCGAAGTTTATTGTGTAAATACATCTTCTATGACTTTATCCAATCACAGTTTATTTATAAGGTTAGATTATAAAGAGTGGACCTTATACTTGCCCCAAAACATGGCTTTTCCTCTGTATTGGATTTGCATGGCCAAGCTTTGTTAGCAGGGTAGCTACAGGGATGGGTTCTGTGAAAAGCTCCCAGAGACTTTCTCCATGTCCAGCAGAGCCAATCCCTGGCAGCTCCAGATGGATGTGTCACTGGTCAAGGCTGGGCCAATTCGAAATGGTGGTAACATATTTAAGAAGAAAAAAGTTATTGCACAATTGTAATTGTGGCCAGAGAAGAGCAGGGTGAGAACATGTGAGAGGAACAACTCTGCAGACACCAAGGTCAGTGGAGAAGGAGGGTGAGGAGGTAATCCAGGTGTTAGAGCTGGGATTCCTCTGCTGCCCATGGTGATGAGCATGGTGAGACAGCTGTACCCCTGCGGCCCATGGAGGTCCATGGGGATGCTGATATCCACCAGCAGCCTGTGGAGGAGACCCATGCCAGAGCAGGTGGATGGCTGGAGGAGGCTGTGATCCTGTGGGAGACCCATGGAGAGAAGGGCCCACACTGGAGCAGCCTGTCCTTGAAGGACTGCACCCAATGGAAGAGTGACCCATGCTACAGCAGTTTGGGGAGGACTGCTGCCTGTGGGATGGACCCAAACTGGAGACGTTAATGGAGAACTATCTTTCATAGGAGGGATCTCAAGGTGGACCAGGTGTCAGAGACTGAAATATTACAGTCTATGACTTGAACTTTTTCATGAAGGACTTTTAAAACTGTACGGCAAAAGCTGCAGAGAAGACTACTGCACCCTGAAAGGGGCCTTGCCTGAGGCCTTACACTGCTCATTCATGAAGATAGGATAAAGTAACAACACTGGACTGGGGACATGCACAAAGTCTAAGCTTAACACCTCCAGGGTGGAGACCACAGCCCCACAGCTGCCAGACCTGCACAGACCCTCGCACCAAAGGGAGGGGGAGAGCGGCTTTGGGTGTGTGCTGGAAAAGCCTCTGGTCAGAGGCTCAGTGACCGCCCATCCTCACTGTACAGAGCCCAGCTGAGGGGCCCTTCACCCGGGGAAAAGCTTATCCTCAGCAGAAGGGGTGACATGGCCCAGCAAAGGACCCCCTAAGACGGGTCCCCAGACCCTGCAGCAGAGGCCCAGAGATGATGCAACCGACCCTCCATATTGCAAGGGACAGTGTGTCAAGCTGGCCCCTGCAAGGGAGACACGTGGGTGTTCCCACCTGCCCAAAGTATATATTAATCCACGGGATTCTTTACTCCTTGGCATGTGGCCACATGGCATGGCACCGTTGTGGGAGACCCTCACCACAAAGACCNCTTTTCTTTGTCTCTTTTACTATTAAATAAAATACATCATTTTTTTGGCACCAACATCTAACCTCGTTTGGTTTTAGTCTTGTTTTTGGGAATATTTTGAACCTTCTCAAAGTTCCATCCGGTTTATGCAAAGAGACTTTGTTTTCTTTGCTCTTCTGGATTTAAACTGGCTTGTAACACCAGGGGAAGAACTCCTCCCCCTGAGCAGCGGGAGAAACAATGGGTGGTGAACTGACCCCATTCTCTGTCTCCCTGCACTGCAGGGAGGAGGTAGAGCTATGAGGGAGGGAGGGACGTGAGGAAGGCATTTTCAAGGTTTTATTTTACTTCTTGTCATCCTGCTCTGATTTTGTTAACAATAAATTAAATTAATATCTCTAATTTGAGCCTGTTGCCCATGATGGTGTTTGGTGAGTGAGCTCTCCCAAACTTTATCTCAACTCATGGACCCTTTTTTATATTTTCTCTCCGCTGTCTGTTTGGAGGGGAGGGAGGGAGAGCCTTTGGTGGGTGCCTGGCATCCATCCAAGGTTATTCCACTATGATCTTTTCGGTGCTTTGGCCAGGAATCCAACCCCGATCAACTGCTTGGAAGGTAGCTATGCTCACCACCATAACAGTAAAACAGAAGGAGGGAAGGTTCAAGGCTTTTAAACCCACAGAAAGAAATCGTGCCCCGATGCAGTCACAAACCAAGCTTTGCAACTTTAGCAGCAAGCTGTGATATTGTATAACTTAAAGCGCACTGGTGCGATCTAATTCCTTAGTTGTATGAGCAACTTTTAACAGGGCCCTCCCTGCTCTCTCTTGAGGGTTATAAAGCTGAGTGAGTTTTCAGTAAAAAGCCAGTGGGCTATGGTTTGTGTTGCACTGAATCTCTCTTGCACATTTTATCTGTTCTTAGGGCAAAATTGACTCTTAGACCTTCTGTAATTCCGCCAAAATCAATTGGATTGCCTGATGAGCAATTCAGAGCTGAATTTAAGCCTCTGAGACATAAGTGATCCCTAACTAATTAACCTACAAACATTATTGTGCCTTGATAGTTTGCTAAGGTATAGTCTGTACTGAAGACCCAAATCCATCAACATTCATGAAGTTTTCTCTTCCTTGGTTAAAACCGTACTCCCAGGTACCAGCTTTCTCCTAAAATTAGTGCTGAAGTGAACCAGCATACACCGCTGAAAAGCAAACATTTATGCCATGAAACATCTGATGGCAGAAAGTCAACTGCCAATGCAGTTAATTAATGAAACCATTGCAGCTTCATTTTCCTTGGTACAGGTCATAGTATTCAATCATGGCAGATCTGAGTGAGCTGCTATTCCAAAACAACATTTAGCAGGATGCATTTTGTGTTTGCAATGCTGCCGTGCCCTGCAGCTTGAACAGCTTTGACCCTCCTAAAGATTTGTTATAATTTCCAACAGGACTGTCATGGTTTAACCCCAGCCAGTAACCAAGACCCATGCAGCTGCTCACTTACTCTCCCACCAGTGGAAGAGTGGAAGAAATCAGAAGGGTAAATGCTAGAAAACTTGTGGTTTGAGATAAAGACAGTTTAATAGGGAAAGCAAAAGCTGCACACGCAAGCAAAACAAAACAAGGAATTAATTCACTGCTTCCTATAGGCAGGCAGATGTTCAGCCATCTCCAGGAGAACAGGGCCCCATCCCATGTAACTATTACTTGGAAAGACAAACGCCATCACTCAAAACATCCCCACTTCCTCCTTCCCTCCACTTTATATACTGAACATGATGTCATACGGTCTGGAATATCCCTTTGGTCAGTTTGGGTCATGTGTCCTGGCTGTGTCTCCTGCCAGCTTCCTTGCCAGTGTGACAGTAAGAAAATCAGAAATGGCCTTGGCCCTGTATAAGCCCTGCCCAGGAATAACAAAAATATCTGTGCATTATCAACCTTGTGTTCAGCCCAAATCCAACACACAGGCTCATTACCAACCACCGTGAAGAAAACTAAACCTACCCCAGCCTAAACCAGCACCTGCCTTACCTTTGCCTGTGCACAATATTTAGGAGCAAGGCAGTGAAGAGTATTAAACATTCCCAGACACATCTGTTAGCACTGACCATCCCATTCATAACACCAGTGAAACCTCATCAGAAACCTCAACAATTTGAGGTAGGACCACTGAGAGCATCACTCAAAGGCAATGCTGCTTCAAGAAGCATATTCATAGGCAAAAACTCATTTGGAAAAAGGATCCCTTTTGTCACCCTTATGAACTGAAATAAATTTGTATATGTGTTTAAAAGGTAGAAGGGAAAGGGAAACACCATTCATCATTTCAAAATGATGAAATTAGGCGTGTAGTATGGCACATAGTTTGAGGCAACAGGCACTTCCTTAGTAAAACTCTTATCAGTGACTATTCTTTTCAAATGGTGTGAAAATAATAGCTGTAAAACATTAGGTTTCTTGAAATACGGATAATTCTTCTCTATATGAAGACCCCATTTCTTTTCAATTGCTACATACTCACTCTCCAACAAAAAAATCCACTTCTGAGTACTGCTCGCTCTAACTCTTTGAGCAATTCCCATCACTTACTGTATCTCAGTGTTGACTCTGCTGTTCAAAACAGAACTATTATATTTTAATTGAATGAGATGAGGATACCATTTAGAGCTGTTAAATATTCTGTAAGTGCTCAGTATGAAAATCACCCATAACCTATGTTTCTGGTATATTTACTTTCTGAAGTTGTCTTTGGCTATAAACAATGCAAAATGATTTCTCTTTGTATTCAAAAACTTTGGTCAGAATTCAAAACTTGTAAACATTTGAGAAATCTAAGAAGTGCCCATTATTTTTTCTTCACCTATTTTTTTTTTTTCATTTTCTTCATAAATGACAATTTGCTGAAAGGTCTCCCGCTTCTCAGCTGTTTAATTTATTCAATAGAAAAATGAGAAAAAAAAGCCATGCTGATTTAAACCCTGACTTGATATGTACCCTGTGTCATACATTATGTCAAATCAGTCTAAAAATCTTTTTTTTTTTTT
>VZRQ01009573.1:712651-766530 GCA_013397975.1 Machaerirhynchus nigripectus
TTGTAATACATTATGTCAAAATATGTTAAAAATTTTTTTTTTTTTTTTTTTTTTTTTTAAGGAAAGATATGAACAATGACAATAGAGGAAATATGAATGGTTAGTCCAGTGCGGTCATAATTTAATGGTTCAGAGCTTGTCCAGCTGTTTTTTGCCTATTATTTACAATAAGAAGGTTGTGCCAGAGCATAGCCAGACAACAAAAGACTGGTTTGTTTGTTTTGGTTTTTTTAATATGATTTTTAAAACTGATAACTGCTTTGGTAAGACCTGAAGTTTGACAATTTTAGAACTCAGTTTGCACTGCTGAAACTAGTTTGAATTTTGATACTGAAAATAATAAATTAAAATTATTTCATCTTCTCTTATCATTGCACTGATAAACAATATTTATTTTTTATCATTTGCCTGCATCTGTATTACATCCCTAACCTTGAAATGATCTGCCTGTGTAATAGTTTCTTGGTGTGTCCAGCTTTTCTGATGCAACTGTCCCCCTAATGCCAAATATAGCCATTTTTAATATTTTACAAATTCCGCTGTGACTTAATATGTTTTTCCCCCAGGTTTGAAAAGGGGAACTAAGAAAAAAAATAAACCAAACAATTATTATCAGAGAAAGTCTTTTAATACAGATCTACAAGAGTATTAAATTCAAATAAAATATTTACAGAGGATAAACAGTGTTTTTGGTACACTATGCAATTTACATTTCAAGTAGGAACAACTAATCTTCCACACATTCTGGTTTATAATAATGAAACACACATACACACACCAATGGAAGGGAATAGAGTCTTCATTAGGAAACCATTTCAAATAAATGTGTGAATATAAATGATCTGTTTGTATCCAAGCTCCAGAAGACCTAAAATGAAAGCCAAAAAGCAAGATGGTGTTGAACAATATTGCTTTTGAGAGCTGATTTATGTCGGGCTGTGGTACTGGAGTTATCCCCGGCTTATGAGTCCTGCGTAACAGCAACAACGTCAGCCTAAGAGCAATGAAGGTTTCTGCTTACTTAAATGGCTACTTACTTAATTTTCTAACAGTGCTGCTGATACCAATTAAACACAAGTGCACATTAACTGCTATATAGATGCTATTAGTTTTTCTTTTCCAGTTGGTAGCTCAAGACAAATAACCAGGCTGCTCTTGTAAAGATTACTGTGCAAGTACACAATTTTTCGGCTTCCTGACAATTTGGAGCAAGTGAGAATAAAATTATTTCAGTTGGTGTAAACATATGGTAAACTGATATACATACTTTACAACACACCAGATTTAAAAATAAAGCATCTCCCAAAGACCAATATATTTTTGTATGAGAACAGTTGCTTTTTTGACCTGAGAAATGTCTTCTGTTTAGGGGAAAAAACCCCAAACAAACATCAAAAAACCTCTGAAAAAAGTAGACATCCTAGAACTGAAAGGACCATTTCAAGTGCAAACATAGAGATGCCTACTTCTCTCCAGTTTATTTGTTTCCCTTGAGTTTGCACTCATAAAATTACAGAACCACTGAGTGTTTGGGATTTTAAGGGACCTTTAAAGAGCATCTAGTCAAATCCATCTTGCCATGGACAGAGACATCTTCCACTACAACTTGTATTATTATAATAAAATGAAAAGAAAATAAAAAAATATTTTAGAATCATCAAGAGTGCTATTTCAATGAAATTTCACAGTACAGTATGTCTCCAGCTCTAGCCACAAAAATATACACATATTTATCCATGTACATATACACACACATATATTTTACATCTATTTATACATATATATTTAACACATATATTTATACTGTAAGTTTCTCTTATAAATTTAATTCAGTCTGGGTTGCTACATCAAAAAAATGCTGCTTTTAGTTTTTCTTCTTTTGTTTGAATGAAGAGAGCACTAAACCTAGGGTCCACTGGTTCAGGACCCAACAGTTCAGAACACTTTATTTGCCAAATTAATTATTCCTTCTCCGAGCACAAATACAGGCTGGGCAGAGAACAGATTGAGTGCAGCACCAAGGAGAAGGAGTTGGGGATCTTGGCTGATGAGAACCCAAACCCATCAATGTGTATTTGCAGCCTCAAAACCCTAGGCTGAATCAAAAGCACCATGGCCAGTAGGGGCTGTGATTCTACCCCTGTACTCTTGTCTCACAAGATTCCACCTGGAGTATTGTGTTCAGGTCTGGGGCCCCCAATGCAAAAATTATGTGGACCTGCTGGAGTGAGTCCAGAGGAGGCCATGAGGACGCGTGGAGGGCTGGACCACCTCTGCTAGGGAGACAAACTGAGACAGTCAAGGCTGTTCCACCTGGAGAAGAGAAGGCTTCAGAGAGACCTTATAGCAACTTCCAGTACCCAAAGGGCTGCAGGAGAGCTGGAGAGGGACTTTGGCAAGGGCATGGAGTGAGGGGACAAAACCTAGTGACTTTGAGTGAGAGAGAGTAGTCTTAGATTAGATATTAAGAAGAAATTCTTTACTATCACAGGGGCAAGGCTCTGGCACAGGTGGCCCAGAGAAGCTGTGAATGTCCCATACCTGGAAGTGTTCAAGGCCGGGTTGGATGGGGCTTTGAGCAACCTGGTCTCGTGGGAGGTGTCTGCCCATTACAGGGAGGTTAGAACTAGATGATCTTTAAGTGCCCTTCCAACCCAAACCAGTCCATGGTTCTATGATTCCATTATTTAGTGGTTATATGATTCTACCCAATGGAATTGCCTTAAGCAATTTCTTTTTTGAGTGCTTATGAAATAGGGCAGCTAAACTGCACTGTTGATGATACAATGCAAAGTTTTAGTGTTATATTTATTCAGTACAGATTTGATTGGGCCTAGAGTAGTTTTACTGAAAGACTGCTCCTGTATGGCACTGGACCAGTTGTGTATCTGAGGAATTTCACGATCACAGATGTGAGCCTCTCACCTCTGAGCTAACAATCCCCTTCCAAATATGGCCTTGGTTCTAAAGGCAGCCTGAAGTGGACAACACCGGCATTTTTCTTATGTTATGGTAAGTTAGCTTTTCGTTTGTTTGGATGAGCTTATGGAAGTGCTCCTAGCCTTGATTTAAATATATGTCCCTCAATTATCTGCAGAAGAGGATTAAAATCACTACTTGCTTACCTTGGCCAATATTTTGTATGTATTCATTTATGTTGCAAATGTAAAAACATCTAGATCTTTTGCAAACCTTCCCAATTTGAGCTCTTTAGCATTCTGACTAGTAAAGTGAGTAAGAAAGGAACATGTATAGGCTCTCATCTCAATGACTTCCCATTCCACTCAGTGGTAAAGTCAGAGTTTTTGGAGAAAAAAAAATGCATTCCAAATTTTTTCTTTCTTTTGGTCTGAAATATCATTTGTTATCGAAAAAAAACAACAAAAAAAAGACATTTCCCTTAGCCAGAACTGGCTGTTCTGTCCCAAGTATGTATTATTCAAGTTCTGTGCCCTGAACTCTACCAAGTTCTGTGAATAACAAAATCCTACTGGAAAGAGCCTGCTGTAGAATGTAGAATCTTAGCACCATCAAACCAACACATTTTCCAATCCATCTGTATGTAGTCCATGGTACTTTTGACACTACAAGACCCTTATGGAGATAGAACTACAGTGAGCAGTTTATTGAAAGAGCTTTTTGCTTTTTTTTCCCCAGTATACACATAAATGCCTAACATTTGCTGCCAATTAAAATAATAAACAAACAGTATAAACTGTATAGATTATAAAAAAGTATAATTGCCCTTTTTAGTCATATAAATAAGTGGTTGTCTTGCTACAGGGAAGAGATGAACTAGACAGGAAGAGACAAACTAGACTGGAATTCATTTTCACCTCCCATGGTGAAATCTTTTATTGTTGTTTTTCTGTGCTACGATGGTGGAATACAAAGCCTGAGTCTCAACAAAGCAATAATGCTGCATTGATGCGTTCCCAGAATCGAAGCCATAGGCAAGCAACACTACTTACTGTCAGGCCCCAATTCAAGTCTCCTTACAGCCCTCTGGGCATTTCCAGACTAAATAGCTTTGAAAGAGGGAACAGCACATTAGCAGTCCCTCTGAGACAATCTGAGTAGAGTTACTGCATAAAACTCGCAGTTTAAATTATGTTAATAGAGCTGCAAGCTGCAAAGAAATTATTTATCAGAACTAGTGCAAGACCCTAGAGTTTATGCATTTTTTACATGATACTTCCATTCCCTCACTGCAGTCCCGGGTCTCTAGTACAAACCTTTATATGTCACCAGGAAAAGGGAATCAGTCGTTTTTTATCATCTGTGCTTTGACCAGCTGTGGTTCTTTAACTCCATTCATGCCAAAGCTTCTCTGTGTCTGTTCCACAGAGTGCATCGAACCTGTGTTAGTGCCACAGATGCATCAAAGCCTTCAGTTCCAATCCAGCTTGGGATGGAATGAGATGACGTTCCATGAATGATGATCTCTGCAAGTGTTCAAGGTCAAGTTGGATGGGGTTTTGAGCAACCTGGTCTAGTGCAAGGTGTCCCTACACATGGCAAAGGGTTGGAACTACATGATCTTTAAGATCCCTTCCAACCCAAACTGTTCTATTACTCTCTGATTTTATGTGTGACAAATGGCACAGACCATGGCCATCCTCACTGCTGGGGCATGCAAGATAAAGTGCTTCAAAGGTACTGATGCATCTGCCTAAACTGGTGTCACATAAGTCAGTAATGTAATTTTTATATATTTGGAATGACTACCTTTTCACTGTATGTTAGTAATGAAGAACTTGACCTTGGAGCACAACAGTATGAAAGGACAATTTCCCAAGCCCAGGTTTCTCACGGTGAATGTGTATGTATAGCAGCCTTCATGGATCAGAAAAACAAGCAAGAAAAACCCCCAAGGACAGAGTGAGGAGAGGGATAAGATATGCATGAATTATCTGAAGTGACTCCCAGAAGGTTAATTAGTTTGTTTCTGGGACAACTATATGCCAGTCCCACTGATTATGAGAATGTTCACCAGAGGATGCTTCTGTTGGAAACAACCTGGCTTTAAGGAAGGAAAATTAGATTGTCTCCAGTCCCAATTTCATCCTCTCTGATTTCACAGTGCTCTGATTTTTCAGCTGCTGTGAGGGAGAACTGCTCAACAGAATGCCATCTGAGATGACTGAATGGCATTGCTATGATGGCAACTGGTTTGCATTTAAAATTTCATCAAGAGAGACACTGCTGCATGGTAGGACCTGATTCCTGCTTTACTAACACCAGCTCAAATCAGCAGGAAGCCAATGAAGTCAACAGACTATCAAGAACAATGAGGTTAGACCCACATTAAATGGGTGTGAAAATCAGTGGGAAAAGATAATGGCTCAACATATCTGTATGTACTTTTAACTTTGCAATTTGCGAAAATACCAGGCATGAGAAAAATCAAAGGTAATCCCATAATGTAAATGGGTCCATTTAGTTCTGACATTAAAAGGAGGGTGTCATCCTCCTAGCTTTTAGGTCTCTAATAATTTCATTCTACTTTTCCATTATTCATAGCCTTTCACAGTTTATTGACTCGCTCAAGACTACTCATCCTTTCTTTTTCATCTTTTCATTTTAGTTCTAAAATTTGTGTGTGCGTACAAGCTTAGGAAAAAATGTAAAAGAGCTACTTAGCATTTGAAGGAGTGCTGCAAACAGTTATTTCAAGCCTTTTGTTCTAAAATAAAATAAAAGGCCAAGGGAAGAGACTTTTCAAATTTGTTTCAGAAGAGTTTTTATCGCTCAGGTTTAAGAGAAAGATTTTTCCCCCCTGGCATAAGCCATCATCAATCTGTGGTGCTGCTCTAATTTACACCACCTGAGGATTGGAAGTGACATAAAGTGAGCAACTAAAAAGAAAGAGTCTACACGTGACTAACATCTGTCACATTGCTTAATATACTGTTGCTCAAGGAATGAAGTGACAAGAATTGGTGTAGTGCCAAAAAAACAGAACAGGAGAAAAGCTTTAAATTCATAACTTACTGCAAGTTTTCAATACTCCTATAATTACCTTAGAAATTCAGCAAATAGAAATACAGGAATATATGTTAATATTAGTGGAAAATGATTGGACACTTTTATCATATCTTTAATGATGAGCTGTTGCAGGTAGCTTTGAAGAATGACTTTTGCAATCTCATGAAGCCCAGCCCAAGGATTTCTTATAGGATCTTTCTCATGGTTAACTTATATTTTCTTCTACTGACTTACTGTGTAGAGAGACTGTAAAACCAAGCGTTGAATACCATGAGAACATGGGGACGGAGCACACATGCAATGGCATGTAGAGTCACACGAGCAAAACTCACTTTCTCTTTAGAAAAAGTGCCTTGGGGAAGCTGTGGGCAGAAGCCGGTCTCAGGGTCTATATGCCAATAAAGAATGTTGCTCTGCATGCCTTGTGAATTGCCTTGGAAATGAGACCTTAACCTTATGGATACTACAAGAAAAGAATTATAGTATTATAACAAGATATTGCAGAAGAAATCTCATAACCCCAGGAGCCCACAGGCAGAAGTCACTCTGTTGGTTAGTTAAGGTATTCCTTAGTTCAAGATGTGTAGTATCATGACTGGCCTTCATACTTTATATTATTAATAGAATATCATTAGTTATAAATGTAATACTATGTGGCACAATTTTTTATAAAACAATATATGAAGTTTTATAGGATGTCTACTTTAAATTCTGATAGAAACAAGAGGACTGAAGCATAGAATATGTGATTAAGATTGATAGTACTTGTACTAATAAAAGAATCCAGGGAGAGGAAGAGAGTATGTCAGCATAGGGGGAATAGACAAGCTTTGCAAGTTGATAACCCAAAAGCAGGTGATGGTCTTCTGTATTTTTAACTCTACATCAGCAGAAACAGAACAAAACTTTTTTTTGTGTGTGTTGTCATTTACTCCTAAAAGAGCACTCAAACTCTTTCTGTACTGCAGCAGTGCCAACTTATCAATAACCAATAATGAAAATAAGAATGTGTATAAATGTTCCTGGGGGACAACTCCTTGTTGACTGAAAGTATCCATCTTATATACACCATCATGCAATGTTTTCTTCAGGCATCCCATGAAAAATAATACAAAAGAATCCTAGTTAGCATTATTGTGACAACCGCCACAAGATATGCAATAAAAAATTTTCCCTTAAAACATTTCATTTTGGTGTAAACCCTAAAATATATTTGCCCATAGTTGAGTGGAGCCAGGGAACATCATTAATTATAGTGTCAAAGGAGTCACAAAAATTTCTTCCTTGTTAAAATGCTGCAAAAATATTTAAGTTATTTAGAAGAAACCTTTGAGTTGAGTGACACACGTTTCTGCGGTCATATGCCTGGTCTGAACCAGGGTTTTATACAGGGTTTTATATAACCACGGGTTTTATTACTCCAAAGATCATGACACCCTGATCATGCCTATAGCATTTAGGCTAAGAGCGGGTAAATACCAGATTTTTGGAACAGTGGGCAAAGTGAGGACCCTTCCGCCTTTGGATCATGTAGACTTAGTCGGATAATCATTTGGTTATGCAAACAGTGTTGTACAATGCCCACTCCTTCTCCCAGCTACCATGATGGGAAGAACTGAAAGCAGATCTATAGAGATTTGTTGAAAGTAAATCTACAGAGAAAGAGAAATAAGCCAATATATAAGAATCAGTTATTTCTGTCTGACACACATATTGCTGAGCATCATTTATCAAATTTAGAGCAAGTTGGAGTTCTGTTATGGCACCAGTTATTTCAAGAAAAAAAGTCTTTCTGGGTCTTCAGAGCCAGGCTGGGTCCCCAAAAAAGTGCTAAAGTGTGCTTTTCTGTACCCCCCATTTACACGTTATATTCATGCCTTCACAAATCCCAGGCTTACCGAAAACCATGGAGAGATGTCCTCTCCAACAAAATACAGGCATATACTACATGTGACAATTTCCCTCTAAATACCCCATGGCTGTGCAATGCTATTTTGATGTACTGCTTCTGTAACAGAATATGGGTGCCCTTCTCCAGACTGTTCAACAGATGGCAAGGAAAAGTCATATATATGTCCTCAGCAGCTAACCCCATATGGGGCTTGAAAAAAAACAATGCAGAAAGATACGGCAACATGACAGAATCCATTACTGGCTTTTAATCCTGATAGTGATGCAGAGCTGAGCCATAAGCACAGCTGTGTGTGCCTTCGGGAGAACACTTTGCCCAGCTCTAGTTCAGAAACAGATCATTAGAAGTAAATCAATATAACCTGCCGTTCTTCTTCACTCTGTCCTCTTTCAGAAAACTAATCAGCAGCACAGTGCTGGATATTGAGAGCTATATTCTGGCTGTTCCAATTCACATCATACTGAAAACCAGAGGAAATCAGAAGCAGCGAAAAAGAGAGAATTTTTTCTTTCTGCAGAAAAGTGAGGGTAAAAAGTCACTTGCAAAGAAAATGTTCATGCTGTTTCCAGGATTTGAAAACCATGATGTGATAACCTGCATCTGTAATTTCTGTGCAGATAGAGAAGATTTTACTTTGCCCGTTAAAGCTTTTGAAGTGTTTTTAAAGAAGTGTTTCCATATTTTTGTAGTATTAATAAAATGCCAAGTCCTAAACATCATTAGTGATGCACAGTAAAAGACCACTTTCATAAAAAACTTAAGTATATTATTATTTTGCATCCTTTGTTTCATGAGTGAAAAAAGTTATGAAGAGACCAGGTGTTTGTGTGAAGCTCTGGAAAATACATTTTTGACAAATCTGTGCTGAATTATGGAGCCCTGAATGCCAAGTCCCCCCCTTAACCATAACACAGGCCTTACCTTCCTGGTCTAGTGATCCTATAAAGGTCTCTATTTCTCTGAGCTAAACATTTTTGATGTGTGAGAGAAAGATGCTTTAGCAGATTTGCTAAACTTTCAAAGTTACACACTGAACAATTTCTGGATCTCTCAATAGCACCCCCAGTTCTCCTGGAAAAGCTAGCTAAGAAACAGAATGTTACTTTTGTGAAAAAATGTCACAGTTGAGGCAAAAATCACTTTTAAAAAGAATGAAATTGCTTGGCAAATATACATAGAAAGGAAACTCAATTTTATGTCTTGACGGTCCCAAGAACAAGCTTTTGTATCCTGAAATATATTCATGGCAGCTCTGCTGAGGTGAATGTGTTTCCACCCTGGGATCCTGGAGGGTCTCACCTTCTGCTCACCTGAAATCTGATTGCTGATCTTTTGCACTGATATCTGGAGGCATTTTGACTAAGACAGAAAGTTTCTTGGAAGGCAGATTGGTGGGTGAGCTGGCAGGAACACTGACAGGTTTGTTAGCCCTGCTCCTCTTGGAATCAACATGCTCCCAAGGAACATTTCACTTTGACAAATCAGTATTTTTTCAATGGAAAGCACTCTGTCAAAATACTTGCACCCACTTCTGCTGCATCTTCATCCTTGTCACTCTTTGCCCTGATGGGAAAATTTGACTGCTGAGATTACTCCAGATCAGCAGCTTTTCTCTCCAGGCAAGATGTTGAACTTGTATATCCCTCACTCCTATCACTGAATCAGAGAATCGTGGAATTATTTGGGTTGGAAAGGACCTTAAATCTCATCTAGTTTTAACCCCATGCCATGGGGTTGAAAGACTAGACCAGGTTCTCCAAGCCCCATCCATCTTGGCTTTGAGCACTACCGAGAAAGGGGCAGGTGCCACTTCTCTGGGCAACCTGTGCCAGTGCTTCACTACCCTGATAGTAAAAGATTTCTTCCTAGTATCTGATCTAAATCTACCCACTTTTAGCTGAAGGCTTTCCCCTTAGTCCTGTCAGTCTATGCCCCTGCAAAACATCCCTCCCCAGTATTCCTGTAGGCCCCCTTTAGGTACTGGGGTCCTGCAGGTCCCTGTTGGGTACTCTCCTTGGGCAATGTCAGTAGGATGTTACGTAGGAAAACTTTTCTTGTGCTCCTCTGTAGCCAAATTCCTTTTACACTACCCTGCCAGTATATATGCTATAGAAAAATACAGAAGTTGTGTTTTGTCCCCCCTGACAATGTTTATGGACTTCTTTGTAAGAGAACAGAGGTGGGGATGATTTTTGTTTACAGTCTCTAGTACAACTCACTATCGCTTAGATGTAATAAAATGTGAGTGCATTATTTATAAATACTGCAGCAGATTTAATTATTGCTACTTGCAAAAATATATGCCACTTGTTGCCACAATTATCAGGTGCAATAGCAGACATCAAGCACTCTGCTGTTTTAATGAGAAGCGGACTCTTCATTCAGGTCCCCGTTTTCGTCCAAAATGCAATTAGGAAACAGTGATTAGTTGAGCCAATTCCAAATTTTATTCAAATGAAAGCAATTTGGCTAGTTTGTAGGTCCAATAGGTGATACTTTCCAAAGTCCTTAAAACAATTAATTGCATTTTTCTACCCACACATGTTGTAGAGAGGGGAGAGATTAAAGTTCTCTTTTGTGCAAAGGCTTTGTTTTTGACAGTGAAAATCATTTTTCCATAAAAGCATATCATTAGGAGCAGCCTGCAAGACTGTCTGAGAAATTTGTATCTGCACAGAACTTTTTTATTCCTTGGAGAAAATATTGTCCCCTGATATGCATAATGTTTCTGTACCACTGAAACCCTCCAGCTGCTGACATTTTAAAAAACTTCCCACAAATAAAGATGTTTTTAAATGGTGAATTCTACTTTATGTCCAAATCCTGAAAGAAAACATTCAGATGTGTTCTAATAGCTTCTAGCAACTGATAAATCAGTGATGTGTTTAGAAGGACGTGATTTTCTTATCTACTTTGTAAAAGCACTTGGTCAGAGATCTCAGCCTCACAGTAAATACAGAACATCACTGCAGTTTAATTTTCAAATGACTTCAGACCCAGAAGATGTGGCAGCATAATGACAATTCTGATGGCAGGATTAGTGATTTCAGCTCCTACCCAGAGCAATCAGAAAGATTTCTATTTATAACGGAATTATTTCCACATTATTATTTCCACATTATTATTTCCACATTATTCTTTCTCAGGTATCCTAAGAGTTAAGGTCAGAAAAAGAAACTGCAAAGTTAAAAGTAACCAAGAATGCAAGGGCTTTAAAATGTTAAGATCAGTCATTCCTCAGAATCTCTCACAAACTATTTCCACAAAATTAACTGGACTAATAAAAATCCTATTGTTTTATATGCATTATATATATAATAGGACTGGTTTAATTTTTTTTCTTTGAGTCTTGTCCAAATTCTGATTACCTTCAGCCTACCTAGACTTCTACCTTAAGCATTCATGAGATGTCATTTTCTTTAATTTCTCTCCTAAATTGCTATAAAGTGCTCTATTAAACAGCTGCCCAAACCTGTCTCTGTTTTAAGTTGAGCAAAATAATAATGGATTTATACGCAGCATACAGACACAAGCAATAGTTATGCCACACAGGTGCTAAAAGCCCTACCATGAGAGAAAGTTATTAGCTGTGCAGATTGACCACCAGCTGTCTCAAAACAGATACAATAAGACTTAATAATAAATGCAAGGTTTTATTTGTGATTAAGGACATTTTATGGGTTTGCATTGAAATTTATCCCAGGATTTGCTTGTGACTCTGCATGCATGACAACTAAGTCAATAAAGGTTCACTGAAGTAAAAAATGGCTCTGTTTTCACATGTTTTTCCCCTCCATGGAGCTGCAGAAGTAGCTGATCTGCATTCAGTTCCCAGTGAGGGTGAAAACTCATTGCACATAGATGAAAAGTACAGTTTAAAAATGTTATTTTTGGTGGTGCTGTAACCAGATTGTTCCTATGTGGTAATTAAGGTTGCTGCTAGAATTACAATAACCAAACCAAGCCTGGAAGTACTGTTTTTCCTCTACACATCCACTCTTCTCTTACTCTTTTGTACACCCACTCTTAATCACGTCTCAGGTTTTGAAATTTACACAGATGTATGGAATAAAATCCCATCAAATGTTCAGAGATTTGTCTTTTGTCTTTGTAGTCCTCATCACTCATTAATGACAGTCACAGACATGGCTTTGACTGTTTTCATTTTTTCTCCTCCACTCCCCCTATTTCATGTTGCACAAAGAGCGGTGAAACAAAGACTCATCAAAGTCATCATTACACTACATTTAACTGCACAGAGCTGCCTTTCTCAGCTATCAGATTTTTTTAAACATTCCAAGTCCTTCTGTGACTGGATTCCCTCTCATTATTTTGGCTTCTTTGACACCCATTGCTGACTATTTCTGCAACTGCCCTCCTCCTCTCTTCCCCCTTCTCATTTTTTTCTGGGTCAAACACCCTTATGCATAATCTGTCATTTGTTTGAATTCTAACAAAATAGCACTTTTAGTTATTGTTAACAAAATTAAAATTTTAAATGAGCTATTGTTCACACTGATTTCCATCTGTATAACTTATTAGTCCCTTTTTTTTCATTTTCAGTGAGCAAAAAAATCTTTGCTGGTCAACTATTTATCTATATTTTTATTAAAGTGAAGATATAAAACAACCAGACGATTTATTTGCATCAGATTAACAGCAGAAATACCCTTTAAAAAGTCTTTTATAATAGAGCATAGGTTTTTATATGTAAAAATCAGTAAATTACCAGTGAAAAAAATTAAAAAATAAATATATAAATTGTGTGTACTGTTACCCACAACTCTTCATTACCTACTAAAAGGAGAATCATTCCTCTGCCCCATGAGATGGTGACTCACTGTCTTTTAACAAGCTGCCTTTTAGCCCTTCGTCATCTTTGGTGTCCTGCAAATGGAGAGGTTTTCCCTGGATTTGCCTTCTTTACTCCCTGCTTCTCTATATTTATACGTCTTGATAAAATTCCCCTGAGTTTTCTCCAGGCCAGGCGGATCAGTCAGAGCCCTCAGCCTCTCCTCTTGTGTCAGGTGAACCAGTGCCCTTTACTGGGGATTCTCTGATATGTCCATGTCTCTCTTGTCCTGTGGAGTCCAGCACGGGATGCAGCATCCCAGATGTGTCTCACGATTTCCAGTCAGAGAAGGATCTCCTCCCTCAACCTGCTGGCAAAGCTCTGCCCTATGCAACCTAGCAGACTGGGGGCTGCCTCTGCTGTGAGTGTACATTCCTCCTACCAAGATTAGCTTGGTGTCCTCCTGGACCACCAGGTCCTTCTCTGCCAGGATTCTTTCAAGATTGTTGGTACCGAGGTTGTCCTGGGACTACTCCTTCCCCAGAGAGAGGAAATGGCATTTCCTTTTGTAGGACTTCATGCAGTGTTAGGAAGTCATGAGCAGCATTTTGGCAGTGCTAGACTCTGACATAATCTTTTGAGTAAAAGATATTGGAGTTAATTCTCCTTACATGGGGAAGAAATTGAAAACTCAACAACCCTAACAGAATGTTTAGTATAACACAAAGTCATTTTATATACTTATTTATTATTATATTATATTAAATATTTAACACAGATTTAAATCAGTGTAAAATAGGATTGTGTCTGGTCACTTCTAGTCTAATATAAAATAGATACCACATTGTTCTCTTCACAAGACAACAGAGATGTATTTCTGAAAGGTCTACCAAAAAGGATCCTGAACATGATTAATTTTTTCAAAACATCTGCTGACGTACTCTTGTCAGTCGTGTAAGGATAAGATGTACCACTTGAATGAGAATAGCCAAAATAAAAATGAAAACACCTCTGACCTGAAGGAAGGTTAAAGACAAAATGCTCTTGTCCTAAAATCTGTTATCACCCTCCCAAAGACGATTTCACTGTACTGTTTTAACTCGAGGCTCTGAGTTTCACCAGTGATTTTCATCTGAACCCATAGCACAGGTCACTTACAGTTACATGTTGATGCTTCCTTGTAAAACAGAAAAGGTTACAAACCTTCCTGCCAGAATAACAATCTGAGCAGGGGAAAAAAATCCTGGCACTGATTTGATCAATTTTGCTGCACTGCTTTGTATTCCACAGGCAGTCAAAATGTGTAGTATTAATATCATCTGCATACTTAGCCGAAATCCCATGGGTTTTCCTTTTATCTGTACATACAACAGGAATCCCAGTCTGCTACCATAGTGGGAAACTACAGCACCTTTTCAACTGCATCTACTCTAAAATGCTGCAGTTTGGGTGAGATTGCTCTTTACAATCATAGGTGAATACAGAGAGTGTGTCAAAACAAAATTATTCCTAAAGGAAAGATGCTTTGTATGTGGTTCCAACTTGCTTTTCAATAATTAAACAAGCTCACCAATTTAATTTTCTCACATTCACGCTTTAAAAACATGCATGTTTTTAAGATGTTTGTAAATTGTCCAGGCTCGTCTCTTTTCTTGCCGATTTTTTATTTATTTGTAGGGTTTTTTTCTTGCATTGCCTAATAAAGCTTAATAGCTCTTTTCAAATTAAACTAAATTAATATGCCAGATGTACCCGGTTTTGAGCACACAAAGCCCCCAGTGGTTTATAATAAATTAATACATATGGTTATAGTACATCTTAACATGAAACTCTCATTTGCATGTTGGATGCCAGATTCTATTAGTTTTGCTTCATAGTTCTTAGATTAAGTTTATCTCAAGACATCACTCTCCCTGCCGATAAGTACAATTAAGTACATATTAATTTGCCCTAAGTGGATTTTCCTATTCTGCTTTATAACCCATGGATGAATGTTTACTAAAGAACTGTTTTAAATTCCAATATTTTCTTACTGCCCCACAAAACTTGTAATCCCTCTCCCCTGTGAGTTTTCATTATCCAGCTGTGACCTGCACTGACTGTTTTTTCAGTTCAATTAATACAGGCACCATTGCTTTAAAATGGCATTGATTTGGTTGTCTCTACAATTAAGCATGTACATAATCAGCATCTCAGCAGCAGCCTCTCTTCTTCATTTGTGTTTCATTAAAAAGAAACTCTGGAAGCACAGATTTCCTCAACCGTTTTTTGAGCTTTAAGTTCTAGCAAAGATGAGACATGAAGGTATCATTACTGCGTACAGTGCAGATGACTCCCCAGATTAGGATGGAAAGAGTCAGATCCTCTATAGTTGTTTTTATTTCAGTTCTGGGTTCCATTTCCAATACAGATGTCTAAAGCAGTTTGATATGCTGTAAAATGTCCTATTTGGCTTTCAGCTTCTGGCCTAGAATGGTCCTGCAGTGTCCTGCAGATCCTGTGCCATAACTGCCTGACTTTCTATGTGCTAAAGGTGTATGTGATAAAGCTCTAAAAAATTACACATACACATATATAAACTAAATCTTCAAGGTAACCAGAAGCATACATGCCTAGAAATGACCATTTTGATAGAAGAGTGCCAAAAAAAAATACTACCCACACACTGTAGCAATGCTACACCCATATGTAGTGTTTGGAGTCCATGCAGAATACTAGCAGAACAGTGCCACATTCCCTAAATAATTTTTTTAACTAAATACAATAGAGTGGGAGTTTTTTTGTGACATTTCACTCTTATAAATCTTAAATGTCTCACTTCCTTTGCAGACAGAAGTTAGGATATTCTTATATCCACCAAATATCATTAAAGTTTTGTGAAAGCTAGATAAGAAAGGAGCAGTTAAACAAATTAAATACAGTTATTACTGACTTTTCTTCTGATGTTATTTTAACTAATGACTGATATTATTAACTTTGTAGTATTAGCTTTCAGTGACAGTGGTTTTACCATCAACTCATTGGGAAAAAACCACAAAATATAGTTACAGCACTGTTGTTTCTTTTTATGGAAATAAGAAATAAAAATGTAGACAAAACTTGACTGTATGGATTTGCTCATGATGTAACTGTGATTAGGATATACTAGAAAATTCATTAAAAGTAAAGCCTAATTCATTAGCCAAATAGATAGCTTAATATCTGTTCCAAATATTGCATCATATCTCTAACGATTTATTAATTTATGGCATTGAGCTCAGCAGCTCTCTCCTCTACAGAAAGACTAAGGTAAACCTTCTGGAAAAATAGGCATGTCTGTAGTATTTGCTGGAGACTTCAAGAGAAACTATGCTTTTTTGGGAGCCAGCAAGCCACAAGATATTAAACATGCCATTTCACAGAGGAAAATGCAAAAATATTGAACAGATACATTGTAACAAATATTTTGCCTATCAACATTTTTGTATAGTGAGTTGTATTTGGAGGAAATGTGGTTTATTCTACCCATCTACAGAGAATGAAACTGGACTCCAAGGAGTGGTATCAACATTCAAATCACATCACTGGCCTGATGAGCAACCTTTACAAATCTGGAAAAGATCCAAGAAAATCTTTGTGGTTTTGCTCCCTGATCCAATGACTATTTATGTATTTACTTGAGAGTCATCAAGACTAAATGCTAAAGCAAGATCAGAAGAAGCCACTGGGACCAAGAATTTTTCTTTGAAAGGTAGTGAATTCTAAACAAACCTCCAGGTTCCCTTACTTCTAATCTCATGAGTCTTGTTTTTTATTCTGGCTGTGACCAGAACCATAAGGGCTATTGAGTGCTACCACCACTTATAGCTTTCATAAAGGTACTCTACAGGCAGATAGAGAATGAGAAGGATACTGAATCTTGATACTTTTGTTCCTTTGAATACCTTCAGGGAGTTAAACTTATCAACATGCTTCAAGGCTCTGACCACCATGAGAGTTAATCTGAATAACCTACCCACAAACCACCCCAGTTCTGTTCGGCTCTGATGAGCAATCTGAGCTCCTCTTACTCAAAACAATTGGTGAGAAATATTGACCAAAGACCAAGAGAAAAGAACAACCTGTAGGTTACCATGAAAATGGGTAACTGTGGCTTTGAAAGGTTATTCAGGAATTCTGTGGTCCCTCTAGAAATGGTCTTGCTTTCTACTGCCTTCTCTTTGGCAACCTTCACATTGGTGTCTCATGTGAGGGCAGCTGGGAGATGTCATCACATCAGGGACACTGGCCAAAGATGAATTACAGGAATTGGGAGAAAAGGAAAATGCAACATTTTTGGCAGGCTCGCTTACACAGGTAAAACCCAGAACTTTTTATGGAAGCTCATCAGGTTTTCAAAAGACAAAGAAAGAAGTAGTTATCCTTGTATAGTTGCTACATAGTGAGATTTCCGGCAGTTGGCTAATATCAGCAACCACTGGAAAAAACGTTTTGTATCTATCTCCTGTAGATATTCAAAGATCTCCCAGGTTGAGGGAATATATCCCTTCTAAAAATACATTAACTCTTGTGACGTGGATTGATGAATAACCTGATTGATGTTATTCTTCTCTTAATCTTTGCTTTTGCACAATTGTCTGGGTTTTTTAGCGGTCACTCTTTTTGTGGTCAAGGTGGTTGAAGTGTTAAACTCTACAAGAGGTCATTGTCATTCTGAAGTTAGGAGGTCTGTATGCTTTCAGTTGTGTTGTAAAATAGCTACTGGGTAGCAAAGCCATCCAGTAGGCACTTCTCTGAAGTAGATGGCTGAAATTCAGGAGGTTTATTTTGAGAGGGTGAGATATTCAGCAGGATACCAATATTTTATGCATCATACAGACATCACTATGAAATTTAGAGGATGACAGAGGATATATAAAGGGATGCCCTTTCTGTGCCCTGGCAGCAGATGACTTCAGCAGTTCTTTCTGTTCTGGGTCAGCTGTTTTTTCTGTGGAGCTTAATATCTATACAAATGGTTCTTCTAAAACTCAAAAGAGAAAATTAGTCACAGGCCTTCTAAAGTTCCCATTTTGACATGAGAAAAGGGAAAAAAGAACAGTGTCTGTTTGTTAAAGTGATAAAAACTTTGGTGTATATTAATTGTACAGGACAAAAATAAAGAGTTGTAGATAGCAGGTATGACAGTGGAATCTAGTCACTTTTCAGCCTGTGTTCTTTGCCATCATCATGATTCAAGGGATACGTAGCAATGAATATAAAAATAAATTGTTACTAATATAGAAGTGAAAGGTTTTCTGAAAAATACTTATGTTGATAAAACTAGTCTAATTGGCCTTGTTCCAGCACTTTGTGTAGGTTTTTTACCCTAAACCACTAAATTTCATCTGGTTAATAATGACTCTTTCAACACTAGAAATGTGATTTTTTTTTTTTTTAAGACTTCCATTGATTCTCTAAGGAACAAAAACACTTCACATGCCATGCGCCTAAATACAACAGTTTGAATTTTAAGCAACCAGCATTTGCAAGGAAATGAAATGCAATCTAAAGACCAGGACTTTTTCAAAGGAGTTATTTGCAGAATAATAAGGCTTACTGGGAACTGCAATATGCTCTGGGAAAACCTACAAGTAGTAGAGAAATTCACTGAATGGAATATTCATTATTTGCTTAGCTCTAGTCACTACCTCTCTAATTCTGCCACACAAGGGAAGCACTGTTTAGTGTCCAATAATCTTAGACAAACCCACAAGCCTTCAGTTCTAGGCACATTTCATAGAAAAGCACAGGATTTAAGCTCGTGCTTGAGACACCCTTCACGTTTATGGTTTCCAGCTTTGTATCTTCTGCGACAAAAAGGACCGTGATTAGCACAGCACCTTCCACAATCTGACTGCTCTAAACAGATGGAAAAAGATAAGTATTTTCTTGGCCCAGCGGAATTTTTATTAGTTCCAATCCTATGTCTCTGTATTTTTTAATGAAGCTGCGTATTGTAAAATCAGTTTTCCAAATAATTGCTATCAGACAGCTGCTCCAGAATTCATCTCCTCTAATGAAGTCACGTTCCAATTTCTTTTTTTTTTTTTTTTCTTTTTTCATTTATTTTTCCCCGTGAACCATTTGTATCCATTTGTTCTTATCCTGGTACTATGCTTTAGGTTAATCTACACCTTTTTTGATGTACTTAACTTCATGTATTTATCCTCTGCAATGCAGGGCTAAGCACAGTCAAATCCAAAGGTTTCAGACTACCAAAGTATTCAAATCTGCATTTAAGTTTGATGTCTGTGCAAAAGACTTGTTTAAGTTAGACTTTAAGTACATAATGTTTCATATAGATAAAATAAAATCTGGATTTTTAGGGTAGAATATCTATCTGACACTCATGCCTTTTCAAACATCTGTTTAATCCACACTGCAAACTGGTGTTAACACCCACACAGATACAAGGAGAAATAATTCACAAGAATATTTCATTTTATGGATATTTTTCTAATGTTATGCATTTGGGCTAAATTTTCCCATCAGGTTATGTGGCTAAAGGATTATATTCATGAACACGAAGGGGCACAGAAGAGTGGTGATGGGCACAGGGTGATTCCAAATAACCCCAAGAGAGACATGAGCCCCTGACCTGGTGCCTCTTGCAGTGTCCTAGGGGAGCCTTAGCCGCATGGGCTGGGAGTGGCACTGCCACCACGGGGCAGTGCAAAACCACCTTATAGACTGCCAGTGTAGGCTGTGGGATGAAGTGGAACAAAACTTGGGGATTGCACCAGACTTACTGGGATGTAAGATGGGATGTTGTAAGAGACTGAAATGTTATAGGTTAATGACTGAAATAATCCATTTGCAAAAACAGCAGGTGCTTTGCTGAGGCCAGGTTTGCATCCCCCAAATGAAGGGGAAGAAGAGAATTTTTGGGTGTGTGATGGCAGAACTTCTGATCTGCATAAGAGCAGCCCAGGTGCAGAGGGGGTGTGCACCCACCACTGGAGGAGACAAACCAACCTTTGTTCAGAAAGAAGCTGTAGTTTGATCCAGATAAAGGAAAAGGCCGACAAGAAGCAGATCCCCCAAGGTGGGATAATGTTTTTTATCATGACAATACCCTTCCTACTGATAAAGCTCAGGTGTGATCTCTCCCCCCTCCCATCCCCTGAGGAGGTATTCAGTGTCCTCTCACTCTAATCTGCCCCAAGGGATCTATTAACAAGATCCTCTGGGTTGGGTGGTAACAGATGTCTAATACAGACAGCCAAGGCAAGTACAAAGATAAACCAATGTGGGAAAATAGTGATAAGGAGACACATCAGTCTGTAAATAGTGCATGCTCAGGGCACTACTCAGAGAGTAGTAAGATGCTGGAATGTGTTGCCCAGAGAAGTTGTGGCTAGCCTTCCCTGGGGAAGTGTTCAAGTCCAGGTCGAACCAAGAACCAAGTTCTGAGCAAGCTGGTCTAGTGGGTGTCATCCCTGGCCATGACAGGAGGTTGGAACTAGAGGATCTTTAAGATCTCTTCCTACACAAGCCTATCTGTGATTTCTATGTTTTTCTATGAATAGAGCTACAGCAGCCTCATCTCTTGTCAGGCTCCTGCATTAGGAAACTCATAGCATCTTCCACAGGTATTTGCTTTACTGCCAACAAATATGTAAAACAATAAAAATAATATAAACATTTCTCTAATATGTGTTGGAAAAAAATGTATGAGATCTTCAAGGCCTGAGGAAGGCACTAGAGAAAGGCAAAATGGGTTTTGTTAGAGGTATTTGTTTTGACATTGAAAAAAGTTAGTTAAATTTTCCCTATGCATTCCTAACAAGCCCACATTTTCCTCAAAGGAGACTGAGCACAATATGTGCGTAAGCATATCAGCAGAAAGGCTAAAATAAATTTTGCAGAGGGTTGTACACATCTATCTGAAGAATACTGGGAAAAGCAGGTTTGTTGTTGCAGTGCATGACCCTGAATATACTATATGCAGCTCCTTAATAAAATGAAGAGATACTACAGAGTCCTTTAGGCATACACCAGGTTTCTATGCATTAGGCATACATGTAATGTGCACATGGAAGCTCTGTTGCTAATGCAGTTTTTCAGTGACAAAAGTTATCCCTTACTGAATCAAGTAGGGAGAAATATGGGAAAAACATTACTAATGGTGCCATCTTGTGTTTGAGATCTGGAAGTGTTGCATAATTTCTTGTGATAATCGATTTGTAACCAATTTTATGAAGAGTGTACAAGAGATTGGACCCCGAACTTAATGGTTAGACAACAAATCAAGTTTTAAACTTTTATCCTGAAAAACATTTTGTTTTTAAATGTATAGGGTTTTATATTAAATTAATGCTTTGCATCAATCAAGCAGTAATAAAAGAGTACTCGCAGTGATTTTCTTAGCCTACCAATTAAGAAATATTTACATATTTCCTTTTCTTTTTTTTTTGTTTTATTTTAAACTTTCCAAGTTTAAAGTCCATAGGGAAACAAACAAAACCACCAAAACTAGAAATACTGCAGGTGATTGCCGAAAACTTCCAAAGGAGAAAACCAACAAATTGTAAAAAAATCTTAGAATTACCAAGAAGGGCCTGCAAATTACCCGAATGTTTCCTACTTACTTTCTCATAATTTAAATGACACAAAAAGATGAGAAAAAGCAAGCTTTGGCAAAAAGAAATAGAGCTCACAAGTCAGCATCACAGCCATCTAACTGCAAACACTCAGAGAATCAGAAACAGTACTTGTTTTTAGTGAAACTGATTTCTTTTGAAGACAGGCTTCCAATATAAAAACTGGGCAAAGAAATATGAAAACATCTTGACATCCAGATAAGCTCCATCATATATGCAAAAGCCTACTACTGGGAAAAGAAAAACCCACTCAAAGCAGCTTTCCTTAAGACCTTAAAATAAATAGTTGCTTGTTAAAATTTATCATTACCAAAAACTTGTTGCATACAGTCTGCTGATGGATTCAGGGAGAGAAAGAACAGCTTATATAGTTTATTTTTGATGATAGATGTTTATGTTTGAATTGCATATCTCTGGATGCAAAATGTTTTATAATCACTGCTGAGCTACAACATATCCAAAAGGGGATTTTAGGTGTGCAGAGAGCAGAGTTTGCTGTCCTTGGTCAGACCATACAGACCTGTTGGACAGAGTTCAATAACAGCTGTCAAGGCAATATTCCCATTTTGCATAGAGTAAAATGTGATCAGTTGCAAACCACAGGCTTTAATTTAGCTCTTTGCTAGTGTTGCTAGATTTTCTTGGTACTGCCTTGCCACCAACTTTCTATTTAAACATGCGTTATAAAACCCAATCCATCTTTCTATACATATTAATGAGAATGTGATTGCAACAGGTATGGCATAATCTACACAAGTTGGTTTCAGCCTTGATCAGCTGCTTCTCCATTACTCCCACCAATGCTGCTGGGTATTTTTCTATAATGCTCTCAAACATGGGGAAAACCTGTCTGCAAGTGGTTAACCTGATACTTCCCCTTTTTTAAAAGCTGTCATAACACCTAGAGATTATTTCATCATTGCAATAAGTAGAAAAAAATATTAGTTTCACACCAACACTTACTGCAAAAGCTACTTATTATTCCCAAATCCCTCTACTCTCCCCACCAGTTTGTCCCAGTACACACAAGGGCCCAGATCCTGAAATTCCTTTAGTCCTGTAATCTATCTGTAGAGGGACTGCCTCTGGACAGTGTTATTGCCTACAATACAGTTGTTAACACTCTCAATTAAAAGAGCAAATAAGAAGCAGTATTTTGAGACAGGGTTCAGTTTGGGATTTTTTTTCTTTTGATGTACTATATTTTTTTAAGGGTCTGTTGAGCTCAACCAGAGATCTGAACATTTGGCAACTTTCATGGATACACTTGGATTTTTGGTCTATTCCCAGCTCTTCTCTTTTAACAGTTATTCTTTTTTATTTATCTGCTGTTTAGATTTATTTAGATTAGTTTACCCTCACTGGTACCTAGTATAATATATTTAGGGAATCTGCCTATATTTATAACCTACTTCCAGACCAGGAACACGAAACAAAGTGGTCGTATTTCTATGAAACTAAATTATGTCCTGATTTTGGATCCTTGATTCACTTTTTTTCTTTCAGGCTATAAATGAAAAATACATTTGGAGATAGACTTGATTTTATGAGTTATAGTTTAAAACAATGTTTTATGAATATTTTGTACAACACTTTGTGTGGGAAAGTGAAGCTCATATTACTTTCAATAAATTATAAATACGATCTTTAACTTGTTTCCTTGAGAAAAATTAAAAAAAAAGAGAAAAAGTAAAAGAAAAAGAAGAAGAACAAACCAGATGGTGTCAAGAAGATCACTTCAGTGCTATGACATGATGGAATTTG
Source organism: Machaerirhynchus nigripectus (assembly GCA_013397975.1). Lineage (NCBI taxonomy): Eukaryota > Metazoa > Chordata > Aves > Passeriformes > Dicruridae > Machaerirhynchus > Machaerirhynchus nigripectus. Next base: position 735,732 of record VZRQ01009573.1, read on the forward strand.
TTAATGAACTGCTAATATTTATGAAATATTGAGGAACTGCAAACCTGAAAATCAAATGAAATAACTATGAACAGTAAAACAAAGTATTTAAAACCATCTAGCAAAGGCAAAAAAAAAAACAACCCAACCAAGATTCCCCAAAACCCAACAAACTGAAAAATCCTGAACTAGCCACTCCAGCAAAACCCTTCTCTTCTTCAGAGTAAAAGAACTGCTATAGCAGCTGAGGGGACTGTGAAGTAACAAATCCAGGTTCCATGACCTCTGTTAGGAATTGTGACTGTGAGGAAGTCATTTAGATTCAGAGATAAAAAGATCTGCATGTTGGGGCCTACTTGTCTTGATGCTTCAAGACCTGTCTGATTTCAGGATCTAGGACATCTTTACAAATGATGAACTGTAGCCCTTCAGTAGCTCCCCAGCATCTCCAAGACAAAGCAGAAGCTGTATAAATACACTTTGTACTCAGCTGTTGCTGCCTGCTGAAACACACCTCAACACAGATGTAAATGTTTTTGTAAAGATAGTAACAAATGACCTAGAAGGTTTGGCATTTTTAAGATGCTTTGCAAAGAAATAATTTAAAAATCAATATTTGAATGTAGATAATCATGGGAAAAGATATTTCACAACATCTTCAAGACATGCACCTCAAAACATTCACCAGGAAAAATGATGTGTATCTATGTGCTTGTGATGTAGCCCAAGGAACGAGAAACTTTAGGAGGCACCATGCACTAACCTTCCTCTACACTTCACTGCAGACCCAAAATCCCACATTTTCCATTCCAGCTTTCTCAAGCTGGAACTCCAAGTAAAATTAATTCAGTGGCTTTGGGAAATTTCCATCCACAGAGGACAGTGGATGTATAGTGAGAAGACTGAAGAGAAGAAAACAGTTATGTGCAGGAGCAGTAATGTATCTTTGGTTCTCAAAGTCTTCTGCATTTAAGGAATATATTCTGGCAACCCTCTTTGCCACTGAGCTGAGACGTGTTAAAGTAACAGCCTGATGACTCATGGCTACATCGCATCAGAAGGATCTAAATATTTTATGAAGCATAAAATGAGCAATGAACTGTGCAGCACTTAACACTTGCTTACAATTCCAACAATTACAAACTAAAGCACAGCAAATCTTTGAAAGGGGAAAGAGAGGAAGAGAAAAAGGAAACACCCTCAGTGTTTCCACAGTAAAGCCCCAGTACCTAACAGCTTTTGCGAAGAATGTGAATTCTGACTCAGTCCATAGAGGAGCAAACCCTGGAGGGATATTAAGAGCTTGAAAGGTGGCAGAAGACCGTCACATCAGAAAACAGTGCAAAACAAAGGAAATTTACTGGTTTAGAACAGGTTTTGTGTTATCAGATTGCAATTCCCCTAGGTCTTAGGGTGACGTATAACAGGATTCCTATGGGCAGCTGCAGCATGCTCAACAGGGGCCTTTGGTCATCACATCTGTGCCATCAGCATAAAACTTCATGTTCTTTTCTTTAAACTCAGTCCTTACAGTGGCTGAGACAGGACTAAGGCAGTGATCAGTATAATAAATTTGGTCAAGCGTCACTTCATAAATGACTTTTTTATTTTAGCCTACTTAAAAATCACACTGAAACATGATTTTGGATATCATTTTCCCTTCTGATATGTCTGATGGGTCCTTTTGTTTCAGTAAGTGAATAAATAAAACCCCTCTGTGTCTGACACTGCTAATACAGTCCCAAGTTTTGATTTTTCTTAATGTACTTCAGCCAAGAAATTCAGTAATCTCTGCAGCTCTGTAGCAAATTAGGATCCCATCATCCATCTGAATCCCAATTACTATCTCTGTTGCAATTAGGTACAAAATTACTCAAGATCAAGCCAAATGATTCCAGACACCTGTTGAAATCTGGGTCTGGTAAGGACTTTCACTAAATATGCCATGGATGTTGTCTGCAGAACTTGACTATAAATAAAAAAAACCCAAAACCTTGGATTTAGAAACATATACTATTTTAATTCAAGAAATTGAAACAGTAAAATTAAAATTAAATTTAAAAAATTAGGACACTAAAATTAATGCAATGCAACATCCAGATAAAAAAAAGATCCAACTTCAAAACAGGACCTAACTGAAGATAGACCATGGGGTTTGGTTGCCCTGAAATGGTGACTTTCCTTTTTTCCTTACAGCTAGTTAGATTCTCTATTACTGCAACATGTGCAGGTTCTCTCCAGTTCTTTCCTTGTTCACCTCTGAGAAGAGTCTGTCTCTTAATCTATACATGCTCCCAGACAGCAAGATGGTTCCACTTCTGCTTCTCTCCAGCCTGAACAACCCAGATCTCAGCCTCTCCTCCCACGTTCTGGCCAGCTAGGGGGCCTTTTCCTGGACTCTCCGCAAGGTGTTAACATCTACCTTAATCTAAGGGCCCAAAAGCAAGGGAAGTACTGGAGATGAAGTCTGAGAACGGCTGACTGGAAGGAACTGTAAGCATAAATATTCATGGAAGAATCACAGAACTAGCCAAAAAGAAACAAAAAAGCCCTTCAAAAAAATAAGGAAGCTTGAAGTTTTAGGTCTCTGACAGTTCTAGAAAAGAGCAACTTTCTCCCATAAGGGATACAAAACATTATATTCTGACCAGCAACACAAAAATAAAAATTAATAAATTACTAGATAGATTAATTTAAAATAAAAAATTACATATAGACATTAAATCCAACACTGTCATCACAGCTGAGAAAAGAGAATGAATGCTCAAGAACTACTGTAAATACCTCAGGGTTTCAATTCCTAACTCCCACTGTTACTGCTGGCAAAACAAATCTTCCCTGGATCTGCTTACCTGCAGGGCTGAGTCCACTTGGCTGTAGAAACTCCACTGTAACCAATATTTCTGTTGTGAGTAAGGTTCATGTCAGGCTCCCTCCTCACCTGATGTGTTGGAACTGCAGTATGAAAAACTAGCCCATCCTTTAGAATATTTTACATTTCTGCCTTGTGTTTGCTTTGCAGTAGTGTACAGACATGCAGTGTGTACAGCCAGGGATGAGGGTACAGATTATTTTCTGAGGAAGAATACAGTTCATTCTTTTTTTTCTGTCTTATTTTGTATTTTAATACAAACAAAACAGATGTGGACCAGTTAGGTCTGTAGTAGGTTAAAAGGCTGAACTCTCCTATTCAAAAATGATACTGCACAACGTTTGTAAAATCAATCTGTTTTTGAATGCTTCCTTTCTTTATGCAACTAAATTTGCATATCCTGCAGCTGAAAAAGGCATAATTAGAAATTTGTGATTAATTTAAGCAGGAGCAGCTATAAAAATCTTAGGTATTTACATAGTTCTCATAAATTAGAGTCACAAACTGTAATTTGTTAAATTCAAATTCTGCTAAAAGCTTGCATTTACATAGATGTTCAGATGTTAAAGTGTTGACACACATTTTAAAATCAACGCTGCTGGCACATTCATTATTCATGTCAATAAGCTGGAAGATTTATTTGGGAAGTTATTTGGACAGTAAAATATGATGGTCAGTAATACACTGCAGTTGTAAACACTCTACACCAATGAAAATGTGCATCTTCTTTATGAAGAGTTAAAGATGTTTCTTCAGAAGATCTGCGTGTATGATCATTGCCAAAAATGGAACTACACTGATTGATGTTGTATTATATATTAGGCTAATCTCATGGTCCTGCTTCATAGTGATTATTTGCAAGAAAAAGACATCAGGAACTGGGTTACAGAGTCTGTCAGGAGCAGTCAACCCTTAGTACTTGGTGAAAGTTTGCAGATCATAGAATCATAGAGTGATTTGTGTTGGAAGGGATCATCTTAAAGCCCATCTAGTTCCACCCACCTGTTTTGGGTAGGGACACCTTCCGCTAGACCAGGTTTTTTAAAGCCCCATCCAATCTGGTCTTGAACACTTCCAGGAATGGGGCATCCACAGCTTCTCTGGACAACATATTCCAGCGCCTCACCAGCCTCACAGTAGAGAATTACTATATTACCTAATCTAAATCTGCTCTTTGTCAGTTTAAAACCACTACCCCTTTTCCTATCACTGCATATGAAGACACCAAACAAGGTGTTCACTTCAAGAATGAATCATAAAAACTGTAAAAACTGTCTCATTTTAGGATCCGGGTCATTGCATCTGAAATCAAAATGAAGGGTCATGTTAAGGTATGAGAAAGCTTTTTTCTTATAATGTTGCAACTGTCAATGTTACTAATGTAAATGGTGAGATGGTTAATGGACTGAAAGGAACATCAATGCCAGGTCACGCATTAGCTGACACAAGTCAGCCTAGATCTACAGAGGCATAGCAAGCTTTATGTCCTCTAAGAATCTGTCATCTGTGTACTCAAAAAAGTTAAATTTTGCTTCTTAGCACCAAAGATACAATCTTTTAATATTTTAAAATACTAATATTAAGAGTGTTTTGGGTAGATCAGTGATTTTATTTTTGTTTTAAAATAACACCCTGTGTAGAAGAATATGGCTAACATATGAGTAAGGGCATATGCATGTAAACATGTAAATCTATAGACAGACGTAAGACACTATAGAATTTCCTTCTAAAATGTCAACATGATTCTATAAGCAAAACTCTGTAAGCAAGCTGTGGCAAAAAAGGGAAATTTAAAAATGCCAAGTCAATGCTCAGTGATGGTATCAGGTAAGGCGTTTTTCTGACCATCTTCAGAAATCTCTAGGAAAAACTTTGTTTCTATCACTGCTATTTATTTACAGAGAACTCGTGAGGAAGCATCCTCTCTCTTGACTCAGCAGAGGATTTGAACAGAATTGCTCAGATTCATCTCACTTGGCCTGAAGTGCTGGCACAAGAAACAGTGTTGTCATTAATGCAGCAAAAGGTAAAGACAGGCAAATCCAGCCCCAGGCAGGATCACAGATGGGCTGAAGCTTCCTCTGAAGACATCTGGCTTTTTTCTCTCTCACTTGAAGAGAATAATTTATTTTTCCAACCTAGTGCCTAAAAGTTGGTGAGATGAATCAACACCATTTTACTTCAAAGTAAAACAAGAAGTGTGAACTTTTTGCCCTATTTTGCCCTTTCTTTCATGTTTATTATCCCTCTTTGACCTTGTTCCTTGTTGAAAAACTGCATGTATGTATCTCCATATACTATAACCTTTTACCCACAGAGCCAGCATGAAAATTTACATCTTTCATTTTGGATTGCCCAAATCAAGCTTGATGATATTCTGTTGATATTACACCCATGTCCACGCCTGTATCCAGATGCAATCTTCCCATAGGACAGCCTTTTCTCTCTTGTGCTCCTTTCTGACCCACTGCCCTGGAAGTTCCTTTGCAACACCTAGAAGCTTCACTTTTAGTAGAGCATATCTTTGGTTAAGTCAGATACTCAGTGAATGTAGTATGAGTTTGTGCCTACTTCTATGTCCCCAAAAGCACTGAAGCAGCTGTTTGTATATGAGAATCCCATCAACACTGACTTGAGTCTGACACCTTCAGTGTTAGTAAATTTTTAATAGATCCAATGGTATGGAAGAATATTTTCTGTCCAGGCAAAGCCAACATGTAGTGTGGTGCATTGCACTGTGGGGCCAATCATGGCATTAGCTTATACAAATGACAGCAGCCAAGCTTCTGATGTAGGTGTTGAGAATACGTGTAAATGGCAGCAAAAACTCAATAGAATGAAAAAAACCCCATATCAGATGTAATTTTTAAAGTAATAATTATCGTTATTTGTATTGGTTTATGAAGTATTACATTTTCTTTCTTACTCTCTGGCTTTTTGCTCAAGATTGAGTCCCACAGTGTAGTCTACTGTAAGCTCCTTAGAGAAGAGAAAATTACATTATGGGTGCCTAATTTCCATGCACAGCTTGCCACAGTGACTAGCTTGCCTTAGAAGAGAATTGGAGTTATTTGTTACTGCAAAGCATGCTGCTGATAATACGATTAGAGGTGATGCATGCTCATATTTTCACCATTGCCAATAAAATGCAACTCCCACAGGTTTAACTGTTTAAATCTTCAGAGTTATCTGTTTTATAAAATTCCAGGCACCCAAGAGTTTCCATAGAAGTCAGAGGAAGCAGTACTCAGTAGTTTTGAAAATACATATTGAAACCAGATTAATCACATTATCTAACATTTTTTAACCTGCTCACCCCATAAAACATACTAATATGTCTAGATAATCTTTTAGAGACTTTCTTATAGACAGATGTATCTTAAATTAGCCTTGTCTCTGGGTTTTAGTATTTAGTATTAAATACTGTTACGATGTCCATGCAACACTTTAAAATTTTATTTATATTTCTTGGGGGCTGCATTCCATTAATTGGCTTTTGCACTGCTTGAGTTGTGAGTTTCACATAATCAAAACAACACAAATTTACCCTATTTGTTTTAAATTTTATCTCTTTATTTGAATACAATGGTCAGAAACAGCTTGCCAGAGGTTAAATACTGGTTTTATATAAGTTAGGAGGTCTGGAAAGGTTTTTTGGAAAGAAAAGGATATGTAACATACAATATGCAGTGACAATATTTTGATTCAGTTTAATAAAGTTACAGTGGACACATCACCATGGGTGAAATAATCAACACTCAGTGAGATCGAAATAATTTATTGTTCCGCTTTGTTTAATTTAATTTTATGTCATTTTTTTTGTGGACCTATACCACTGCACTTAATTTCTGCATCATACTTGTAACTCTAAATCAAGATCCAAATCAAATGACTCCAGCCAGGGCTTCCTCAGTCCCTAACCAGAAACCTCCAGTAATAATTCTGTTTTCCCGCTCATGGTGCCACAAGTACCAGCCTCACTAACTGCATCCTGCTTCAGTATGTTTAATCTTCTAAATTAAATGTTATTGCTTTTTAAACAATAAGGAAAAATAATCTTATCTACTCTGCCCCTAGATTTAATTAATTCTGACATCCCCTACTTTATAGCCATTCCTCTAACAGCATCCAGGCTCTATGGAAGATTATAGTCACAATTTTTTTATCTCCAGACTCCAGCTCTGCACAGTTGTTCCTACTCTTGGGAACATTAGAAAATCTCTCCCTAATTGGTCATATTCTATCTTTGAAAGGTCATACCCATGATTCTTATTCACTTCAGAGCAGTTCTCTTAAAGGGCAGGCCTGGGTGCAGATTTATAATCGTGTTTCTCCAGCATTGCTTGGTGGAAAACAAGAAAAAATGTAAGCAAGTCTTACAGTGCAGTCAGCCGTCATAAGATTTCCAATCCATAAGACTCCCAACTTGAGTCACATCAATTTATTTTTCAGAAAATGATCCAAATTCCTAAAGTTTCTGTGAAACTTTGGACAATTGTGTCTAGGCACATGCACTCACTTCTCTAAAACTGATATTGCACCAGAGGTGACATCTGTCAATCAACATGCTCTTTTAATAATATTTGAAAATACTAAAGGGCATTTATTTATTCTTTAAAGGAAGCAATTTAGGTTTCATCAGGTAAGTTGCATATTTCACTGGTTCAACTAAGCAAGGATTAGCAAATTAAAATGTAATTGGCTTTTCTCCCCCTAATTTGTCAAAATTACAAGTTCTGTGTGAATGACAGGTGGGTGGTAAAGCTTTTAATGTAAAGTGTATTCCTAAAGTTTCTCTGACTTTGTAGAGAGTTTGGTGAAAACGTAGTCAATTGGGCCACCTGAAAATGAATGTATGCTTGGTATCAGATTTCTTAAAGCAACAAAAATTGAACGCATTAGAAAGTGGTCCAGGAAGGCCTCCTTATCATATTTGGTCTTTAGCACACTCTGAAACATTCATTGCTAATCATATCTAACAAAACAGATGTTTGCTTGGCATCATTTTGAGAGCGTGTAGGGGAACCTCTGTTGCCTTTGCAGAATGAAAGGATACATGGAAAATCAGTCCGGGCTCATGGCTTGATCCAAAATGCATCCGGGGTCAGTGGAGGATGCAGTGTTTTTAGAGGATTGAGGCTGTGTCCCATGATGAAAGGAGCAAGGGGCTACTCTAAAGAAACAATCCTGAGCATTAATTTCAGCACAGGAAGAAGTACAAGGATAATACTGATGACACTTTCTTGCTTTGCTGCCATCACGTCTCTGCTTGGAAGGGATGCTGCATTAATTCAACTCAACTTCCACAAGTAACACAGCTGATAGACAAACAGCAAAAACATTTCAGTGTTTTTCACTGGTCAGTAGCCACAAAGGACATCCTGAGAGCTGTCCATCTGCCTAAGTACAGGAGGGTGGGGACACCAGATAGCCACTGTATGTGCACACTGTGGTCAAGTCAGTATCTGTAGGCAGGCAGGTATTCTGTTCTAAACTGATAAAGCAATAGCCTTTTCTTGAAACATATGATTTCTTTATGACCTGAACTAGATTTGCTCATCCAGGAAGCCACCTTTGACCCTCATTGTCAACGTATAGTAAATAGCTTAGTCTCATACACAGGTTTTGTTTGACCAAAGTAGGGCATTATGAAAGTGTTTAGCATGCAGCTAGAAGTAAGATTCAGATTTACACAGACTGGAAGCATGAGACATATCTCCTAAAATAGCTGCTCACTTGCTAAGGGTTCCATCGAGGCTTGAAGGATGACAGAGTGGCATTATAAATAAGTTGTTGTCTGCTCAGCTTTGGATGAAAAATTCAGGTGCTACAATGCTTTGCCTTTTGCAATACATCATTTTCCTAAAGCATGTGGTGGTTTAGGCAAAACCCTGCTCAGGTGCTGAAAATTCACAGAGGGACAATTAGCAGAAGTAGGACGATTGTATCTGACAGTTCTATAACAATATGAACCCTGCTGAGTTGCCCAAAATAACAGTGCTAAGTAACCCAGAGCCATAGCATATTTGGTGTTTTGTCTATAATTTAAAGGATAATTTACATCTCCTGCTGTGTGATAGCACAATTAATTATATTTTCCCACAGGTGCCTATTTTTGGTGCTGAAAAGGGGTGAGGAATTTGTGACTGGAGAAGGAAAAAAGACTTTTTTAAAAAGAGCACCAGAGACATGGAGCCATGTTATGTGGCTAATGTGCTCCCTGTGCAAGAAATGACTGTGGCCACTTTCCAGTCTGTCCCCAGATATCACTTAGATGAACATTAGACACCTTTGTATCTGGTAATTGATCTCTAGTGCATTTTTATTGCTCATATTTATTTGCAACAATTAGGAGGCTTAAAATTAAGAAATTAAACTACACAAATAAAATAAAATAAAGTAAAATAAAATAAAATAACAACCATACCAGATCTCCCCACTAGTTCTCTAAGGAGTTTCATCAGGTGACCTCGGAATACCCACCTACACAATATGCAGAGTCTACCTGAACTTCTAAAATATTTTCCACTCTGGATTAAAACACAAAAGCAATATTTTCTTTTCCTTTCCCTTATGGTCTCTAACCTCACATACAAGAGACCGAGATACTGTTTACAGGGACCAAAATCCTAGGATCTAAAAGAATACTTTATTACTAGGATGAAAAGGGTTCTGGTAAAATAGTAATAGACTAACAAATGTTAGTGTGGACAGGAGTTATGTGGTCCTGCTATTGTGAGGACAGGAAACACAAGAGACTTCAATTATCCTCAGTACCTATGTGAACGTCACATCACAGTGTGATGGTGAAACTTGGGTATTTTAAGTGTCTTCCTCGTGTTTCAGGTAGTTAATCATATCAAAGGGAAAAATCAGCACTTGATTTGATCCAGGAGAGAAGACAAGAGCTGATTTAGATTTTATTATTAAAGAACGTGAGTGTTACATTGCAGGCAAGATGTTTAGAGTGAACAGTCCTCATAAGTGAATGAATAACTAAAACCTACACAAGAGCTCTGAATTTCAAAAAGGTTGGCTAGTAGATAGGCTCTTTTCAAAGGAACTAAGATCTAAAAGGCTTAAACATTTGCAGGTGGTGTAGAAATTAGGGACATCGTTGTATGCACTTTAAGCAAGTGTATGTCACTCAGAAAGTTGTATGGCATTAAAAACATTACAGAGAAACCAGAAAAGAAAAAGAAAGAAAATAAAAAGAAAAAAAAAAAGAAAAAGAGAAAGAAAAAGAAAAAGAAAAAGAGAAAGAGAAAGAAAGAGAAAGAAAGAGAAAGAAAGAGAAAGAAAGAGAAAGAAAAAGAAAAAGAAGGCATTAAGATGGGAGAGGAGGACAAAGGAGCCTATTCAAAATATGGCAGTCCTTAAGAAAGCTATATTCACGTTCACCAAGGACACAGATATAAGCAGGAAAAATACATAAGGCAGAACAAACCAGCTCTGAAAAAAAACTTGCTAATGGCATGGAAACTTGTTAGCTTATTTGGTTGTGGGAGATCTTTTTAATAAACACACCTGCTAGCCTGTAGAACTTGTATGCAATTAAGACATTAACGAAGCACAGGTTGGTTGAAAGTATCATTCCGAGCAGAGCTAACAGACACCTATAAAATACAAACAATACTGGGTAAGAGGAACAAGAATGCCAATGGCAGTCATGTATTACAATCCACTTGCAGTTCTCTGAAGGTACCAAGAAGCTTGTTGCTAGAAATGGGGTCAGTTACTATTGCCTAACTTCTTGGGTGGCTGAAGGATTTTGATAAATCTCCAATTATTGATATCTATAGAAACTAAGCTTCCATAGGACAGGAAGAAATTTACCTTGTAAATTAATACAAATAGGTGAAAATATGGAAAGCAAAGTTTAGGAATAGATTATCAGTTTTGAGAATATAGAGGAGATAACCACTAAAGTCCCACAGGGAGCAGAAAGTGCTAGAATGTTAGAGATTTGTCCTTGTAACTTATACTGGTTGACATCTTCAAAAATTACCAAGGGAATGACTTAATAAGGAGCTAATAAAACTTGCTGATCAAACCAAGACATTTAGAGAAGTAAACCTGAAAAAACTGACTAATAAGAACCACAGAAACATCTCATAATACTGAGAGTGCCGTTCATCTGACCTAACTTGGGCATCTGCAGTGCAGGGAGGTATTTCCTCCATTTTTACAGTCCATGGAAGGAAACTGGTACTTTAATGTGATAACATCTCATTGCAGTGAAGTGGTGGGATAAAATCCCACCCTTAAAATCCCTTAAAACATCCCTTAAAAATGTCTGTCTCCATTGATTATAAAGGGAGCCAAAGGCAAAGAGCTTAAGTGTCATCAGATGAATCTCACCTTGAAAGATTTGGACATAGAATGGCAGATGAAACTTCATATAACTGTTTACAAAGAGGGGTACGGGATAAACAATCCTGATTTTGCACACAAAATATAAAGTATCAACTAGTTATTGCCACTCCAGAAACAGATCTTAAAATTACTGTCCATAATTCCATGAAATGTCATTTAAAAGGTAAAGAGCAGTCAACACCAAATCAAACATCAATATTAACAAAGGATAGACAACATGGCAGAAATCATCATTCCACTGTGTAACCTCAGTAACACGAATATCATCTTTGTTCCTGATCCTTTCTTTCCAGGAATATATATTAGAAATAGAAAGTATTCAGAGGTGACTGAGATGATCAATGCTATGGAATGAGAGCAGGAACCTCTGGTCTGAAAAAAAGGAAGAGTGGAGGTAAATGTGATATGAAATACAATTTACAAAAAAAAATAAAAAATGAAAAAGCAGTGACCATTCTCTTTTTTTTTTATTGTTCCCTATGTGGTACATAATATTAAATTACTAGAATGTAAAATGTAGCAGAAACAAAGCAAAAAACCTTTCCGCACAGCTGGAGTTAAGGTTGGGAGTCTGTTGCTGCAGAATATTGTGGACTTTAAACATTTCTATCCATTCAAAGAGCAATTTTGAAAAAAAAAGACACAGGTGCTGCTAAAAGCAAAAATTCCCTTCTTGTTCTTGATCCAGAATTCTGTAAGATACAGAATTCAAGTGGCTGGCAGGATTTAGTGGAGAAAGTGTAGCTGTGTGATTGCCCTGTTATTACATTCAGTCACTTTTTCTAGGCCTCTGCCATAGACAGTACTCTATAAATAAATGAACTATGGTCGGATGCAGTAAACCTGTTCTACATTCTAATGTAAAACTTTTAATCTATTCCTATTATATCCTCAAAAAGAAGTATTCGCCCCTTAAACCTGTGAACAGAGACTTGCTCTTTATAATTACTTTTCCATAAACTGAGCTGCAATAAGGGAATTATATATGGTCTTAAAATACAAAGGTTAATTCTGTCAATAATAGGGGTGGTGAAAAACAAGATTGCTGTAAAAATGTTCTCTTTATAAATTTTAACAGAGGAAAAAGAAGCTGTGTCCATTATGTATTCCCAGATTCAAACTTTTTATTCAAGCTGCTCTAGAAATGTTTTGATATGCCCACAATAATGATATAATATGTTAAACAGCAAGCCTTAAATCATAAGAAGATAAGCTTCATTCGTTTGTATTGAAATCCAAAGGTTCTGAAAGAATACTGCACCTGGCAAGATCAGACTAAGAGATGTTGGTCTGAACACATGGTCTGAACCACGGACATCGCTTCTCATTTCTTTATTTGGAAGTGATTCAAAGAGGAATTCTGCTCTAACGTGCGCACTTAATGAATTCTGTAGATCACATAAAGTAGATCACTAGAGATGTATTCACACAGGTAAATATCGTATTGCTTGCTAGAAGTGTGTGTGTCTATATCTTGCACTTCACAGCAGTGCCTAAGTCCATGATCAGAGATTTCCATTTCCTAGAACACTCCTTTACTGACCAGACAGGGGATCACATACTAAGCTGTGTTTAGACTTGCTGCACTTCTCCTGGCAGGGGGGATTGGATGGAGATATATCCCTGTCTCTCCTGCTGCCAGAGATTGTTTTATCCACAGAAATCCATATGGATCCCCCAGACATGATACACATTTACAACTGACCCTTGTCAGATGTAGGGCAGCAGTGAGACATTGAAACACTCTTGCCATGGAGGGAACAACACTAATGGGCTGAATTACCATCTCAGTAGGCAAAAAACATTCAACAGATATGCAGAAGAAGAAAGGAGCAGATAAAAGGAGAGGAATCTGTATTCTTTTAATTGAACCTTGTGCTTCCCCCAGAGTAAGAGCAAATGTCTTTTTCTTTTAATTTTTTCCATTTGAGTTTGATCATGACCCGTGCAGATGGTGTTTCATGCTTCAGGTGTTTAAACCAACTAATTTTAAGGGTGCCCACGGGGCATGCATCTCTTAGCACTCTGAGCAGCTTTTCACACTTCTGCTCTCTATAGGCTTTGGAAAACACTGGTTTACACTTGAAAACACTTTAGTTAAGTGGCCTGGAAGCAGGAATTCTGTCCTGTCATTTTAGCAAATTTAGGCTTAAGCTGAAAATGAGGAAGCCTTGGGAAAGTTAGCTTTTCTCATTTTAGAAACCCATCAAATATTTTATCTGTGGTTAGTTAACAGGAGCAGCACGGACAACTCATAATTGAACTGTGTTATGTTAAAAGCACTTGCATCAAACTGCATTTATGAAGGAAACTACCTTAGTGAAAGACAGAGGGGAAAAAAGCACTGTCAAGACACAATCAGAAGGAGCTAAGACTCCTACACTGAATTAAAACAGAGTTGTACTAAGTTTTCTGAGCATATGAAAAAATCTAATTAGATTTCACTGGTTGTCTTGAGTAAAACTAATATCTTGTACCAGCAATAATGATATAAATATAGTCCAGAGGGAGATTTGGGGTCAGGAAATGGCTGATATGTGACTGGAGACTGAAATGGCAGTGACTTAAAGAGCAACTCTGAGATTGAGAGCCATTCTGAAAGGTGCTGGTGCTTGAGTTTGCTGGGCATACTGTTCAGATATGGATCAACTCTGTCATAGGAATGAAGTGTCAACAAATTAAAAATCAAAGCTACAGGTGAGAAAGAGAAGGTGGAATGAAGACTCAGTTCCTATTTTCAATCTCAGGTTTCTCTGTGCTTTTACTTGGGAAATTCACTTGCTCCTGAGTAAGTACTTCTGCTTTGGGTGCAGCTTTAGACATGTGAAGTTTGATTTTCAGGCTTGTGGACTCTGCTGTTGCCATTGATTTCATTACTCTGCTGTATTATCGATCCAAATCTCAGTATTCCTCACAACTTCTTACACCTTCTGAAGGATTGCTTAAGAGCCCATTAATTCCCAGCTAAAATATATTTAGTTACCTAACATCATAGGACTAGAGAATGTGCAGGACAGCCAATCCCGTTCTGAGTAGGAGCAAGTATATAAATAGCTCCTTGAAAATTTTATGTCATCCCTACTCTTAAAAATCTCCAGTGAAGAAAGATCTTCAATGTTATGATACCGGCTATTTGCTGGTTTAGTATATTCATTTATCATCAAATTCTTGTAAAAAAAAAAAAAGCCAATAGATTTTTCCTCTTTTTCTCCTTTGGAACAGGGAAAACAATAAATTACTCCCTACAATGGGAATCTTACTCCATTTTTCAGGAAAAAAAGAAATGTAATTCACTCCAGTGTTTGTCTTTAGCTCCTATTTTCTGATTTGTTGATCACTGGTGGTTTCCTCTGCCTTCTCGGTTACTTGTCTACATGTGTGATAAGGTGCGTATCCCCAAACTTTGATACCATATTCAAGTGCCAAATGAAGCACAGTAATTATTTTAGAGTTTTCTGGCACTCCTATAATTTTATTCTTAGATATATTTGTTTATTTATAAAGATATCTCATTAAATAAATGCAGAATAATTAACCTTGACATCTTGACATTCCTAATCATAGATCCATAACTACAATTCATCTTTTATCCAATGACCTAACATTACATTCACTTATATTAATATTTTATTTTGGATGAGGAATTTTGAATTTTCAGGCATTTCCATTTACTGTGCTTTATTTATTTTTTTTTAATCACCAGAGTAGAGACTGAATTATTTTAGGGTGAAACTCACACGGAAGCTTTGCCCAGGAGCACATGTGAGCACAAGTGCTTTAGCCACTACCTGGTTTTAAGATCACAGAAAGAAACAAGCTAGCCACAATCTTAATTTACTCATTCCTGAAAACACCTTTTATGTTGACTTTATGTGCATGGCATTTTTCCTCACCCAAAACAATTTATTCCGTGTACTACTTGATAATATAAACTTGGGTATTTTTGGATATTTTTCCTCTTTTTTCAGGCATATATGTACACTTGCATCAGCATCCTCTACAGCCTGAACTAAGACTACATCAAAGCTCTTCTGGGGCTCCAAGTTAAAGTGACTTAGCTTTACAACAGAAGATGATGGCAGAGTGGAGAATTGAACACAAGTACCCCAAATTATAAGCCACTAACTCATCCTTCCCTCTCTCTATAGCAAAGGAGTCTTCATGGGGTTTTTGTTGTTGTTGCTTGTTTTTTTCTCTCCTAATTCTGTCAGTTGAATTCAGGTAGGTATATTTCTTATGACGGTCTGCTGTTGTAGGGAATATACTCCAATAGAAATACATTTTTCCTATTAGCTTTATTGTATGATTTCACAGCCCTGAGAAAAACTTTTCCCCCAGTATTTCATGTATAAGTAAATTTGCTGGACTTGTTGTATCAGGAGACATAAACCCAGCACCCACAAGTGTTACTTAAAACAACATTTTAATTAAGACACTTCTGCATACATTCTGTAGTTGTACTGGACCCATTTTTTATTGGTCAAGTACCATTAGGCTATCGTATAAGTAATCTGGTTTTACAACATAATATAAGCTGAAGGTAAAGAAATATTAAGTGTTATTTGTCAAGAAGAGTGATCCTTATTAGTTCTGACCTTTTTCTAAGCCTACACAACAAAAAGGTGAGTGTCATTTTTATACTTGCAAAGATTAGTTTTGCTTATAGTAAGCAAAATCATGTCTCTAAGGGGGCTTAAACTTCTCATTGGAAATAATTGAATCTCATTACCAAGCATGCACTATGAACCTCTTACGATTTGCCCCAATCAACTATTAAAAGCATGTTCCTATTCAAAATGCTACCTTTCCAACCTCTGCTGCTACATAGTATAGTACTAGCAAATTGACCTTTTATGAAGACTTAAAGCACCATGTAATTAACTTTTCTTGTGTACAGAGTTAAGACTTGATGAAACTGGGAGGTTAAATGCCAATACGTCCTTTGCAAGCATTTTTTATAGTGCACTGCTTGGCTTTCAGATGTTAATGATACACTTTCTGTACCACTTTTCTTTGAAAAAGAATAAAAAAATTGGAAATTTGTACTGCAGTGCACAATGCAGTCCAATTTCACTCTTTGAGCCACCCCAGTCAACAAGTAATAGCTCTGAAATGCAAAGCAATAAGCTGTGTTGGCAGTTATTTTATGTTCCTGATCCAAAAATCCATTGAAGCAGATGGAAATGTATTGTACTCGTGGTTGCATGGCTTGCACAAATCTAGTTCTGTACAGTTTCACTTTAGCATCCAGAGCAGCTCTGTGTAAGACCTCTAGATGGTCATCAATATCTTTTTGTGAGACCAGTAGTTGATAGGCACACCTCTGAACCAGAGTGATTACACTAGAAACAGGCTTGACTAGATGACAGTTTTGTCAGTGCTGTAAAGGTCTTTTTAAAGGACTGAGTGGGTATTGTTTCCTCCATATCTCAGTGATACTTGAAAGCCAAAGAGAATCTCCTGTTTCTCACTTTATTTTTTTTTCTATTCGCTGTTCGAGTTCTTTCACTGACTGTAGGATTTTTAAGGTACGAATGATTCTTCACGTGCATTTACTTGAGCTCTCTGGATTCACCAAGAAAGAAGTTACAGTATGTCAGACACTGTACACTCTTGTATGTCACAGAAATGGAATGTATTTCTTGACTGAATTTGCCCTAGAATATTCACTTCTAAAGTGCTGCTACCATTGTTGTCTCAGTGTCATATCAAATTAATACACTCCTAATACTCAAGCTTTTGTGTGCCTAAGTTGACATGCACTGTGTTTAGTAGATAATTGATTATAATTAAGACAATAAAGAAATATCATGTTTCTAGGGCAATTTAACTTTTTTTTCCCA
Source organism: Machaerirhynchus nigripectus (assembly GCA_013397975.1). Lineage (NCBI taxonomy): Eukaryota > Metazoa > Chordata > Aves > Passeriformes > Dicruridae > Machaerirhynchus > Machaerirhynchus nigripectus. The sequence goes on from VZRQ01009573.1 coordinate 752,802, forward strand.
AGGCCATTGACTGATACATTTAAAGTAATTCTGAAATCCATACACAACTAGATGAGCACTGGAATTTATGAAAGCTATACTCCTATCTTATCAGTTGGTTCACCTCATACATTTTATGATATATACCAGTGATTTTTATTCATATCTTAGTGAAAAAAATAAAAAGGTGGTGCTGAGCTTGTCAGACCAGACCCAAGACCGGTTTTTCATATGCATCAGGATGGCAGTTGAAACTATATATATCATTCAGGAGCAGTGAATTGTTATAAGGAAATATTTAAAGTCAGCTAGGAGGCAACAAGCTATAGGGCAGAAAGTAAAGGGTAGACAATAATCGGTTGAGGCTCCTTGACTTCAGAGATTAAAATGACCTTCTAAAAAAAAAAAGACAAAAAAAGACAACATATTACTGAAACAGCTAGAAAGGAAAACTTAAATTGCATGGAAATTGTGCTTCAAATATTGCGTAGCCCATGGTGCCACAGCATATGAAAAGACCAATTGCTTCCAAATCTCTCCTTTCATGTTTCAGGGGAAATGTCTTTTATTATAAACAGTAGTGGAGAAGTGTTTCTGGAAGGCTTCACAATAGCAATGCTCACATATGTCTCCATCAAATGACTCATGTCCCAGCAGAAAATTACAAAGTATTAGGGAAAGAATGTTGCAAATTATAGCTAATACATTGCTCATGGGAATCCAGAGGGCCCTTGAGTGGCTTGAGAGGTGGGCCTGTGAAACCTTCTGAAGTTCAGCAAGGCCAAGTACAAGTTCCTGCACCTGGGTCAGAGAAATCCCAAGCACAAGTTCAGGCTGGGTGGAGAATGGGTTCAGAGCAGCCCCGGGGAGAAGGACTTGAGGATGTGTGTAGACAAGAAGCTCAACATGACCCAACAATGTGCACTCGCAACCTAGAAAACCAAGTGTTTCCTGGGCTGCATCCAAAGCAGCATGGCCAGCAGGGCAAAGGGGTGGATTCTGCCCCTCTGCTCCGCTCTTGTGAGACCCACATGAACTAGTGCATTCAGTGCTGGGTTAATTGCTCTGAAACAGTTCCAGAGGAGCCCATGAAGATTCTCCAGGGCTGGAGCTATGCTATGGCTCTGCTATGGAGATGGGCTGAGAGAGCTGGAATTGTTCAGTCTAGAGAAGGGAATGCCCCAGGGTAGCCTTTTAGTAACTTCCAGTGCATAAAGGGGTTGCAAAGAGAGCTGGAGAGGGAATTTTTCACAAGGGCACATAGAGGCAGGACAAGGGGGAATGACTTTAAACTGAATGACGGTAGGTTTACATCAGGTATTAGGAAAAATCCTTTACTGTGAGTGTGGTGAAGTACTGGAACAGGTTTCCAAGAGAATCTGTGGCTGCTTCATGCCTGAAAGTCTTGAAGAGCAGGCTGGGAAGTGCTCTGAGTAACCTGGTCTTATGGAAGGTGTCCCTGTCCATCGTAAGTGGTTGAAACTAGATTATCTTTAAGGTCTCTTCCAACCAATTAATCTATGATAATAGGAAACTATTCCAGAGTTAGAAGACTCTGGAAATTCAGCATCGTGCACAACTGCTTCATGTAAGATGGATCCTAGAAAAAAAAGCAAACAAAAAGCCAACCTATGCCTTTCTATCTCTCTCTTTCCAAGTCATGTCCCTTCATGGAGGGAGTTTCACATTTTTTTCTGACATTGAATTTGCTTTTGGTTAATATTCTATATATTGCCTGTGCATGTCTCACTTTTCTGTACAAATAAACATACCAATGGGGAGAGTTAGAAAACATTTAAGACATAGACCTCCTGTAATCCAATCCTTTAGGCCAAAATATATGATGGAGACTTCAGCTGCATTAATACAAAACACTGAATCCAGTTAACAGCTGGAGAACTCCTTTCCATTCTACCCTGACTCCATTCCCCAAAGCTGTGGTGTGGCTTTTAAATCCAGTCCAACTTCATTAAGTCAGAATTTAAAAACCAGGCCCTGCTAAGGCAGGTGACAATGGCAAGGTTAGAAATTCTGAGATAGGAGCAATCTGCTCACTGTCACAATGAAATGACAGAGTCCAGAAGGGGAAGTCACTCAAAAATGAAAGCAGTGTTCTTAGGCCAAAGATGAATGCTGCATCTGTAGATGCCATGTGAAGGAAGTTTTTCAATAGCAGCAGAAAGGAGATTCTGAATTTCTGGAAATTTGGGGATTTTTTTTTTTTAATTTGTTTAAATCAAGAAAAAAGTGTTTGTACTAAAGACAAATTTAAATATATTTTAAAATGCAAAGGAAACAGAAATTACTTCTAGAACTTCTATCTACTGCACTCTCAGAAGAGACAGACTAATACTAGGTAGTATTCCAGCAGTTGAGAAAAGTGTATAGGCAGAAAATACCTATAAGCATATGATTTATATACATAGGCACAGTATTCGTAGTATGGTAAATTTAGTCAGGAAAAGATTGTATAACTCAACAGAGATCCAGTCTGAAATGTGAGGGAAATTACCTGTATCTCCCTGAATACCTGCCTCTTTGTCTGCAATTATCCAACTATTAAATAAAAAAGATTTAAGGCAATGGATATGTAGCAATCAGCACATCACAACAAACATTCAAAACATGTGCAAAGTGTCCACCTTTGACTAGATCTCTACATTTTACCTACACCTGAAGTGCTAGCTGAAAGACAAAGACATGAGAGCAAGCATACAGTATTATACTAGGGCCAACTTTCATTAAAACTATGCAGATAAGATTTGACAATGCCAGAACAAGACCTGGTCTTGGACTAAAAGAAATTCCATGGTCTGATAATGGTTACTTATTTTCTTTATACTATATATAGCTTCTGCTTCTATTTCACTTGCAGTTTAGAAAACAGTGTTGTTTATTATTTCAAACCAGTTGTAGTATTAGCTTTAATTTCACCTGCACAATTTTACACTGTTGCATATCTTAAAACATCTACTATATATAAAAGGATAGAAGAAAGCTATTGGTTTTTTTTCCTTGCAAGTTCAACGGTAATACCTTTTCTCAATCCCGTTCTTCAGACAAAATAATTGTTTCTTCTGAGATTGATAGCACCCAATAACATAAAGCCACAGATATAGCAATATTAGAAACCATAGACTACAAAGCAATCCTGGTTCTACGCATTTATGTGACCTCTTTTAACTCTTCTTTGTAGAGTGTGAATCGTTCATTGTCTAGTTACAAAGGCAGCTTTCCTTCTGCAAAGTCATGAAATGCTGCAATCCTCAATCCAAAACCTCTCAGAAACCATCTGACAAGAGCTAACAGGGATTTTTTCACATAAGTGTGGTTTCAACAAAAATTTTACAATCAAGAATGAACTTGCAAGTCGATCTTGATGATGTCTGCATAGGTCTGCCTGTGAGTAGAAAAGGCACCCTGGAAGACTTGCATTAACAATAATTGTCTCTCTTACTAGGTCTCTTTAAAAGAAGTCTCTGCCTCAGCTGGTACCCCTTCTGAGGGATTTCTTTCTTTTCCTTCTTTCTTTTCTTTCTTTCTTTTCTTTCTTTCTTTTCTTTCTTTTCTTTCTTCCTTCCTTTCTTTCTTTTTCTTTCTTTCTTTCTTTCTTTCTTTCTTTTCTTTTCTTTTCTTCTCTCTTTTCTTTTCTTTTCTTTTCTTTTCTTTTCTTTTCTTTTCTTTTCTTTTCTTTTCTTTTCTTTTCTTTTCTTTTCTCTTCCATCTCACCTATTTTTCATATCTTTTGTCATACCACTTTCTTATTCTCTTACTCCTCTCACTAATGCTTTTCTGTGAAAAAAAATCCATGTGGACTGTCAGAGTGCACATTACTGCTGCAGGTCATATTATCAAACAAGTAGCAATAATCTAACCTCTGTTTTCTGAAAAAAAAAAAAAAAGTTTTCATGTTCCAAAGGAATCAAATTTCTCTGCTCTGTAAGCTCTGATTATCATGGTTTGTGTTCTTTGATATTTGTATGTGTTTTTACTAATGTTATTTGTAAATAACAGAAGATACTGTCGCAGATTCAGATCTTGGTACAATCTTGGAATTGTTCACTGTGTGAGCATGAGTGTTCCGTAGTCATGTTAGTTCCATGGACACCACTTGAGTTCTTGAGCTTCTCACTGTATTATTAAAATAACCCAGGCATTTTTTGAAGATGCAATGAAAAATTATCAAAATACTCAAACTGGCTGATGACAAGAAGCAGAACATCTTGAGCTCACAATGCAGCAGCTGAACATCCAGCTTCTTTCTTTATCAGACTAAAATTGACCTTTTCTTGTTCCTCTGTAAACCCTTGCAAGCTCCTTAAACACTCTGAGGTGTATAATAGACTATGATTTTGAGAAAGGCACTTTTTAAACTGTCTAACTATGAATTAAGCCACTTATAAAGGATTCAGGAATGAGCTCTGGGTATCAAATTGCTCTTGTGAGCAATCTTTGATTAGAAAGCCTTATTACTGGGGGAAATATTGATTTCTGAGAACAACTTAGGTTTCAGAAACAAATAGTACAAAAAGTAACAATCTATGAAAGTCACATTATTCAAGAATTAACAACAAGAAGTTTTTTAAATTTCATTATATTTCTCTACCCTGAGCCAAATACGAAGAAGTTCAGTGGTTTGCTCTCTGGTGATGTCAGCATCTGACAGTTCAAGAATAGCTTTAAATTAGTTACTCTAACCAATAATGTGTTCCTGCTGACCCCTACCAGCAGTTTCTATAGGTCACCCAAAATAAGAAGATTTTTGATGGATCTTTTTACTTCAGTTTTATTCTGGAGCTTATGCTCCGGGTAGATGTTCCCACCTAAGAAATACAATAATTTAAAAATAGGGTGGATGGGGTAGAAATACTTGAAAGGTCCTTTTCATATATTAAAAACCCCCTACCTTTTTACATACTCTAGCTGCTATCTACTAACATTTGTGGAGCATATATCTGCTGTCAAGAAGAGAGCATGCAATGACAGCAGAAGAGTGGCATGGTCTTGAAGAATTTGGGATATCCACACGTAAGTGTGGGTGTTTGTTGCTTTTAAAAAGCTGAGATAATCACTTAAAGGATATCCAAGTTAATTAAATGTACCATTTTGGGGGAAAATTAACCACAAGGAAAACCATATGGATGATTATAAATGAGATTCAAATACTAATTATAGTAATAGCAGCTCACTTAAAACTCACAATCAATTTTATTGAGCCTGTGTGAAGAGACAGAGTCTGCAGTTTTAGACGATGATAGCATTGGCAGCAAAACTAGCGTAAGAAGTTCACAACCCCAGTCCAACCCTCACTGTTCACTGCTTCTAATTTGCTCATCTCAGTCAGGCAGTAAACCACAAACCCACAAACAGCTGTACTAGTACAGGAGAGACCCAGACAAATGACATTGGAGGAAGACAGGACTGCAGAAATAACCTAAGCTGATTTTCTACACCAGGCAAGCATCTTGTGAAACTACATCCTAAAGGTATATCCACAACCCACAAGCTTTCTCACTTTTTACTTCCCAGCTGCATTTGGTAAAAGAGACTGCAACAGCTGGTGTTTCTATGCTAGTTGTAATCACTCACTTCATTACCCCAGATAACTAGTGGATACCTACAGAAAGACTGATAAGCACAAACTCCCAGAGAGAGGTGCCTGCTGACTGCAGGTGCAGGGTCAGTTTGCTTTTATGTAGGCATCTATACTGAAACTCAGAATCATAGACTCCCATTCAGACAGAAGACAATAGAGACACACTTTCATACCCTGAAGTAGATGTTTACATGAGACCAAGTAAAAAATATTCCTTAAATCCTTCCTAAACTTTAGGCAGAATAATATCCTTTTTTAGGCCTGGCCTCAACTTAGGCATTTGAAGGCTGTAGTTTGTGACATTCACAAGACATATATATATACATATATATCTATATATATGTATAAATGATGTCAGCAATCACCATTAAAAGAGCCCCAAAGCAAGTCTACTTAAAATTTGGAGATGTTTTCATTTCAGATGCTAAACTGCAGTTGATCAGTGTCTGCATTTTGTTTACTGAAGGGATAAAATTATTTGTCTGAACTTTAAATGCAAAGCCATATGTGATGACTTGTTTTCATGGCTTTACCCAGAATGGTATTTAAGCTTTAAAGAACTGAAAGCCTTTTCTAACATCCCTGGGACATCAATTTACCTCATACTGAAATGTTGGCTTAAACAGTGCTGCTTTTCTGAGCTGCCAGCTCAAATCCAAGTGATCCTTTTGAGTCCACATCTCCCTTATGCAATGTATCAGTACTTCTCTTCAAAATCAGCAATACCTTGGTATAGGTAGAGTAGGAAAGGCAAAATTTAGCCTTTGTATAGTAGTTGTGAATCAGATTTGCTGTAATGTGCACAAATAAAAACATTAAGGTAAGCATTTCATTATGGGAAGAATCTGAAGCATACTTTTGAATACTGATCTTGATCTTTGTATCTTGTGCAAGACTAGCATGCCACTAGCTCTCATGCAGTGTTCAAACTTCTGTGTTTTATTATTCAAACTCTGTATGTAGTTGTATTTCTAAACTACTCTCTTTTATCTGCATACACTCATCAAGAGAAAAAGATCTGGGGGTCATGTGGGATCTGTGTTTTTCTCCACCAGGTATTTTAGAAGCAAATATTTCCCTTAGATACTAAAATGAAAACAAAGTTGCTATGCTGCATTTTCTTGAATGAAAAGGTACTGAAAGTCCCCTAGTAACCTTCAAAACAAGCCAGGTTTTTTTGTGATGATCTCCACATTTTTTTTTTTTAGCAGCAACATCAGAATGTCAAGGTATCCTGTCCCATTTATGAACTCCTATAGAAGATTTCACTTGGTGGTGGGTAGGGAGGTTCATGGTTTTTGATAAAGTGTTATTACAGTGCAATGAGATTTTATTTCTCATTTCTTTTTCAAACCACCTTAAAACCCACCTACACTCTGTGGTTTATGTCTTTCCAAACTTACTGCTTTTGAGATGTTCTGATGACAGCGGTTGGTTCTGATTTTTCAAAAAGTGATATGATATCAGTATGGTTATCTCTCCACTATTTTCCTCTTACCATTTCCTGGGATCATCATTACCTCTCACAAATTCCATTTCATTACTGAACCACAGGGATTAGAGGGGATATTGTTGTATACCTATAAGTACAACTGGTCCCCTCAGAATCTCTCAATTTCTGTGCAAACATCTCAAGTGACAGAGCCACTCTACAGTGACTTTTACTACACAACTCCTTACTGCCAACTTTAGAAATTTGTATTTTATTTCTAGTTTGGTTTACAGCTTTCAACTCCCAAACATAGGATTCAGTCTCTTGAAGGACTTCTGTTGTCTTTCATGAAGATCAGCCAGTAGAGCCAAAACATAGTAGAACTGTCTGCTTTTTTAAGTAGGCTTTTATTTGGACATTGTTTTTCAACAAGCATGCCAAAGTTTTCTTTACGTGTGTGGTATCATGTAAATACCTGAGAGCTATTAAGAAAAGTGGTGGCTTGGACGAGGCTTTTGAAAGTCTACATGGGAGGACTACTTTTTATAACAAAGGGTTTTTTAATCTGAGAATATAAGACATAACAAGATATGGAAGGTGGAAATTGAAACTATGTAAAATAATTTCAGGCTAGAAATAATGATGAGAATTTGCCAGTTATTATTAATGAAAGCACATCACGTATCTTTCAGCACTTGAGAACAAGACTGAATAACTAGTTCACCACATGGAATTGCCCTTTCCTAAATGATGAGCTTGAAAGAGAAATGATTGGATGGACATCTGTTCCTGTGCTGTCATGGAAGCAAGTTCAATAAACAGGCTGGTCCCTTTCAATCTCAAATTGTTCTCAAAATGCAGTAAGGAGCATAAAACTGTATGTCAATGCACTTTATAAATAATCCTGTCATATTTAATTTGCCTTCTTTTTCCAATTAAAACTCATCCTTAGCCATAAAATGACCAAAAGAGAAGCAAACCAGATCAATTTTAGGATACAAAAATTTTTGAGTTGTATTTTTAAATTAAATATGTCTGAAGAGCTACTAGTAGTCCCATATGCCTGTTACTGAAATTGTATTACTGACTGTATCTCTTTTACACGAGTAAGGATGAAAGCTTAAAAATAATTAAAAAAAAAAAAATGGAAAGAAAATAAAATACCAGAGCATTGAATACCAGTTCAGTCTGGAAAACACCCCATTGTCAGCACTGTTTTGCTGTAGAGAGACCACAGTCCTGCTGTAGCGTCTACCTGTTGATAACATACATACAGCGACATATCACACAAGTGTGATGTCCCAAAATAAACTATACAAAGCCTCAAAATAGAACATCTGGAGCAGATACAACAGATCTGCAATTTCATTCCCATTATGATTTTAAATTATATTTAAACAATTTGATAGACCTTGTCCTACTCCTACCCATGCAAGCATGATAAGGATGTCATTGGCCACCTGATTTTATACTGCTTTGCGTTATTACTCCTTAAAAGTTTCATATGGTACAACTGAATGGACAGAGCCATCTAAAACTGGCACCTAGTCTAGTGTGAAACAGAGGAGAAGAACAAATATTAATACTTCATCCCACAAAGTACATTTTACCAAGATTATCCAGCTTTTATCATCTCAAAAAGAGAGTTATAATCCTGTGAAAAGCTACATCAAAAATGTATTATATATGGAAGTACCTTTTAAATTTACAGGCAAAGTTAAAGATACACTGGGGAAATTAACGTGGAAATTCCTCATTTACAGAAGCAGTGTTTGATCATGAACCTTGAGTTTTGCATTCTGCTGATATTTAGCATTATGTGAGAAAGCACACCTTTACATTTTTAAAATGTGTCCTGTCATGATCAGTGCAGACATGAACAGCTCTTAAAATAAGCAACCAGGCAATAACTTGTTTTAAAAGGGCCAAAATCTCCAATCAGTCAATTCTCTTGCTTTGGACCTCTTGTGTTAACTTGATGTGATAAACCTGAGTGGGATGTTGCAGAGAACAAAACTGATCAGGGTCAGTTGCAGTGGTTCATCTCATTTATTATTAAATAGTTTGGAGAATAAAAAAATCACCAAACTCTGTGTCATCTATCTCAATTCACATACCAAGAGGACAATAATTACTGGTTCATATTTATCCTTTCTTCATGTAATATGAAGAGTCCAGTGGTTTAGGGAAGATCAGAGATTCAAGCAAGAACCCTTTCTGAATTAAATAAATAATTTGATAAACATTGAGGAAAAGATATTATGCAAAAACTATAAGATTATGCTGACATTAATAACTCCTCATATCTTAGAATTGATGGCATAAATATACCTAAAAGAAAAGTATTTTGGAAAGAATTTCCTCCCCAGTACTAGTAAACTCAGTGCTGCAGAGATAAGAACGGCTACTAATAGCAAAATAAAAAGAATATTCTTGAATAGTCTGGTTCTCCCCTCCCTCTGATCAGTTCATGTCTCTAAATACAACATGGTTTCACAGGCAAAACCAGTTCACAGTTTTTAAAGTTTTCAATGTTTTCAGAAGAATAGGAAGCTTTAAAAACCTTGCAAATAATAACTGAAAATCATCTTATATTAATATGTTTGCTTTTATTTTATGTACCCCAATGTTTTCTAGGAACTAGAACAACAGATTTTGAAATCATGGCAATAAATATTGAAGGAAAAGATACTGTAAAAAAAATACTTTCCATAGGCAGGGTAAAAAAAAAATCCACAAACCACCAATTCAAGATTTGTATCCAAAAATCACAATACTAAACCTGAACTATAAATCTGCTTCTGAATAAAGTTACATGAAAGTGAATCAAGAGAAAATCCAAAGGAACATGCTTAACATACATGGACAGAAGAAGCAACTATTCCTCTGAGTTTCTGCAACAGAATTTATTATATGATAACCTCTTTATTTTAAATAACTGCTTTCTTCTTTTCCAGATTAAAATAGCTTGTTTCTAGTAAGTCTTTCATACTTCACTCACCTCAGGAGCTTCTGTGTGTAAGCACAGAGAGAGGGATATGTTTTCTGAAAATAGTTAATATGTTTTAATAGGAAAAAAGTTAAATTTGGTTTTTGAAAACAGTTACTAGAAGTACTGATCTTAGAATGAAATTCCATTTACTGTCTCCCTGTATTTTTGTCTTCGTTTAAACACCATAATATAATCCAGTTATGCAATAACCTTTTGTAAAGAATTGCATACATTGAAACCTTTATCCTACAGATACTCTGTTTCGTGTAAGAGGGACACTGAGGGAGTTTTTAATGAAAAGATAAGCTTCGCTTGCAGGAACACAAGAGAAAATTGCTGAAACTACTACATATGTGAAACATTTTTAGTGGAGAATCTGCTTTGTGATTCAATCAGTGCCAAAAAAAAACAAAAAAAAGATTGTATTTTTTTTCCCTTCTCCTGGAGAACCTCGTAAACTTTTCATTTCTGACTAAAACCACAATCTTTTCTCTTTCATATTACTACTTTACAGTCCCACATCTTAATTTTCTAACCATATGCTCCTCTGATCAAATCAGCAGATGTTTCTTCTTTTGAGCTCAGCCTGCAAATAACTCAGCAGGGTCAAAAGAGCTGATTGCCAGCAGTGCTAACTGAACCAAACATGTAACAGAAACAGACAAAACTTTTATCAGTCAGATTCCTAGGTTATTTTTATTATCATTTCATAGCTATCATTAATCTCATCAAAAATACAACTGTGGCCTCAAACTTCAAAATTCTCTTTGTTCTCAGCATCATTGTGTCAGAATTCATCTTTGGGACATGATGCTGTTTATTATCTCAGCTATTTTAAAAACAAAATACCCAGAAGAAGTTCTGAACAGGTGACTGGCTAGAGTCAGTCTCAGCAATCTCCTTGGAGGTGCTCTTTTTTACATCATTTCTGACCTTGCATACTAGGCCTGTCACATCTTTTTTTATCTGTATCAATACACTAAAGTATGTATTTAACATTTCACCCCACTTTCCCTCCGCCCTGCGTTGTTCCCTTTGAGATAACAATCTGTATGTAACTACAGTAGCTGGTGAAAGAAGTTCACTGCATTATTTAGCTTTGTTTGCTTTGTTTGAGTGCTGGAGAGAATACTGATGTACGTGGCTTTCTTATTCATAGTGCTGATTTGTGAGTCATACCTCTTCATGTGCATATTTTACAGCTGGTGACTATGACCTTAGGGATTTTTAAGTAATACTGTTTTCCAAAGTGCTATTCTTTTGGGGGCAAACCACAAATGAGTCTAAGAAACAGTAGCTAATATACTTGCATGAAATGAAAAGGAGCATAGAATCACGGAAGAGTTTGAGTTGGAAGGGATCTTAAAGATCATCTGGTTCCAACCCCTCTGCCGTGGGCAGGGACACCTTCTGCTAGACCAGGTTGCTCAAAGTCCCATCCACCCTGGTCTTGGACACTTGAAGGGATGGAGCAGCCACAGCTTCTCTGGGCAATCTATGATGGTGTAAGACCTTCAACGGTTTTCACATTTGTTGTTGAGATACTGATATTCAAGAAACATTTTACCCCAAATTCACCAAGGCTTTGCATTTTGTTTCTTTGCATTTTGATCACATGTTTACCAATAGTCCTACACTACAAATTCTCAGTTGGAGAATGCCACATTCACTTCTATTTTTAAAAACACTCATTCTTGAGACTGTGAAGGATGTACTACTGACAATATGATTATGTCGATGGTTCTCTGGAAGTTTGGATTCTCCAGCTGCAATAAGGGGTCCTGCATCCCTTCCATCACCTATATCATAACCTGTCAGGTAAAATTCGGCCTAAGTGATATAATTCTTTCAGGGCCCTTCTAATCTCTTTTAAGGTTCTACTTGCAGCTGTTTTCTTTAAAGTATACACGACAGATGGCAAGCAGAACCTAAAAAATGGCATATGTCATGATGCTTCAATCTATGTCATGGTTCTGAAATAAGTTTGGCATAAAAAAATAAATATTATATGCTGGTTTGATTTTAGCCTATCCTGGTCATTTAGGTGCTACATCAGACATATTCTCACAGTAAAACAACTTGGCCTCCAGTGAGCATTTCTCTTTCTTTTAACTCTCTGTTGCTGAGGGATTTTTTTCTTTTTTTTTTCCTTTTTTTTTTTTTAATTATTATTATAATTTCAAGCTCTATTATTGAGATAAACATGATTGAAGCTGCCATTATTTGGTCACTGAGAACCAAGCAGATGGTAAGTAACTATGTTAAACTAATGATACTAACTTAAGGCACTCACTTGTCAGCAATATCTTGGCAAAGGCTCTATTTTAGAATCAGAACATATCCTTCAAAACTTGATGGACATCTGACATTTTTCATTGGTTGGGAGTTGAAGCATCCAGCTCTGACTGGGAAAAACAATTGCATATGCCAACAGATAAACTCTGTTTATCTTTCCTAAACTTCTAGCAATTCTAAGTTTCAAGAAAAAAACCTCTTCTACTGGGTTGGTATCTTATTTAATTGGATGTTGTGGTAGGATAAGCTCAGAAGAGTTGATCTGTAGAAAAAATTCTGAAAATCTTCAGGAAAAGGCATATTTTTCCCTGCACCTCTTGGCACCTAGCAAAATAGAGCTCTGATCAATAATTAACGATATAGAAATAGATTTGGCAGAACTAATAAACAGCATTCATGTGAAAGTTGCTGCATAAAATAGTTCTTTCTGTCTGGAGTCATTAATGGACACAGACTTTCCTCCTCATTCATGAGATGTACATCAATAATCAACCCACTAATGAAAAGAAAACTGCAAAGCCCAATATACAGTTAAATACACAGTATTTCCTCTATCACAAAAGACTGCACTTTGCTAGGGAGAGAAACCGTCAGCAAGCTCAGAAATGACAAATACCATTCAGTTTATTCACAGTGAGATGAACAGTTCACTTTTGGCAGTTTCAGATTATTGAACTGAAGAAAATGGACACAGTTCCTTTCAAAGCTAGGAAATGTTCTCTGACAGGTGATTAAGATGACAATCAAAATAAGAACATTTAAAAAAACCCAACAAAAAAACTGGAATTGGATAGGTCAAACTTTTTATGTTACTTCTAACCCTGTAGATCAAGGCTCAGTGCTTGTAGTACACTGGGATTTAGGTGGGTGACAGAGATCTAAAATGAGTAACAATGAAAAATAGTGGGGTTAGGAAGGTTTGGTCAGTGTGAGATTAATTCCTTTGACAAGTCTGTTTTCTATACCTTCAGCTTCACAGTCAACCATTTTTGCTGCAATTAACATTCTATAATATGAGGAATTCCCAGACCGTGGGTGGTAGAAATAAATTTTTGATAAAATGCATACTTGACTTTATAATCAGAAGCAATTAAGAGGTCAACTACTTTATTACACAGGGGCTTGCACATATTTAATACCCCAACTCCAAATAAACCCAATTAAGAAATTATAATCTATTTTTTGCTTTCTTCTGAGTTTCTAGAGATATTATAATACACACTTCTTTAAGTGTAAAAATGTAAGTTTTTAAGGGCAATTTTATATCTTGTTCTCAGTCTTTAATGACATTACAACAATGTATTTAATGCTAAATAAAATAGATCCCTCTAGCATTTTATTTATTAGATGCAGATTGAAAATTATCCCAACAGAATGATGCTGGCTTGCATAGTGGATAGCATGATTTTGACCCTTGTGGAGGCCGGTGGGCCTG
>VZRQ01009575.1:12027-35368 GCA_013397975.1 Machaerirhynchus nigripectus
CGGGCCCCGGGCGGGCGCGGCCCCTCCTCGGCCTCCCCCGCGCTCCCGTCCCGGCCCTCCGGGGGCTGCAGGCAGGGAAGGGGCTTTGAACCCCCCCAGTGACTGAGGAGAGGTGCTGGGGCTGAGTTCCTCGGCGGCAGGAGAGGAGATGCTGCCCCTGTGACTATTTCCGCTTGCAGGGGGGGCCAGCAGGGTGGGAATGCCTTCCCCAGGAGGAGGGAAGTGTAGTGACTAAAATTAGGCTTGCAGGATTATTTCCAAATAAACATCACTTAGGAAGTGCAGCAATTTAATGGGCTCTATTTTCAGTGAGGGGGCACAACCTGTGCCAGTGTCAGGGCTCCTCTGGTCCTTTTCCCTCTAATCCAACCATGCTGGATTTAGGCTAAGGTGGCTGGGACAATCACAGTGGGAGATGGTGACGGTGCTGCAGAACATGCTGGGGCAGCCTCATGGCGGGTTCCTGCCATCTTAGTGGGTCAGGGACAGCCCTGTCATCCATCCTGGCTTGGGGACCAAGCATTGGTGCCAGTGGGACATTGCAACCTGTCCACTGAGCACAAAGCCACTCTTCACTGGGGAGGGGAAAAGTGTTCTGTGGGTTCATGACGGTGACCCCGAGGAACAGTGCCCAAAGGCAGGGAGCAGGACCTGGGCCCCCCAGCCAGGGTGTTTCAGCAGGAACCGAGCTGCTCCACGCCTGCCCTCGCCATCCCCAGGCTCTGAGAAACCCTATTCAAGCAGCTCGATGAGCAACTACTGATTAGTCACGCACTGTGCTGGGATTTCTTTTCCTCAGCTCTGAAAAGGCGCTGGGAGGCCCCGCGGGGGCACACCCAGCACAGCATCCCCATGGCTCTGCTGCTCTGCACCTGGCAAAACCTGGCTTGGCCGTGTCACTGCGGTCACTATCAGGTCACAAAAATGAAGTGCTGGGGGGCTCCAGTGACCTCAGGAGCTGGAATTTAACCAGCAGGTAATGCTGGTGCTGTGTCACCAGAGCAGCGAGGTCCTCGAACACTGAAGTCTTCACTAGGGTTCTGAATTTCTTCAGCGAAATGCACGAGGTGCTTGGCCAGACACTAAAAATAGCAGAGCTGCCCTGAGGGCTCCGCGGGCCTGGTGGACAAACCCCGGCTGACTTGGCCGCTGAGCTGCCGTGCAGCACAATAGTGCTGCTGGAAGGGCTCCACGGGCGGGTGTTTGTAAACAGGAACATGAGCTCCTGCCAGAGCATCTCGCAGCCCTGCAAAGGGGGAACGCTGCCACAGCTCTTGTCCCTGTGCAGCCCATGGGGGGTTTGCAGGACCCCTTGGCCCTCATCAGGGCTGCCGGCCCTGTTTATCTGTTATCCCAGAGAATCAAAGAATGGTTGGGAGGAATCCTAAAACCCATCTTGTTCCAAGCCCCTGCTGTGGGTAGGGACACTTTCTACTAGTCCAGGGTGCTCCAAGCCCCATCCAGCCTGGCCTTGGACGCTGCCAGGGATGGAACAGCCATGGCTTCTCTGGGCAACCTGTGCCAGGACCTCACCACCCTCACAGGGAACACTTTCCTACCAACATTTAATCTAAATCTCTCCTCTGTTAGTTTAAAACCATCTCCCTTGCCCTGTCATCTGTCTGTGTAAAAAAGTCGCTCTCCATTTTTTATAAGACCCCCTTAAGTGCTGAAAGTTGCAGAAAGGGTGAGGGTCTGAGAATGATGCCATGGAGCTGGGCACGCCGTGGTGGGCATGCCAGGATCCTGCCCTACATCAGGAGCTCCCCCAGCCCTGGGGAATCTCGTGCCATACACAAGATCAAATCCCCCATTAGAACATTTCAATGAGCATCTGCCAGCCCCGACTGTGCGAGCGCGGGGTGCGGCCGCCGGGGAAGGGGAGCCCCGGTCCGATGGGAGGGGCAGCGGGTGGGCGGTGGGGCGGCAGCTCTGTACGTCGGGCTGGCGCCGTGCTGCCGCCGCGCTGCCTCCGCACCCGGGACAAAGCGGAGCGGGCCGAGCCCCGGCCCCGGCTCCCAATTAGGGCCCCGCCGGCCCTGCCCCCCGCGGAGCGCAGGGGCTCCGGGGCGCAGCCGCGGTCACGGCCCTGCAGCCCCAATTACCCGCGGGGCCGCCGCTCTGTCTGCGGCTCCCGATCGCGGATCAATAGACAAAGGCCAGCGGCGGGGCCCCGGCGGGCTCTGCACCCCCCCGCCCCCCGCTCCCGGAGAAGCCTCGCCCCCCATCCCGGCCGGGCATCCCTGCGCACCCGACGCACCTGTGCGCTCGGGGCGGGATGCGCGGCCGCGGCTCCGCACCTGCGGCCGGCCGGGATTTATGGGGCTGAGGGGCTGAGCTCCGGTGTGGCGTACAGCTGGTCTCTACCGGTGACCGTCCCATCTGCCTGCTCCAGGGCTGAGCCCCCGGACCCTTTGCCTGGATCCTTCCTCCGGGCACCGGCATCTCAGGCCGCACTCATCCGATTCTGGCCCGTTATCCCCGCGGGGGCACGATCCTTGTCCCGGGCCGGGGCTGTGGGAAGGACGCAGCAGCCATCCAGGCTGTTCCCTGCCACAAGGTTCCCAGAGCCACTTTGATCCGTGTGNGCCGTGGGGGTGGCGGGGGGGTGGAGGGGAGGGGAGGGGAGGGGGAAAAACATTATCAGTGAAAAAGCAGCTGTTTATTTTGATACGAAGCCGGTTCTTAGCCGCAGGCACCGTTTGCTCCGTCCTTGCTCTTCAGGCAGGGTGGGAAAGGGGAAAGGGGAGGCTCTCGGTTTATTCCGGTTGTTTACAGCGGCGGGTGATGCCGAGGGAGAGCCAGGTCCGTCGCCCCTCGGCGCCCGCCCGGGCCTTTTCCCAAGCCTTCCTCGGAGCCGCGCCGGGAAGGGAGGAGGCTCCGCTCGGGACATCCGAGGGGATGGAGCGGAGGCTCCCGGCGCGGGGAGCCCAGCTGCCCCTTCCGCTGCTCTCCTAGGGGAGCCACACCGCTCCCAGCTCTCGCCTCAGGGCAGCAGCACTGGAACGGCTTTGACTGTGGGGTCGCAGGAGAAGCCGAACCCAAACCCGGGATTTTCCGTGCCCGGGATGTGCCCCAAATGGGGAGAATCCCGGCGCTGCCCCGAGCTCGCCGCCAGGTGGAGCAGCGGCGCCGCGCCGAGGGCCGGCCCCGGGGGCGCGGCCGTGCTGGGGGTCCCGGGGGGGTCCCCGGGGGTCCCCAGAGGGTCCCCCATTGCTAGCAGCCCGTACCGGTGGCACCGTCAGTGATCCCAGGGGTTTGGCTTCCTACAGACCGCAGGAGTGGGGGATCTGTGGCAGGTACCCCGTGTTGTGCCCACCCTCCGGCCCATCTGTCACCTGTGTCCTGCCACCTGCATGGCCATGCTGCAGCTTTCTGAGGGCTTTTGTGTGGGTGCCTGTTCACTTTTTCTCTTCATGTGTCTATGTGAGCAGCGATCCAGCTGATTGTCGAGGACCTGGCACTGTTCCCCAGCTTTGTGGGCTCTGCCAAAAATGCACCTACTACAGCTCCAGAGCCCCTCAGAATGCGGAGAGTACTTACTCCGAGGCACCTGAGCCCCAACAAGCAGCCTGAAGCAGCGATGCTCTGTCTTCTGCACGGAAGGTCTTACATTGCCCGAGGAATTAATGGATGAAATCATGCGGGAAAGGCTGCTCCTCTCCCTCTGGCATTGCTGTAGCTGGTGACGTGAGCACAGGTACATCTGTCCTTCGCTTCCCATTGATTCCTGTAAATGGCCCTTGCCTCCAGCCTTGGGCCTGGCACGCTCGGTAATTCTTTGGAAATAAGATCTAATTAAACTGAGACAGCGCTGTCGAGGGACTACCTAATTGTCTTTGCAAAATGACCTTGTGGAGATCCTGGCTCGGTTCCCAGCAGAAAGGTGTTGTCAGTGCAAAATCCTGTGTGGCCGGGGGGAATCAGTTAAAGACTTTTGGGAAATAATTCCCCAGGCTGGGAAATAATGAGCTGCTGGAGACACTGCAGTGCTGTTGTCCCTGGGCCAGCTCGAGCTGTCCTCCCCTTCCAGGCCATGTCAGGCCTCGGGGACACCCTCAAAATGGCTTTAAAAGAGGTCAGTTCCATGTGGGGTTCAGCCAAGGTCAATGCCAACAGGTAATCCTGGGGTTCTCCTCTGCTCCCCCTGTACTCCTGTCTGCCCGCATCGCGGAGAAGGGGAAGTAATTTGGCTGTCAAAGCCTCAGAGGCACCCAGGATCTTGGATGATGGACCTAGACATGCCCCCAGCTCCAAGCTCACCCCATGCCATTCCCGCTGTGTGCCGCTCATTCCAAAGGTCCCACTGGGGAATGGGGGCTGGCACCACGGGGATGCTGTGTAGTGCTGTGAGGGGAGGGTGTCACCAGCTCCCCTCATTCCTACAGAGCCCCTCATCCTTGGGAAAGTTTTGGGACAAGACCTCTCCTGGTCTGACAGACAGCGCGAGAGCAGCCAGCCTCCACGAGAGGGAGCGTTTGCAGGGATTTTTATTCCAGCTGGATTGTTTTGGTTTTCCCCTGTTGTTTTCAAGCACAGACCATCCCTCCGGCTGTCTGAGCCCTTTGCCTGCATGAAATGCCCGTTTTCCTGGGATGGGGGAGAACTGGGCAGAAGTCTCAGCTTTCCTGAGAGAGTTGTCATGTCATAGTGCCACGTGCTGTACTTTGGTGACATGAGGGGAAACTCTGCTCTTTTCCCTGTCTGGGTGGCAGGGTCCTGTCCCACGTGAACAGGAGCATGTTTTCCTCCTTTTGGCCCTATTGAAGAGAGGGAAAAAGTCCCTCTTACTGGGGTGGCTGGGGAGTGTTGTGACTGGTCTTGGCCAAGTGTGGGGCAGGGCATGAGTGGCCAAGCCAGCCCCTCACCATGGGGAGCACTGGAATGTGCTTCAGTGCTTGACCAGGTTCCCCCAGGCAGGGATGGCTGGAGGGACCCTGACCCTGGGACACCCCAGTGTGGCTCCTTGAGGCAAAAAATGGCTTTGGCAGCTCACACAATTTGCCTGTGGCCTGGGGTGGTTTGCTGGGACCCCATTTCAGGACTGGGAGGGAGATCCCACCCCTCCCCATCTCACTGCTCCCCTCGGCCAGTCGCTTTGAGACCCCGACAATGCTTGTGATCCTTCTAGAACAGGAACAGGCTGTTTATAATTTCCCAAGTGACTGCTACAAATCCAAGGCCAAAACTCCCACTTCTGGGGGCACAGGATCATGTCCTGGTGCCTTGGTGGCTACATGAGCCGTGGGTGGCTTGGAAGGAAGATGCACAACCAGCTCGAGGCTTGGTCCTGCCTCCCCCTGCCCTCCCTGTGTGTCCCTGGAGCCTGGGAGAGCCCAGACTACCCTATCTGCAAATTGCAGAGCAGATTATCAGCGGGCACGTCTGAGATTAAAGACCCTTCTTTATGTCTGGTTCCCCCAGAGCCAGGGAGGCCGGAGCTGAGTTCAGGGCAGACTGTTTGGCACCACAGGGCTGATTGCTGGGGTAACCTTTTGCTTGGCTGGGAGTAGCAAGGAGGGCTCAGACAATTTTCAATCAAGGAAAGAAAAAAGAAAAAAGAGAAGGGAACACACAACAACAACAGTTTATTCCAGCAGGCTGTTGGGTGGAAATTCAGGCACAGCTCTGAGATGCTCCCAGTTTGTGTGATCTGGGCCGGGGAGCAAGTTACTGGGAGGGTTTCTCCCTGTGTTCTTTGACAACCACTTGGTACTGGAAATTCTTGATGGAGAACCCAGTGACAAGCCCAGAGGTGGTGGATTTGCAGCTGCAGGATGCAGAAAAGCCCTGGGGCTGCTCCTGCTTTGCTGTCCCAGCTGCACATGCAGAGCTTACCTGGGTGCTGCACATGAATCACAGAGCCTGGTGCTGTGCAGGGAGGGCATCCTCATCAAAACAGATTTTTTCTGAGAGTGCTCTGAGGGCTCTGGTTAGGAGAAATGGCAAAGATTTCTCTGCATTCTCCCAGGCAAAATGTGTGCCCAGCTGCTCCGAGCAAACCTCAGCCTTTGGAGGGTGCGCAGCCAAGGCTGGGCTGGAGCTGGGATAGTCCTGGCCAGCCGGGGCAGCTTAACAGGCTTAGGGCAGCGTAGTTCTTATAAACAATCACATGAATTAGCACAAATCTCATTAGATCCGTGCTTCTCCTGTGTTCCTAATGCCCCTCGCAGGTTCCTGTGCAGGCGATGAGAGAAGAAATTCTTTCCAAGAAGAAAGAGCTGTGGCATTTTGGGTTTGCTTTTCTCAGAACCATTTTCATTACGCTTAATGGACAGGAGAGCAGAAATCTAATAGGTAAAAAGCCATTCAAGGTCCTTGGGTATTTTAAAGCTGATTTTAAAGTTTTGGCTGCTCTGTTAGAGCAATGATTCAGCTGGTGGTGCCCGGGGTGTGCCACGTGTCTCCCCTGTGAAGCAACAGGGACACGGTGATGTCTCTGCTCTGATGTGCCCCAGACAGCTCTGCTTTCCCTTGGCCCTTGCTCTGGCTGGCTGGTGGCCTGGCACCGTGGGGAATGGGGCTGTCTGGGCACGTTTTTATAGCATGTTCCATTAGGACTGTACTGGAAGAGGTGGTTGGTGCCCAGAAAACATGGGAATTGTAGATTCAGCCTGGAGTGCTTTGGGGAAGGGAATGATTTTTCTCCTGTTGGTGCTGTGCATGTCTGCTCAATGCAGCCCACTCCTGGGCATTGCCACCCTCCAGTCTCCCATTTCTCCTTCCAAATCACTCCAAGAAGCAACACGGGGGTTTCCTTCCCTTGTTCCAGAACCACAGTTGTTCCTGGGGTAAAGCACCTCGGCTGCTGCTTCAGGACCAGGGTTGGGCTCCGGGGACTTGCGGCAGGAAACGCCACGGGACCTTTAATGACAAAAAAGAAGTGTTTTTTACATCTCTGCTGAAAGTCTGTTGCTGCTTCACCTCTCGGCAGAGGAGGGATGTGAGCAGCAAAGGACCGGGGCAGGCAGCAGAGCTTGAGAAAGCAGCTCTCCAGGGACTCGGTCTCTGGCGGAGCAGCCCGGGATAAGCGAGCATGAGAAAAGCAGGCTTAGCCCTCCAGTCACCCTTTAGATGCGTTTCCGGCTGCTTTTCATCTCACTCCGAGTTTAAAAGCCATCTTACTCCAGCCCCGCCGCTGCCGCCAGCCTCGGCAGGGCTTCAAAGCGCGGCCGTCTGTGGCGGCCCGGAGGGAGCGGCGCGGGAGGGGCCGTGTCCCCGCGGCACCTGCCAGCCCCGGGGCCGGGGCACGGGCGGGGTCTGCCCTCCGGCAGCCCTCCCTGCTCTGTTCCCCCATGTGTTTGTGGCCGCTGCAGAAAGCGTGGTGGGACAGGGCTGCTTGTGGGGGGCACGGCAGAGGGGATCTTTCTCCAGACCCTTTTTGTCGCGCTGGTGAGCTCGCACTGGGGAGTGGGGTCACTGCTAAGCCAGGGACCGGTGACTTCTTGGAGCTGTGCATCTCTTTTTCACAGTCCCACTTTCCTAAATCTCCTCTTCTCCCCTGGAGCTCTCTGTGGCGTGGCTGGGGACAACACCAAGGGTGGTTGGTGACACCACTGTCACATACCCAGTGTTGGGGGGACACAGGGGAGCCCCACAGAGTGTGTGAGTGGGGTTTGGCATTTGGACCACCTGGAAACAAGAGGGTGGTGGGTAAGAGTGTCCAGCAGAGCTGTGACTGTGTTGGCCATCAGGGTGGTGGCTGTGGCTGTCACAGCTCGGGGGATGCTGGTGGATCCTCCCGATCACAGAGGGACCATTGCCTGGAGCACTGGGATTCTCCTGCATCCAGGTGATGGCTGGGAATGGGATCTGCTCCGTCCTGGATGGTGCACAAGTGATTTCACCCCACCAGTGCTCTGGGCAGAAGCTGGAGTCAACACCTGAATTTGGCTCCAGGACAGGAAACAGAGAGCAGAGGGACCAAGTCGTGTCAGAAACCCAGGATGAGCTGCAAACCTCCCTGATGGAAATGTGCTCCCCAGCCTCTTTTTGGCTTTTGTTTGCCGAGCCCACGGATGCGTTCTCCATTTTCTCCCAGAGTTTTTGCTTCAGCAGATCTGTCGGGAGCAGTGCACTTACTGCTCGGTGACAAAAGCGTTCTCGAGATGGAAAAAGCTCTTTTCAAGGAAAACATGACATTTCAGTGGAAAAGTAACTTTGCATGCTGTTTCTAATTTTAAAGCTCTGCCTTGGAATGCTCCCATGGACTTTGAAATCAGAGCTGGCTCTTATGCTTTCCAGGTTTTATCCACCTTTCCCATATAATTTCAAATTGCTCCCTCTGTTAACGAGACAATATTAATTCTGCCTTGGTGGATTTTGCATAGACTGCTTCCAAAGCACAGTTTCCCTTATCCCATCCCTTTTTTTCTGTGTTTTCTTTCCCCCAGCTCTAGACTATAAATACCTTTAGGCCAGACTGTGGGAACTGCACAAAGCCCTGTACCTGGCTGATGCCTCCTGAATGGATGAATGAGTGAATGTTCTTCCCGGTACTGCTCCGTGCTGAGATTAACTCTTAGAGCCACGTGCTACAAATTAATGCATCTGCTCATTCCTAAAGCATTTCATCTCCATTAAACCTGCTAGCATCAATTTCCCCCGTTAATCTGACCTGTGCCATGAGGGAGGAATGCTGGTGGGCTTTTCCCCCTCTATTCTGTGCAGTCCTGGGTTGGCCTCACCGAGTTTAACTTTTAAAGCAGAGGAGCAAAACCAGCCGTGAGCCAAGTGCTTCTGGAGCCAGCAGAGGGGAGGAGAGAGCAAAGATTCTGCCTTTCTCCACTTTGCAATAAATTTCGGGGGAATGGAAAAATGGCTACTGGGTTATTTCTATTGATTTCCCAAAATAAGAGTGCCACAGTTGAGTTGAGATCGGCAGCGGTGTCAATAGCAATGGATGTGATGGCAAACCAGCAGTGGCAGATGAAGCTGAGGGGCAGGCAGAGGCCGGAGGGTTTTCCCCATCCCTTATCCCTGCTGAGAGCTGCATTTCTCCTGCATTTCTCCTGCATTTCTCCTGCAGCATCCCAGTGCAGCCCTCAAATCCCACAGCCACCCCCTGCTCCCACGTCTCACACGAGCGGGGTGGATGCAGCATTAAACCACTGCAGTGGTGGCCAGATTTCCCTGTGAGGTCCAAGGCCGCATCCCTCCCTCCCCTGTGGCACCTGGCATCCCTCTCCTTGGCACAGTCTCTGCCAGCCCTGTCCCACACTCTGGGAGAGCAGGGAATATTTACACTGGAAGATGCTATCGTGGTGCTGCTCGAGCTGTCCCTGGAGGTGAAGCACAAACAGGTTCACTGCAACGAGGTCACTCCTTTAACAGGTTTAAGTGGGTTTCACTGTAAAATGAATTTATTTTAACAAAACCTTTTTTGATAAATTAAACCAGCACCGCTCTGTGTATAATTTCTATAAACAATCTTCTCTAATGTTTACCTAACCTGGGCACGCAGAAACTCTTGCATGTTAAATATTAGATGAAAAGGGGCTATGAAACCTGTAAATAATTCCTTTTTTTTTTTCCAAAGCAAGAAAGCCGGCATACCATGGGAAAATACTCTGCTGCTGTTGAGCTGAGGCTTTCCTGGCTTCTGCCAAGGGTGAGGGGAGACAAAACCCTCGTGCTGCTATGGCCTGGTGTTGGTTTTTGTATTTCCAGGGCTGTAGCACGAGGTTCACTGGGACTTGCTGGGTGCCAGCACCTATCCAAACTCCCCCTGTGTATCTGGTGGCTGGTGATGTGATGATTCCTCTCCTGTACCATGTTTGCAGGGTCCTGGGAAGCTTGGCACTCATTAATTTGTGAATTTACTGCACAGCAGTCATTAATTCATTAATTAAAGGATTACAGCCCCACTTCAGGTGCTGGCTGGGGAGAGCTGAGGACTGTTGGGATTTGAAGTGCCATGTGGTGGTTGGGGCTGTGCTGGGTCATTTGCTGAGTGATTTGGATGTTTTCCCTTGATGCCCCTGATTGCAGAGCAGCCTGGAGAGATGGACATGACTTCAGTGAGAACAAACTGTCTGGCTCATAAAAGAGAGCTGAGGTGAGTGAGAGATGAAAATAGGGGGCATGTACTTTGCAATTAAATATAGCTTAATTGGGTGGGAGGGAGGACAGCAGAAAGGTTTCTGCTGAATAATTCAGGGTTTAGAGATGCCCTCACAGCTCAGCTCTGTCCTGCTCATGTCCTGCTCAGCTCTTGAGACCCTTGGATGGGCTTGGAGCAGCCTGGGATAGTGGAAGGTGTCCTGCCCATGGCAGGGGGTGGAAGGAGATGATCTTTAACATCCCTTCCAACCCAAACCATCCAGGGATTTGATTAAAGGAATGATGTAAGGTGGGTTCCAGCTGATGGGCTTGTGTGCTGTGAGAGTCCCCACCTGCCAGGGATGAGACCTGGACAGGCTCAAAGTGTCTTTTGTCACTGTTTTGAGTGCAAGTGCACAGAAACCCTTCCTTCTTTGGGCAGGGAGAGCCCGCCATGAGCTCATGTGTTACTTGAGGGTTTTGTGGATATGGGGATTGCAGGATCTGTCCAAAATATGTGTTAAAAATCAGCTTATCTTCCAAATAGACCCTCAAAAATTCCAGTATCTCCAAGATGTGCTTGGAAGTGATTTATTCTTTTTGCTTTTGGTGTTTCCCTGACACTTTCCAGGAGTATTTTTAATGACACTGTGTTACCAGAGATCACTTTTGGTGGATAACACGGTATTTATGGAGAAACCAACAGCTAAATCTGGTTATCATTGACGTTGCTTATAAAATACACATAGCAACCAAGATACTGACCATGGCAGTAAATTGAAAGTATATTGAAAACATAAAGCATTCTTCCAATTTATTAGTAACATAAAAAAATATTTGGGCAGGTTTTTCCCCTCCCCCTTGATAAAAAGAAAGATATAGAAGCTGTTGTGAGGAAATCCTTGGTAGTGTTGGTCCAAAGGCTGGCGTGGTGAGGAGGGTGAGAGCTGTGCTGGGTTTTGTGGGATTTCAAATAGCAAACAGCCCACTCTGGACACGCTATGGCGATGCCTGGGGCACAGTTCCACTGCCAAAGGGCTTGTGGAGATGCTGCCTCAGGGTTTTTGCTGATCCCCCTGGCCCTGAGGGGTCCAGCGAGCAGGTTTAGGAGGGTTGGTGGCTTTCCCCCACTGGCTGCAGCCCCTGGTTCTGGTTGAGGTCACCCCTCTGCCCCCACAGCACTGCACAATTTGGGCACGTTGTTGAAAGGGTTAACCCTGGCAACTGCTGGGTAAGTGTAAAAATATTAATAAGGCTGCTGCGGGTCACCCTAAAATGGGAATTTATGGTGGTAGTCAAAGCTAATGTTTGGGATCAATGCAACATCCCTTCTCAGAATGAAAAAATAAATTAAACAGACCGTCATACAGAGGGTATGTAACCAAATCAATCATGTTTATGGCATTTAATCAAAACTTGATTCAGTTAAATTTATTCCATATGATAGCCCTGTGCTTCCCAGGATGCACACCTTGCTGGTGAGGCTCAGCCAGCCCTGTGCTGCTCACCAGAGCCAGGGCTCAACCCTGTGTCAGTACACATTAATGAGATTAGGGGCACTCATTTGGGTGGGATGCTCTGAGCAGCGGGTGGGGGGTGTGTCTGAGCACCCAGGGAACTCATCTCAGGGCTTTGCTGTGGGTAAATAATAGGTGTTTAGTGACAAATACCCCTCTGGCTCCTGCTGCAGGGCCCTGCTTGCTCACTGCTGGCTGTGTCTGGAGGGTGAGGTGGTGCATGGCCTCATGGGCAGCTGTGGCGGGACAAAACCTGCCCCAAACCCCGGGTGGGGCAGCCCAGGCACACTGGTTTGTGCCATGCTGAAATCACAGCACTCACTGAATCCACCCATCCTGGCCAGATGCGTCTGTCCCTTCAGGAAGGCTCCTGCCACCATCCCACAGGAGCAGGTCCTTGGGAGCCAGAGGTGCTCACACCTCCCCGCCTTCCTGCACCACCAGGAGCTGTGTTCCCATCCTGGAAGGAGGATTTGATCCCACAGACCTTCCTTCTCCTCACGGAAGTTGAATATTAGAATTCTTCCTAGCTGCATATATAATTCACTACATTAATCTTCCCTTAAAACATGCTCCTTCCACAAAGCCCCTCTGTATTGATCCAACAAAGACAATTATATATTATGGGGGGGAGGGGGAAACAGCTGAAATATTTGAGATTGGCCCTTCTGGGGGATTTATTACGTGTCTGAACTATAGTGTCTGCCTATTTTTTTATTCTAAGCCTCTGTGACAGGGGTCATGTCTTCCTTCATACACTGTACAGTGCTGTGCTCTGCGATGGGGCTCTATTAAATGCTCAGGGTGATTAATCACGCTCTATAAACACACTTGTGGTGAGTTTGGAGGCGTGCACGTGTGTGTACATCAGCAAACTCCAGCAACAGGTACTGCTTGTACCTGTCCAACGCCCCTGTAGGGTCCTGAGCAGCGTGGCCTGGCTGTGGGGTGCTCCCTGGTGTGTGCAGGACTTTCATCTGGAGATCTTTCTGAGCTGGATCTGTTCTGGGTCTCTGTTTTGCCCAGCCCAGCTGGTTTCAGTGATTTCCTGAGTGAGATGCAGTCCTGGGGCATGTCCCAAAGGTGAGGCAGAGCATGAGCCTGGGGGATTTTCTGGTGATTTCCTGCATGGGAGCCCATCACCCTCTGCCTCTGGGCATGGAAACCCAGGCTGTGAGGATGCAGGGTGGATGCCCTTTAGGGGAGGGATCATACTCCCTCTCCATCCACACCCCAAAATCACGAGGCAAAGCAAACAAGCTGAGAACCTCGGGAGTCAGGGAATGAGAAAATAATGAATGAGCAGGATGGACTGTTTGTAAATGTGTGTGAGATTAATGAGCAAAGGCTTCTCCATAACACAGAAGGCATGAAATCAATCCCGGGCTCCGAGAATAATGAGGGAATCAATAGGATTACGAGGTTAAGGCCGGAGTAAACCTGAATGACAGCTGCAAAATAAATTTTATTTGGAGGACGTGGCTGGGGTTAAATGAAATGTAATAAATAATGTAAAGCATTTTAGGGGTGGGGAAATGGCCCAGAGATGTAAGGAAGAACAGAAGGCCCTACAGTCGCTAAATCTGCCCAGTTTATACCCACAGCATGTTTTTGCAGGCGAGTGATGAGCGTGACACACCCTGCCCCAGGCACAGCGAGGTCGTGCCCTCTCCCCTCATTGCCCAGGACAGGGACAGGAGCAGGGAGGTGGCAGTGGTGCCACCAGGACGTGGGGCTGCAGCAGTGGCACCGAAGCAGGACAGGGATGTGACTGTGTGAGCTGCAGTCTGGGATGCATTTGGGGTTCAGCTCGTGTGAGCTGCTGGTTTGTGCATCCCTCCTCCCCTGCCTTTCTCTCCTGGTGTCCAGCTATAAAAAGCTCACACTGCCTCCATCCCATTTCCCACAGAACTCCTGGAGCTGCTGCATGGCACAGAGACCTCCCTCTGCCGAGCCCAAAGCAAGGCTCACACCGACCCCTGCGCACAGATCCTCTGCCGTGCTCACTGCAGGGACAGGGACCCTTCTGCATGCAAGACCCTGAGGTTTTTCCACTTTTGCCCCCGCAGTGGGAATGTCTCCTCCTGCTCTGTGCTCCAGCAGGCACGTGATGTCCTGCTGAGCTTGGTTTTGGGGATAAATCTGTGCAGGTGGGTGCAGTGCTGTGATTTCGGGTGCTCTCCACCTTCTCCTGGTGGATGCTTCAGAACTTGAAGCTTTTTGGAGATTGATACCGAGCCTGCTGCTCCCTGAGAGCTCAGACACTTCCAGTGCCTCAGTGAAAATTGAGCTGCTCTGAAAAACCGGCCACAGGGGTGGGTGCCAAACCAGTGTGAAGTTGTAAATGGCCGCCCTGATTTTTCCAACGTGATTAACTCCTGGTCCTGCTCCTCCCTGCTGGTTCTGAGGGAAGGAGATTGGGAGTTCCTGGGATGTGGTCAGTGCTTTAGAGGCAGAGCCCAGCCCAGAGAGCTGTCAGCTGCTTCTGCCCCCGAGGAAACACACATCCCACTCCAGGAGCAGCAGCTCCGAGTCGGGATGGGACAGCAGAGATTTTGCTCTTGAATCATCACGTAAAAAAACCCTTCTGCTTCCTTCTGGGGTTGATTCCCCCGCATGCTTTTCCAGCAGGTTACCCCGTGCCCCAGGGCTCGTTCTCCCGGCCGGAGCGTGCGTGAGGCTCAGCGCTGCCGATCACGGCTGCTCCGTGTGTTTTCCCAGTTTTTCGATGACTAATAGAGCTGTCCTGCCTGCGTAATGCACGCTGACAACAGCGAGCCTCGGGGGAGGCGAGCACAAAGACAGGGATGTGCGGGAAATAGCTTCAATTTGTCCCCCGGCCGGTGGATGGGTTTTCCCTGCGGTGCATCCCCGCCGTGCTGGGGTGGGATGCTGGGGAGCTGGACTTGCCTCCTGCCACCCTTCCATTTGCAGCTGCGGGGAGCTCGGTGTCCATCTGTCCGTCCCAGGGCAGTCAGGGCAGCACGGGGTCACTCTGTGGGACCCGCTCCGTGCGGGATGTGCCCCTGTGCATCCTGACCCCGCTGTGTGCTCGTGTCACTGCCGGTGCCACCAGCACGGGCTGTTGGTGGCAGCCCTGGCTGTTGGCAGCTCACCCCACTGCAGTGTGAGGAGGGGTTTGCAGACCCCTGCATGCACAGGTGGGTGCCCAGTGCCCGCTGCCCACGCAGCCCTCCCTGTCCCTGCACACGTGTGCCCGGTCCTACAGACCCACCTGCCTCCCACATGAAACTTTTCCTCAGCAGGATGCAGAAAAATGCCTTTCAGTTCCTGTAAACCTTATTTTATGCTAAAGCTAAAGACACATTTATTCTTGCCAGAAAGGAGGAAGAACTGGTGAATCCCTGGCTGGCCCCAAACCGGGTGACTCAGAAAGAGCTGAGGGAGAAGGTTGAAGGCCATGGTTATCCCTCATCATTTGGGGACACAGCAGTGACACCAGGTGAGAACCTGGAGCTGCTGACGGGGTGCAGATCCCCATGCCTGGGATGGGTTCAAGGGGTCCTGGCTGCAGCACCTGGAGCTGTGGATCAGGCTCAGGAACCAGGCTGGGGATACTCATATCCAAGCACCCAGGTGCTTGTTTTCCTCCAGCACCTTCCATGCCATGAGAAACCATGTGGGGTATATACATATATTTTTAAAATGTTTTTTATTTAATATTTTTAAACCATTGCACAGGCAACCTCAATCCCAAATCCCAGCCCAGAGGTCAGTGGAGAATTGGCCCTGCACCTGGAACCTGAAACCAGCTCTGCCTGGCTGGAGAGCCTCATGCTGCGCCACTAATGAAGGGTTCAGGGGGTTGTTTTTCTTTTCTATTTTATTTTGAGACGCTGTTTTGAAGCGCACGGCCAAGAGTGGGGATTTCATAGGGTAAACAGAAAAGCTGCTCTGAAGTTATTTATTGGTTCTGTTTTCCAGCACGTGGACTAGTATTGATTTATTTTGCAGTGTCTCCAGAGGCTTCTTCAAGGTTAAAATGTAGACATTGCATGTTAGGCTGGACTAAATACTGGCAGGAAAACACATTTGGCTCTTTTAATTGGAAAAACATACTCCTTTTGTCACCCTGAGGCCAAGACTCTGCCAGAGCAGCACAAGGAGGGCAGGGGAATGTACACAAGTGCGAGATGCTCTGGTTCACACTTGCTTGGGGAATTCGGTGGGAGCACAAAGGTCCCCACAACCGGCTCTGGGGTCCCACCAGGCCCAGAAAGCAATTCCTCGAGAGAAGGTGGGGGCCAGCAGCTATTCCAGGTGGGGAAGCTGGGTGTGAGCCTCCTGCTGATCAAACCTGTGCTGTTTATAGGAGCCACCATGGCCAAGGTTGGTTCCAGCATCAGTTCTGCCTCTGTGAGCTGCTCCCAAAGGGCATCTGGGGCTGCCCAGGCTCCCACAGCCCAGTGGGGACAATGCTGGTCCCCAGCAGTTGATGGCAGGGACTCATCCCGAGTGGAGATGCTCCACACCAAGAGTAGGAGAGACTCACACATGCCAACCTCAGACCCCACTACCCTGTTTTCAGTCCATACATTCACAACCATTATTCAGCCGGAGAGGGGGGTGGAAAAAGAATTCTTCAGCTTTAAGAAGTACTTACATCCTCAAAGTAATTTCCAACCTCTGTGCTGCTTGTGCCCCTTTCTTTGGCAGGTTAAGGGACTTACCCCAGGCCACTGAAGGAGGCGGTGTCGGGGACAGGGTGGCTGCTGCTGCCACAGGATCCCCTTCCCCGTCATTCCCGAGCCGGTAGCGACTGCGTGCAGCCGGGATGGAGGTGGGGAGCTCTGCTGGGAAGGTACAAGCTGAGGTTTAGAAATCATGATGTGTGAATTGAAATGGGAAGCAACGGATCTCGGGAATCACCGCAACTGCTACAAGGTGTTCCTGAAGCTGTCAGCAAGCCATCTGCCCGCTCGCCCTGGGTAAACACCGCGCCCCAGCCAGCCCTCCTTGGAAAACCGGGAAGCGCGGGGGTCCCGTGGGGTGAACCCCTCCAGGGCAGCAGCGCGGGCCGGGTGGGAGCGGGAGGAAAGGGGCTCTGGAGCGTGCAGGCGAAGGGAGCCGCGCTGCCTCGCTCGCGCTGGGGCTCTGGAGCGCAGCCCTGGCCGCGCCGCTCACTCCTCATAACTCATCACGGAGACACCGCCGTGGGGAGGCCGTGGCGGCCGCGCTGGGCCCGGCCAGCAATTTATGGCTCCGGGGAAACACGGCTGCCGGTCTGGGAGCAGAGCACAGCAGGAGGAGAGCGCCCAGGGTCAGGCGGCTGCCCAGTTTCTTTCACCCGCGCCTTGACTCTGTGTGCCACGGTCAGCCCAGGGCGCGGTGGAGGCAGAGGGGAGCGTGAGGAGCACACGTGCAGCTGGGCACCGGGTGGAAAGCCTGCCGTGCTCCTGCCACACCACCTGGCACAGCTCCTGGCATGGCTTGGGCCGTAGGGAAGTCACCCCCTTCCCACGGGGACATGGGGCCTGATGCCATCGGGCACCTACGTGCACCGTGTGAGCTGGCGCAGAGGCCACGTGGAAGCAGCCATGGGCTGGCCCCATTCACAGCCCCAGCACAGCGAGGCATGCAGCCCTGGCTGAAAAAGCTGGGTGACCTGGGGTGACACGGGTGGCTGGTGCATCAGTGCAGCCCCAGAAATGCCCCCGGATGGGTCAGGACTGCAGCATCGCTGCCAGCCCCGAGGGCAGGAGCAGGAGGAAGGGCCCATGGCTGAGACAGACCTGTGGGAGAGGGCCTGGGGGGCTGCTCGTGGTTCCTCACGGGGTTGGAGTGCAGCTCTGCTCAGTGCTCCCAGCCCCGTGCTTGCCCCATGCTCTGAGACTGTTGATCACGCCGTGCCTCAGTTTCCCCTCTGTGCAGTGGGGCCCTTGCCCCCAGCTGCCCAGAGAAATGCGCTGAGCTTTGGTAAGTTCTGGGGCTGAGCGAGCTGAGAAAAGCAAAATTGGGAAATTATGTGTATTTTTGCAAAACCAGCACCAAGCTCCATCAGTGCCCGGTGCAGCCACGCAGGGAGGAGTGCGGAGGGTCCCAATTTTGGGGCTGAGCCCCCTTGTCAAGGATGCTTGGTCCATGTTAGCCTGAGTCTTCCTGCAGTGCCAGCCAGCACTCTCAGCCTTCCCCCTCACTCACAATTCAAAATAAATAGAGAGAGTGAACATGACCTTGAGTGTATAGTCTAAAGCTTTTAAAACTCTGCTCTAATTCTTTTAACTTCCCGCACATCTATCCTCTGCACCAGCCTCCTCATTTCTCTTTCTCTACAGTAAACTTATACCCTTTCTAAAGTGCCCAGAGAAGACGCTGCAGATGAAATGTTGCTTTAGCTTAATTTCCTATTCCTAACATATGCTTTAATTAATGTCATTTGCTTTGATTTGCTGCCAGCATGCCAGTGCAGCACTTCCTTCGTTTCACAACCTTAACCATAACCTTGTGGGAATGAGGATCAGGTGTTCCCGGCTGATTTCATCTGGTTCAGGGCATTTATCTCGAGCTCTGAGGCTTTTCTGCACTTTGTTGGTGGCACCAGCACAGAGGCAAAACCACAGCGTTCTCCTTGGCTGGAGGTGCTGAGAATGTGTTGTACATGAAGGGTGCTGGTATGGAAAGCACTGACCAGCATTTCATATCCATGTTTTTTACACTTTCTAGGTTCAGTCTGGAGCAGGAACATGGCAAAACAGGAGAGAGGGGATGGGACCCCTTCCCCAGCTCCTGATTTCTCTGTGTCAGGATCAGAGAGGACCATCCTACTGCTGGCTCTGTGCCTACTGTCCCCACGGTCCCTGAAGGTCCCTGACCAGTGCTGGACCCCACTGGCCAAGGTGCTTCCTCAGGCTGATGTTCCCAACCCAGGTAAGCATTTTCCAGCCATTTACCAGCATGGAAATGGACGAACATCATGTGGCAGAGGTGCTTTCCTTCCAGCTGAAGCTGCCTCAGCCTCTCTGCACCACCAAGTTGGTGTTCTGAGCTGTTGTGTGAGAAAACAAATCCTAATTTGGGGGATCTTTTTCCTTCCCTTCTCCTGATGGAGCCAGCTTGGTCCCTCAACCCTGGCAGAAAAGCACCAGCAAGTTCCCCCTGACTTTCTGTAACTGCTTTGCTTGAGAGCAGCTCCTTGCACAGCGGAGCCTGGAGGAAATTTTAGCAATTGTCTGTTCTGGCCCCAAATCACTGGCACTTGTATACAGCAGGCCTGAAATGGCCCCTTTCCCAGACAGCTCCTTAAGCAAGGTTTTCCTGTCTCTTTATTTAATGAATCTCAGCCATCCGTTCTCTCCTTGCTGGAGCCAGGGGCAGATGCTGCTCCAGCATTTCATCCCTCCCCCTCTCCAGTTTTCCTCGTTCTACCTGCAGCAAATTTGGGGTCCCACAGCAAGTCATGTCCCATGGGGAGGAAATTCCCAGCTTCTGGGCCCCATCCCAGTTGGCTATCATTTCCTTTCCTGTTTGCTTCTGTTGAGAACCTTCCCCAGGAATGGGAATGTGGGGCCTTTTTACAGTTCTTGTCCCTTTATTGGGGGGGCAAAGGCACCCCTCAGGTCAAGCCCTGCTTTCAGAGCAAACCCTCTCCCTGGGCAGGGAGGAAAATGCCCAAAATGGAGAACAGCATTTGTCCCAGGCCTGGCCCTGCCCCACTGCAGCCCAAGGAATGTGTTTCACGTCAGTGTCCCGCGAGTGGGATGGAGGCATGGGAGGGATGTGGCTGAGCAGGGAGCAAGCTGCCACATCCCAGAGGCTGGCTGGGGATGTGTGCTGCCCTTGGAGGCAAAGCCCTTCCCCAGGGTGGCCCCTTTCCCCCAGCCTCCTGCTCCCCAGACCCCCACAGCTCCCTCCCTCTCTGCTCTCATCTGCCTCTCACCTCGCCTTCCTCCATCCCGTTTCGCTGCCTCCTCTCCAGCAGCTCCACATCCGGGAGCACGTTCGTGCCTCTGCTCCAGCCTCTACGCTCCGGCCGACTGCTCCGACTGCTCACTGCTCCCCTCTGCCCTTTTCAATCCCGGCTGCCTTCCCGTGCTCTGAAAGCCTCACGCCCCTAAACCTGTCCTGGGCAATTTAGCCAGGACCCGGGATGGGACTGATCCCTGGGAGGGTGATGCAGGCTCCTGTAGGCATCTGGCAAGGGTTTACACCCCAGGGCCCCTATTTGCTCCCCATTTAGTGTTTTTGATTCCCTCCCCATAGCTCCAGGGCTGAGCCCTGCTCTGACCCCTTGCCATGCTGTGGGTCTGGCCCTGGATGAGGGAGAAAGAGGGAAGATTCCCTCTGGGCAGCACCGTGGTCAAAAGGGACAGGCCATAGAGAGCTGTAGGCTCTGGTGGGGTGTGAGGGCTTGCTGTGCTGCCTTGCTCAGGCTGTGGGTCAGGGGGGTCTGGCCCCTGAGGGGGCTCTGATGTTTGAATATGGTTGTTTGGCCCCACTGGCCCTGGTTGCTGTGGCAGAGCATCACGCTGTGCCACATGGGGGCTCGGACAGGGTCTATGCCCAGCTCCAGGGCAGAGACGCAGCTGGCTGCCTTCATTCCTCCCGCTGGGAATTTCTCACCCAGACCAGCATTTTCCTCTGTTTACCCTGGAGGACAGTGATTTCCCTTAGCAATAACCTCCTCCTCATCCCCAGCACAAATTGAATAATCACTTTGGGCAGGACTCTCCCAGTCCCTCATCCCCTGCTCGGTGACGGGTGGATGATGCCAAGGACGCCGTGCAGAGCCACAACACGTTGCTCTGCCAGTGTGCTGGGCTGGGTTTGCAATACCTTAAGGCAGTTTCTTGCTCGGATGCAAGGCTTGAGACAAGCCTCTCTTCTTTTCCTCCTGCCTGGTGAGAAGTGACTTGCCGTGTTGTCACTTGGTGGATCGATGTGCCTCTTGTTTTTGCCCACAGCCCAAGTGCTCCAGAGCAGCTTCACCCAGGAGGTTCCACACGTCCTCACCAACTCCACCAAGGTCCCCGCAGGACACTGAGCTGCCCTGGGGCTGCTGTCCCCTCTCCATGCACACATCTGGCTGCCACCCTGACCCACACCGCTGCCCGAGTCCCTTCTCTCCCAGGCTGTCCTCCAGGCCTCGGCGGTGCTGGTGACTGCCAGGGATTGTGTGACCAGAGCCACTGACCTGCTGTAAGTGGCAGAGCAGCGAAGGCAGAGCCTGCTTGGCCCCCATCCCGTGCCAATGGCAGGCCCTGCTCAGACCCCATCCCACAGCAGAGTTTGGTGGGTGCAGGAAGCAGAGCTGGGGCCGCTGTGGCACTTGCAGCCAGGCTGCAGAGAAATCACAACGCTCCGAGCACTCGGCTTTGTTCTCCTTTTATTTTTTAAACCATCATTCCCATTCCAGCGTGGCTCCATTTGGCTGCTCCCATCTTCCAGCGTGTTGTAGCTTTAGGGCTCTTTTCATTAAAAAACAAAAAAGTAATTGCAAAATTGATTGGAGCAATTTTTTTTTTGTATGTATGTATATCTTGAAGTTAAATCAGCTTTGGCTGGGAAATACCACTGGGGACTATCTCAGTCTAATGCTCTCCAGGGCAGTGATCTCTGGACTATTCATTCTTACAAAGACTTTGCCAAGCTCATTGTAAAATCTATTCCTTTAAAAAATGTGCAATGGATTTGAAATGTTCATTTTTTTAGAGGCTTCTTCAAAAAAATTTAAGTGAGCATATTCAAAAATAAAAATCCAGAGCACTTAGACAAAATTAGGGTCAGTTTTAAAAGTCAGACCAATTCCACAATTGTTGGATTTTATTTCAAAAATACTTTAGCTTTTAAAAAATGTCTGGATACATGACTATTCGTTCATAGTTTAATTATTACTGGACACAGGATTAACATTGGCGGGCTGCAACTCTCATGGCTTTGTTTGAAATTACGAGGGGTGAGTACACTTGGTACGCTGGGATAAAATTAACAAATACCCCCCCCAAATATTTAAAAACAAATTGGAATATGGTTGTTCGTTTGATTTACCCGGTTCCAGTGGAGCTTGGTGCGAGACTGAGCAGCACACTCGTTCACAACGTTTTAAAACATTCGTTAAAATATTTACTTAACAGTTTAAAACAAAGCCTTAGAGCCCACAAACGTGCCCAGGTCGGGGAAATACAAGGGGATAATTGGGCTGAACGATTTAGAAGCAGAGAAATCACTTGCATTTCAAACCGTGCATATTTCAAATACCCCCTTAGTGCATCTATTTTAGGCAGATGCTTAAGATTAAAGGGCTGCACGTCAGCCAGTATCTTACCCACGCTTCCTTGTCATCGTTTCTTTGCGATTAAATTTTGTGTTTTCCTTTCAGCCTAGAAGTGTTTGGTACCAGTCTCTTGGCAAAAGAGCCTGAGGAATGGAAGGGTAAAGAAATATGACCCAGCTGCTATGCACTATGAGGTTTGTAAGTCCTTGTATGGTATAAATAAGCATATTACAAAGTTATTAGAAATCTGGCACTGTCGCTGTTTAGAAGCAAGACTCTGATGCTGTGTAATTCCTCCCGAGTCCATGCATAACTCAGTATTAGCCTTCCATTCTTCCAGCCTTGTTACTGGCCAAATTCGGCAACTTTTTCTCAGTACTCATCCATTCAAACCCTTCTCAGCAGTGTAAACCGGTGAGTTTCCTCTCAAGTCAGTAAATCTGTGCCAACCCATGCGGTCGAGGCTCGGTCCTGACTTTCCCCCCGCCGCCCTCCGCCTCGCACGGGGCTCTGAGGAGCCGCCGCCGTCGGGGCCGCCCGGCCGCGCGGTTCTGTCGGGTGCGGGCTCGGGGCTCGCTTCTCCCCTCGTCTCCGTCGTGGTTGGCAGTTTTCTCGGGGGGAGGAGAAGCAGGTTTTCTTTCGTGGAAGAGGAGCCCCTGAAAGGTGCGGCGGCTGGAAGAGCGCTGGAGCATCCCGCGGAACGGATCCCACTCGGGTTTCCCCGGCCCGCGGACTAAGTGTAACTTTGGAGAAAAGCGACAGCAAACTTTTATTAATCGCCGGTGTTTAGGGCCAAGGCATGAGCGAGCTCGGTGACAGTGATGAGTGGTTTGGAGCGCTGGTCCCTGAAAGCGGGGCTTATCCTCCCACTGCTCCCTTGGCTCGGCGTTGATGAGCCGTGAATAGGAGCCACCCTGCCGTCGGGGATCCGGCCGTTTATCTGCCGGGTGATGACAGTCGGGCTGGTTTCGCCTCGCCGTGAATTGCCGGAGCCTTCGGGAAGCGCACGGAGCTGCCGCAGCCGGGGGCTCCGTCCGACGAGGACGTTTCGCCCCTCGGTGTCGGCCCCGTCCCCCTAGCCGGGGGATGAGGAAATCTGTGCCCTCCCGGAGGAACCGACCCCGGAGCCCGCTACGGGCAGGTGCTGTCCGGGCTCAGGGCACGGTGAACCGAGCGCGGCTGGACTCAACCGGGGCCGCACGGCGGGGAATGGGCCCGACCCCAGCGCTCCGGCATCCCCGTACGCACCGACGGGGAAGTCTGAGGCTGGAAGGAGGCCTGAGAGTCTTTGGATTTGCTTTAATTAAATCCTCTCCACCTGGGATTGCCCCCTCCGCCTTNCCCCCCCCTTTTTTTTTTTTTTTTTTTTTTTCTGTTCAAGGGGGGAAAAACTGCATTTAACGTCGGGAAGCTCAGGCAGCGGCAGGCATTTCCCCTGTCCTTGCCGCGATTGCGGGAGGAAGGGCTGAAGGGAGACTCACCCAGACAAAGCCGAGCCCCCGGTACCGGCTGCACAGTCACACCAAAATTCACCTTGCCGTGGAGCCCGGCC
>VZRQ01009575.1:37161-57046 GCA_013397975.1 Machaerirhynchus nigripectus
GGGAGGGGGGGAGACAAAGAGGGAGGGAGTCGAAAGGCCCCAAACTGGATCTTTATGGAACATTTTCCGCCGAGATCAAGGGAAAGTGAATCCGCGCAGCGGGGGATGCCCCGCACGCCGCTGCCATCGGGGGCCGCGGAGCCGCTCCCGGCCTGAGTGCCCCGCGGATGCCCTTCATGCCGCAGCCGCCCCCAGGCCAAGCCCGGAGCCCGCCGCTACGTCTCCTGCCCCTCGGCCGGCCGTGTGAGTTCCCGGGGTGCGGGGGGAAGGACGGGAGGGAGTAGGGGTCCGAGGGTGCAGGGCTCCCTGCAGCCTGCCGAGCCCCGGCCTGTGTCGGGACACTGCCGCCAGCCTGCCCTGCTGCTCGCTGCTGCTCCCCGCCAGCCAACCTGCTCCGTGCTGGGAGCACCGGGGTCCCAGTCCCGGGCTGGAGCCTTGCCCTCGGGCTTCGCCGTGGACACCTCCCACCTGTGCCCTCCCGGTCACCCGGCTCCGCGGTGCGGTTGGACGCAGGCAAACATCCGCACTTCGGCCGGGCTGGCGCTGCCCAGTCCCAACACCCCGAGCCGGGCGGAGGGACCGGCAGAGCTCTCGGGGTGCCGGGCCCCATATTGTGCTCCCCGCTCGGTGCTCCCTGCCGCGGGGACTGCGGCTGGTCACTGGGGTGTGTGTGTCCGCTCACACACAGCCAGGCTGGCTGTCTGGCTCCTAGGCAGGAGCTCTCCCTGGAATACTGGTGGACTGGAGCTAGGAGTCCCAGTCCTGCTCACACCAGAGCTCTGCTGGAGCTGGAGTTTAGGGTCCCAGCCCCACTCTCCCCCTGCACCACCGCTGTCCCGAACAGTGGCTCGGCCTTGGCGGCTTGGGGCAGGGACTGGGGCTGTGGGCCGGGGACAGGAGTGCTCCCTCGGGCACCGCAGGTCCGCGGCCAGCGCCGGTTTCGGTCCCTGGGACCGGCATCCCGCAGCCTCCTTGGAGCTGCTCCCCCTCCGTGCTGCTGCTGCCCGTCCGTCTGTCTGTCCGTCCGTCCGTCAAGCGGGGCGGGCAGCCGCGTCCCTCCGCGCTGTAAAAGTCGGCGTTGATGCGCGGCAGCCCCGGCGGAGCTGTCAGGCCTTATCTTTATTGGCTTTTCCCAGTCTCCGTCCAAGTTTAAGAGGGGCCCTTTTATCTCAGAGCCCAGCACTCCCCCTGTTTACACCGACCGGCTCCGCCACAGTGCTTCGTCGCGGAGCCCCTGCAGCCCTGACGGGACGGGGCAGAAAGACTGACCGGGCCGGGCTGCCCTCCCCGACGGGTACCGGAGGGGAGAGGAGAAAGTCGGGGCTGGGGGGCTGCGGCCACATCAGAGATGAGCTGCCCTGGCCTCAAGCAGGAGCGCAGCCATGCGTGGGCGGCTCCCCCGCAGGGACCGGCGGGCCCGGCCCGGCTCTGCTGGGCACAGCGGCTTCCCCTGGGGCCGGTGGTGCCACATCCCCGTGTTGCCGAATGCCACTGCCCGAGGAAAGAGCACGGGCCGGGCCGGGAGCGCCTGACCTTGCAGGTGGCCGTACGCAGGGCTGGGCGAGGGGCAGGGGTTGGACGTGGCCCCCAGTGCCACGAGCTAACGGTGCGCCTCTCTCCCCCAAGGAAATGCTCCAGGAGAAAAGCCTGTCTGAAACCGAGGAAGGGTTTCCAACAGCCCCCGCGCCCGGCCATGCGGACACCTCCGCCGGCTCCCCCGTCCTCGGCGTAGCCGGGGGGAGCACCACGCCGCTCAGCAGCCCGCAGCTCCCCGACCCCGAGCAGGTACGGACCGTCCGGCCCCGTGTCCTGCCCTGCCCGCCGGCTGCGCCCTCACCCCCGCCACCAGCCCGGCCCGCGACCGCGCATCTCCCCTGGCAACGACACGGGGAGGGATTGGGAGGAAACCGCATTTTTTTAACTTTTTTTTTTCTCTTTTATTGTTGTAATTTTTTTTCATTTTCCCTGTCCGCAGCAGGCCGCCCCGCACCCGCTGTCGGTGCGCGGGTCTGTAAAGGGCGAGCCCGAGAGCCGAGAGCCGCGGCCGGCAGGGTCCGACGGGTGGCGGAGCCGCCGCTGCTCCTCCCGGGGATGCAGCCCGCTGGGGGATTCACTGGGGTTTTTTCCATCCCTAAATAAAACGCGGCTTCTGTGCCTTCGCCCAGCACACAGCCGCACATCTGCGATGTCCCCGGCATCGCCTGGAACGCACAAAGCGCGGCCCTGGACACGGATCCGTTGTGCCCGCGGGTGTCTTCGCGCCTCCTCTCAGCCCCAGTTTTTGGGAGCCTTAGGGCGCGTCTACCCCAACAGACTATTTTTCACTTAGGGGGAAAAAATAATAAAAAAAATTCCATTTAGCCGCAGTATCCTTCCTGGTTGCAAAAGTCTGCAATTAAAACCGACCTCCGTTTGTTTCTCTTACTTTTGGCAAAGGGCAGCGGAATTTTTGAGACTCCATCCTCCTCCCGCACAGGCTGGTGACTTCGCCTGGAGCCTCGGCTGCAGCGCGGGCCCTGGGTGTCCCCAACCCCAGCCCTTCCACGGCCCTTCCCAGCCCTTCTCCCAGGTTTTCTCCATCATTTCTTGCTGTTCTCATTATCTTTATTTTTTTACAGACAATAGAAAATATCAAAGTCTATCTCCATGAGAAGGAGCTATGGAAGAAATTTCATGAAGCTGGCACGGAAATGATAATAACCAAAGCAGGCAGGTTAGTGAAAATTCCGTGCAAGCATGTATTGCTTCTGATCTCTATGAAATGTCCTGTTTGCCATGACTGGGTTTTGCAGAGCTGCCAGTCAGTGGCATTTAAAAAATATTACTGTGATTGCAGAGTTTAGTAAGATCATTTTTTCAGTGTAAACTGTACATGTGATTGAGTGTGGCAATTGGACTGTAGATGCAAGAGAATGTTGTGGAGTCGTTTGGAACATTTAGTCCCGATTCTCTCCGGTAATGATTTTTTAAAAATTATTTTTAAATTGGGAGATTAGCATAATTGTGGCTTTATATTTTTCCCCCACAAAGCAAACCTATTTCCCTTTTCTGTGCCGCGCATCAAGACCTGTGCTGGGATACTTTGCACCAGAGTTTTAGCAGTACGAAGGTTCTTATAATCTCAAAACTGAAAGAGAAACGGGTGCCACTTCTGGGTAAAAAAAAAATCTGTTTTCCCTTGGAAACAAATCATTATTTTTACCAAATCAGAGCCCCCTGTGTGTGTACACCCAGGGAGGG
This sequence comes from Machaerirhynchus nigripectus, assembly GCA_013397975.1. NCBI lineage: Eukaryota > Metazoa > Chordata > Aves > Passeriformes > Dicruridae > Machaerirhynchus > Machaerirhynchus nigripectus. Next base: position 40,402 of record VZRQ01009575.1, read on the forward strand.
AGACCAGAGTCTCACAGGGGCTTCAGTTCCCCAGAGAACTCAGCCCTGCATCTGCTCAGGGCTTCTGTCCTGCCCGGGCTGCTCTGGTGGGAGATGGCAGAATTAATGTCAGAAAATTAAGTATCAGAATTAAACCTCAGACCATCACTGGCTCTGGAATCAGATAATTCCCAAGAAAATTAGCCAGGTGCCACTGTGGGCACCGAAGTATCTGCCCTTGGCTTCTGCGGCAGCAGGCTCACCTTGCTGCTGCTGGGAAAGAAAAACTGAGGAATTAAAATTTAATTCCAGCACAGCTGAGAGGTTCTGCCGTGCCCTGCGACTGCTTGTTTTACACCGTGCTAGAGAGCTGTGTAGCCAAAAAACCGTGACAAAACAGAGAATAAAAACCCACAAATAATATCCATGCATTTTTTATTTCTCTGTTGTCTCTGATCCTTCGTGCAGGGCAGCTGCGGGGGCTCATGGAGTTTGTGTGTGACTTTTCTCCCCTGTTTGCTGCTCACACTGTGAGACGCAGAACCCAACCCTCGGCATTGGATTTTTGGGATTGATGAGCGCTTTCCCTCTGCTTTTCTCTGTCCCGGCAGTGCTGCTCTGTGCAGCAGCTGGTCGGTGTAGGGAAGTTGCACTCTAATAAGCAAGATATTCCCAGTAGCCCCCCTGGAGAGGGTGTGTATGTCCCGGGAATCTTCCACTTATTTGCTATGTGGCTGTTTATGAAGTGATTGTGCAGGTAACTCTGTCCTTATCACACCCTACTTTGGTGTATAAAATCTCAGGGCTTGTTCTGCAGCGTCTGCTGATGGGAAGAGCCGGATTCATTTGGATGGGTCTGCTCCCTAAGTCAGCTCAGATGAGGGGATCAAGACCTCAGATATTTCACCCTTAATTTATAGTATCTGAGTGTGTCTGTGCGGGGACGTGTAATATCTTTACCAAATTCTAGACCCTAAGCATCCCAAACGTGCATGTTATCTCTTTGTAAGTCTTAACGTGGGTTGTTTAAACAGCTCCATATGTATAGGGCTCAGTCCCACATTCCTGGTCCGGTGGAGCTGGCGGTGCACCTTTCAGGAGGATGGGATGGGGGGTAGACCACGAGATGTACAAAACTTTGTGTTTTTTAAGTTACCCGAGCCACATTCTCCAATTGCGAAAACCAGTGCAGCGCCATCGAACTAAGAGATTTTTAAATTTCTTTTTATAAACGGTTTTGTTAAAAAAAAGAAAGAAAGAAATGGCCACAATGCTGATGAATAACATGAAACAAAAGGACCTTTTTTTTTTCACTGGGTTCGGCTGCAAATGGTGTCAAAATGCAGGGCGAGGGCTTTTATCGGAGTTTTTAGCAGGTTTTTAGCAGCGAGGCACAGCCCGGAGCCCCCGCGGTGGGACCGCAGCCCCTGCGCCGCCGGTGCCAGGACCTGGCTCTGTCCCCCAGCCCGGGCTGGGCGCTGCGGCAGCACCGGCAGCAAAAACACACAAATAATTAGCATGAGAATGGCCGAAAAATCGAACAGTTAAAATCCCGTGGTGACTTGAGTCTCGGCCCGTAGCGATGCCACGCGTGGCCGTGCTGAGGGCAGGGCAGCCCACGAGCTGGAATCTGCTGCTAATCCCCATGCAAAGGACAAAATGAAAATTATTACTTCATGCAGATTTTATTTTACCTAAGCTATTTAAACAGAGAGTCGCAATAATAAACCTCCTCTTGACCCAATTAAAAAAACGATGGTTAATGGAGATTTGTGTGCACTTGCATTTAGCATTGGGGGGGTGTGGAAAGAGGGAAAGCGGCTAATTGCAGGCACTAATTAGGACTCTAATCCCCCTCCCAGCAGGCACAGAGATGCCCCTGAATGCCGTTAGCTGAAATCATTTAAATGCAGGTCTGTCTGAGCTCAAGGGGCACAAACGAAAAGAAATGGAAGCCTGATTTTTAAATTTCAAACAACAAAAAAAAAGAGTGACTTTAATGACAAGTTCACTCAATGGAGAGGAAATGTAAAGCTCAGCGGAAGCGTTAATTCCATGGCAATAGTGTAAAATAGCTTTTTTGTATAAACATGGCAAATATTGATAACTTAGTTGGGGGAGAAAGGGGGAGTCATTTGTTTCATTCTTTGTAGAGCTCCACAGAACGAGCCAACTGTAAATTATCGAGAATTTAGGGCTGAGAATTACTTTAGGGGATTATTACTCCCTCTTAGGACTGATCTGTAGGAGATATTAGGAGAACACAGCAAGCTCAGCATTGAAATAGAAATCATGTTGTTGCCAAGAAAGTTTGATTTATAAAGTGGAAACATCTTTAAAATGCACTCGCTATCTTTTTAATGTCCGACTGCTTCATTGTGGGAGGGGAAAAAAAGAGATTATTTTATATTAAAAGGATCATCAAAAGATAAAAAGTTTATGTTAGCAAAGTTTCCTGAACTTTGGAGAAAAGCGCTCGGATCCCTCAGAGCGCCCGTGGCAGCGCCCGCAGGATGGGCGCCGGCTCTGTCACTCAGAGCCTTCCTCTCCTTCCTCCTCTTTGAGGTTTGCTCTAATTCCAGATTTCTCCTCCAGAGGATTATCTGGTGATGGTTTTAAAAGGCTGAATGTCTGCGGCGCAGAGATTGCCCCGTCCCCGGCGCTGCCTGGAGCGCTGGGTACCCACGGGCTGCCCGAACCGGAGGAAAAGCGGCCACGGGTTTGCCCTTCAGGCACTGCCCATGGCTACGGGCGCTTTGCAGGGCAGGTTTTTAGGGAGGCAGAGGGAATCCCGTTGTGTGGGGGGCTGTGAGCAGCCCCTCTCCGTGGAGCCCCGGTGGGGCAGCCACTCCTGGTCCCCCGCTCCAGCATCCCGGTTCCCATCCCTGCTCACGCCCGGTGGGGCACTTTCCGGGGGTGGGGGAGTGAGTCCAGCACCCACAGCGAGCTGTGCATGCCTGGTTTTGGAAATAATTGTTCACAAACCCTCCTGTGTGTGTGTGTATATATATAGATATATATATACACACCTATATGGGTGTGTGTTAAAACGAACAAAAACCCCTCCAAAACCAAACCAACCAAAAAATCCCTTCTCCCAATTAAAAATACTTAACAAAAAAATACCCTAAACGCACCATCACCAAAAAGTCCCAGCTGATGAGGTCCTATTAAATCAAATTAATCTAGTTAATCTAGACAATAATAAAGGGCACAGGGTGTATTAGAGGATGCAGATGCAGCTGCACATCTGGATTCCTCTCCTCTGGCCGCCCTGCTGTGGGGGCATCGCTCTGTCGTAGCAGGGTGCACACCTTTCCTGCGGGATTTTAGGAATTCTGTAGTTGTGAAATTGTATGAGGGGTGGGGAAAGGAGAAAGCAAATGAGGGACTTCATTATAAATCTGGCTTTCTGATTCCATCCTCTCACTTTTATGTGCTATTATTTAACTGAACAATTGTGAATTTTTTTGTAGCTTGTGGCAAACCATTCTTTGTGAAATCTCATCTTTCAGACTTTATTTCTGCTGGAAGTTAATCTTTGCTTCCACAGTCTTCCTGGCTCAGGATTTCTTCTTTCTGTTAGATTATTTATTTAGCTGTTACCTAGGTTTTTTCCAAGGTGCCAGTCTTTGCAGCATTGCAATTTCTATCCAGGTATTGCCAAGGACAAAAACTTTGATAGAGCTTTTTTCTAATCAGTCAAAAATGCCAGTTGACAGGAGGTCTGGTCACATTTTTGTGAATAGTTCCTGAGGAGAAAATAATGTGTCATTTCTCTGTGGTAGCAGAACCATCCCTGAGCTGTAACAGGAGGCTCGAGATGCTGAATCTGAGTTTTGGCTGGAGTGCAGGATGTGCACAGGTACAAAGACAGCTTTGGTCTCTGTGGTAGCAGGTTTTAAGAAGCATATGTAGGAAAATGCTGTAGATGAAAAAAATAGAATCAATAAAGCAGCTTGCATGTGTGGAAAAGTCGCAAATCCCCTTTAGATGTTCAAGTTTCATTTTAAAAGTGGCTTATTTCAGTTTAAAAAAAAATCTGTTCCTAATCAACTTTAGTAAACCAAAATAAAACTAGTTTTTAGGACATCAAGGTCTGAAGAAGTATAAATGCTTTGGCTAAACTGGTGCAGCTTTCCTATGTGAATAATCCTTTAAAAGTTAAATTTTCCATGGCTCTGTAGGGCATATGGATGCCCAGTTCTCATTACAATTAAAGGGAAATATTTGTCCAGAATCTTTTGAGGCAGTTACAAGAATTTCTGCTGAAGGTTTTTGATCCAAAAGCAAACCTTAATATCTGAGATCAACGAAGGAATGTGAGCCGTCAATTTAAAACATAGAAATAAAATAGATATTTGAGGAATGTTTGATCTGCTTGCTCCTAAATTTGGGGTCCTGGAATTATCCTGTTTGGGCAAACTCCTGCTTTTAGAGAAAAAGCAGGAGCAAACTCCGACGGCTCTTGCCTGTGCTCCTAAAGTTGTCGACAGCTTTGGCAAGGGAGACAGAGCTTGTGCATGCCGAGGAGGGCAGGGATGGGAGTTTAGTTCCTAATACACTTCTCTCTTCGAGCAGCAATCCCTGCTTTTAAAGGACATGGGATGTTCCTTGTTAAAGGTGTTCCCAAAGATTTCCCTGCTCGTCCTTATGCTGGAGCTGTGGCAGGGTGAGGGGAGGCTTTGGTCAAGCCCAGACCAGCTGGGGAAGGTCCCAGCTGTTGCTGGGGCTTTGCTGCAGCATAAAGGCTCCTGGACACTGGGGCTGTGGGTCCGCCGGTGCCAAGGCTGCCTCGGCTGCTCGGGAGCCCACGTGGAGCAGGAGGGGCTGCACTGCCGAGGGAGCTGGGCTGGAGAGGGAGCAAACCTGCCTTGAAGTGGCCACGCTCCTGCCCAGGTTCTCTCTGAGGCACCTTTGTGCTGTGCTGCTGGTGCTGCTGGCACCACCTCTCCCATCTTCCACACGCTGGGACCTTCTCTACTTAATTTCAGCTGCGGCAAAATGAAAGCCCAGGGAAGCAGTCCATGGCCAGGAGCCTGCCTGTGCCTCAAGTCACCATGGGGCAAAGAGAGGAAATGATTCTAGACCATGAAAGCAGCCATCTAGCTAACCAAGTTCTCAAGTATGTGAGAAACAATGTTGTATTTAAAAATTAGATGTGCTAGCCAGAAGGAAAAAATACAACCTCGCCATTCCAAAATATAAAAATCCCTTAACTGTCTGACCTTCTCATCACTAGGTCATGGTCCTGCCACCAGATAAATCTCTCCTATCTGCCCATAGACTGAGAGTTCAATGTTGCTTGTGTTAGTGACAGTGAATTTGGGGCTGAAAAATGAACTACTGATGAGAACTCCTGTTGAACCTGTATTGTTTGTTATTCTGAGGCAAGGATCTGGCATGGGCTAATCCAGCACTTCAAAGTTAACTGCTCTTACTTTGTATACAGAGCGTCATAACGGAGTGGCGTGGGTGATAAGAGAAATAAGGGACTGAGGGTTAGGATACACTGGGAAAATGGGACCCTGTTGAAAAAGTCTTTGATCTCTTTAAAGTATTTTCTGAAAGCATGAATCTATCAAAAAGGAAATGCCATTTAAAAGGCTAAAAGAAACAGCTGACATCCCCAAATTTGTTTTAATCTGCCCTGGAGAATACTGTTTTTAAAGATGCGTTAAGTCAGTGGTAGAAATACTTGTCAAAAGAAGGGAAATGAGAAAAAAACAACAAAGGTCATCAGAATGGAGACATAGTTCCTGAAGCCTCTGCACACCATTCTTTTCCCTTCTAACAATGAAGACAAGGAGAAGCATCCTCAAGCAGTCATGGCCAATTCTCAAGAAGAATTTGGGGCCACATTTGTTATCAGGAATGCAGGTGTGTCATTTGCCTTGGTGTTCTGAAACCATCAGCATGCCCGGCAGGTTCTGAGGAGCTGGTTGCTCAGCCATGACATGGCTTGTTAGCCAAGATGTTGAGTGAGAAGTTGTTTTTCTGATCCTTCTACAACCTGAGCTGCCACAGGCAGCACCTTCCCAGGCAGCACTGCACGGGAGCTTCTGAAAACCAGTCACTGCTTTACTTGACCACCCCAAAAGCAAGGATTGTAAAAATCTCTGTCTTGTCTTTGGAAATCTTTGTCTTAACTGTCTTAAGAAATAGAACTTCATCTAGTAAGTGCTTGGGGATGTTTTTGCCCCCTTGAAAGGAGAGAAGGAAGCACTCAGTAGTATCTGAAAGACCATCCACACTTCAGGGATGTGCAGTGAGCACCAATCCACATAAATCCATGGCCTTCAGAGAGCACTGACAGCCTTTGGTGAGGACATGGCTTGAGTTGCTCATGTGTCTTGTTTCCATGCAGTTTTCTCTATGGAAATACTGTTTGAATTCCCTGCTTACCCTGTGCTGGTCAGAGACATCCCTTCCTGACTAACGCATCTGTAGGGACATCAGGAATGGTGTTGGCATCTAAGTGAAGGTCAGATTAAATCCTGGTGAGCAGGAGGGTGGTGAGGGTTTGTCACTGATGTGCAGCGTGGCACAGCACAGCCACTGCTCAGATGAGTATTTGAGCTCCTCAATCAGCTCTGATCCTCTCCACTTTTCTGATTTGCTGTCCCCTGCCCAAAAAAATCAGATTTTATTGTACATGGGAGCTTTGCAGCCACCCATCTCTCCAGGATCAACCAGACCTGCTCATATGGGGATTAAAACACTCGTGAGATGCCCACAAAGAGGCCAAGCCTGGAGAGCCTGAAGGGCTGGGAACTGCTGCCCCAAAGGAAAGCAAAGCTTTCCTCTTATCGCTCACTTCCAAATCCAACCAGCCAATTACACATCAATTAAACTTTGTTTGAACATAATAGAAGCTTTGGCTCCATGTCAGCAACTGCTCCACGGTTAAGGGGATTGGATAGTAATAGTATAAATAAATAAACAAGAGATGCTTATTCTAACAGTTCATTTTAAAACAATTTGTGAATATCATGTAGAGATAAAATGTGCCTAGCATAAACTTAGCTAAGCAGTGACTGCTTCATTATCAGAACAAATAATTCACTAGCACATCATCTTTGAAGCTTGGGAGGCCTGTGGAATTGTGCTGCTTGTTTATTTTCCTGGCTTTTACTGTTTTTGCTACATTTCATCTGCAGGGAAGGGTTTAGCTGGGGCTGTGGCAGTGTGGTGCCAAGCTCTGGTGATGCTGACCCCACTGCCCACGGTCCCCAGAGCCAGGCTCAGCCCCTCTGCCCTCCCCAGGGCATCACTGGGTGCCAGACTGTGGGATTTTAATGCCACATGGGATGTCCTGCTCACACAGGAGGCACCATGGCCTTTCCCCATGATCACTTTCTTTGAGGGTGCCTTTCTCTTGTGAACATAAAAACTGATGTAAGTTTTGCCCTATGAAGGGCAGGGAGAGCTGCAGTGCAGGGAGTAGGACAGGAGCGTGCCTGTCCGAGCCACTAAACCCAGCAGAGAGCTTTGAGGAGCACATGAGACCCTCAGGATTGGGCTGAGGAGTCTGGATGGTCCCTTTTGCTCTGGCTGGAGCTGGAGGAAGGGAGAAGTGGGTTTGAATGTGCCTAAAATTGGAGTCCTACCAGTTTGGTGTTTTGCAGAAGAGGCTGTGGGGGCTGGTGCTTGGCTGCTTGTGCTGCGTCCCTTGTGCGTCACACGGGTGCTCTGAGGGCTTGTGGCTGGTCCCTGGGTGGGCAGGGGAGCTCTGGGGCTGGTGGTGGCTGGTGGGTCCTGCTCCCTGAGTGGCCCTGCTGCCTCCACCTAAGGTGTGCTGCTGGGTTGGACACACACCTGGTGTGGCTTTCAAAAAAAGCAGTATAAATTGGAAGGAAATTGGTCCTGTGCTGGACATCCCCACCCCGGGGATGGTGTTGTCATGGGCACGTTCAGGGCATTTACTGCAGCCCATGGACCCTGTGTCCAAACAGGTTTTGGGTCTGAACAAAAGATGATGAGGCCAGGAATTGCTGCAGTTAATCTCTTGAGTACTGGTGGCTCAAACTTCACCGGAGAGTTGGCTTTTGCTGTGCTGCACTTGTGCCCATCACTGAACCTCACTGAGCTGCCCCGTTTGCCCAGGCAGGGTTGCAGCTGCCCTTGGCACAGGAGGTGGCCTGAGGATCACATGCCACCTGCTTGCACATGCTCCCCAGGAAGCCCAAATTCCCAGTTTTTGTCCCCAGTTTCTGTGCAGCGAAGCTCTTCCTCGGCTGGGAGCCGTGCGGGAAGGAGGGTGGATAAAACAGGGATCTGCCAGGGTCTTGCTTCAGACCTCCCACCAAAGCCAGGCTGAGCTTTCCCAGAGCTTGGCAAGACGTTGGCAAGTTTTATTGCAGCACTGGGTGATTCTTGTGCCTCTGCTGGTCCCTGAGCAATGGATGATGAAGCAACCTATTGTCCAGGAGCTGGCCGGAGCGGAGCATCCTCCGCGGAGCCGCCCATCCGCCCAGAGCTCCTGCCTGCACGGAGCTGCCAGAGGGGCTGCTTGTGCAAAGCTACTGCTGAGCTGCAGCTCCTCGTGGCTCTGAGTAGCTCCATTGACCTGTAGTAAATCTGGGGAAGCAGGCAGGTTCTTGGCCCCTTCCCAGGGCTGACAGGGAGCTCTATAGAGCCACTGTAGGCACGGCCTCGCTCCCGGGCAGGGCTGGTGCAGCTCGGTGCCTCCACCGTGGTTTTCTGCTCACTTCTTTCAAATGGGACATTTAATAAGGGCCAGGACATGATATTAGGTGCTGTCTCTTGCTTTTTTTTACTTTTTAATTCAATATCTATGACTGCATTTCCTTGGCCCCAGCTCTCGGGTTTGTCATGCCTTTCCACCAGAAATGCACAACCCATGTTTGTATCATATTGCAAAGAGATATTTACTAAATGAGCCTCTGCCAAGGGGTTGAGAAATATGTTTTCATTAAGAAAATTAAACTGACAAGTCCCTGGACAGCACATTAGTCGCATATTTTTTCTTTAAGGCCAAAATGCAGCAGCTAATAATTATGATGAAATGTCCATGCACAGCCAAATTACTAAAATCTACCCTGTGTTTTCCTGGAAAAGAATGCGGGGAGTTGGCAAACTTGGTTGTAGCTGGGTCTGTGGACTGCTGAGTACAATGCTACCACTGCGAGATAGTGAGTGGTTTGCAAGTTAAGCAACACCTTCAATCAGATGTGAGTCCCCATTTGTTATCCTTAAAGAATTTCAGCTGTATATATTATAGTAGTACTTTGGCTCTTTGTATTTATTTTAGAGGGCTATACTAAAGAACATTATAAACTCAGGCATGTCCATGCTATATGAACTCCATATGCTGAAGCTTAATTTTAAACGCCATTAAAAAAGCACTTAACATTTACAATATATCAGTTCAGCTACTTTAGCAGCTTGGATGTTCTACACAAAATGAAATGATTGAGGAAAAAAGAAATTCAGAAGCTTGATGTTATAAAAATCCCCAATGCAGGTATGACAAACTGTCAAATTGTATCTATCTCATTTCTGGTTTTTAATAATTTTCTCCCCCTATTTTTTTTCTTTTTTTGTTTAATTTTCAAATGCCATTTTAAGGCCTAATTAAAAAAAACAACTTGGCATTCAGATTGGATTCCTTATACAGTTTTTTTCAGTGTGTGAATCGGGCTGTGTATTCACAAATTGAAATGTCCTACTGTATTTACCCAGGTGCTTACCTGTAGGAGGACAAGGTTAAGAGGAGTGCAGAGTTTATGAATGAAAATCAAAGAGGGACATTGGTAAACCACCCCTTTTTAGTCCAGGCTAATTACATGGTAAACATCTGGAATTTATGCAGGGCGGTTAAAAGAGTCAATTGAAACGATTTTGAACAGGGCCCATTTTGTTGCCTTCTCCCCAAGCAGCAGCAAAATGGTGCTGCAGACCTGGACCAGCTCAGGAAAAGAGGGATAAAGTGGGGGACAAAGTGGCCTTGAAGTCTTATGGAGAAATGACATCGGGATTTGGGCCCATCTTAATGCACACAATTAGAACGAGTGCAGGATGTGGCAATTCTCATCCTCCGTCCCCGTGTGCCGACGGGAAGGAGAACTTTGTGTCCTGGCCGGTGGCTGCAGGGCTGTGGTGAGCCAGTTTGCTCTACTGACGGGTGTTTTTACTGGATGAGGAGGAGGTGGGGAAGATGGAGCCAAGAGAATAGTTACTCTGAGGATGTGAAGTGCCTAATCCTGCAAATCCTGGCTGCTGACGCGGTCTCGAGGGATTGGGAAGCCCATGGCAGTGTCAGTATCCATTAGGGCCATCTCCTTTGGATTGCAAGGCCGGACTGTGATGGAATCTGCTGTTTTCCCAGCCACAGCTTTATAAAAAGGTATTACTTAGTATCACAAAAACTCTTTAGGTCTGTAAGACATGTAAATGTTCTCCAGTGATGCCCTGGTTTATGTGGCGCTCTGGTTTGGTGTTGGTTTCTGAAGCCAGTGGGACAGACACATTTTGGTGGGAAGCTCTGCCGTGCTCCTGGCTCCAGCAAGGTTTAATGGGTGTGCTGTGAATTTGGGAAATCCAGGAATGCCAGAGGAGCCTGTCTGCACTACCAAAGGGTTTAACCCTTTGTCTCCCCCAGGCTTTGCTGATCCTCAGTTCTCAGTTTGTTGGAGGGAACACAGGAGTAGCGGTGGGACCTGGTGGATACTGGGATCATGGGAATGACAAAGTGTGTGCTCATTTTCCTCTGAAATGTAGTCAGGTCTCCTGGCTTTCCAAACACTTCCACAGCAGCAAGAAATCTGCAATTTTGATGCTGCCATAAGCCAGGTAGAGCCTCCTGTGGAAGTGAGGACTCCTTGTCCAAGCCTCCCACAAACAGGGGTGTGTTGACCCCCCCATATCTCTCTCTGCACCCTCCTTTTCCTGGCACTGCCCCATAGCCCCCCTCACTGTACCCTCATCAAAACTTGTGCCCCCTTTTGCACCAGCACACGCTCTCGGAAGAGACAGTTTAATTCAGGTGACGTAAAAGCAGCAATATTTTGTAGCTCATTTGTCCTCACGTGAGTTCACCTGATGCTGGATGTATTTCCTGGGCTGCTGCTCCACGTGTCCATCAGTTCCAGTACGTCCATCACTCGCTAACATGGTACCCCTCTGCTTTTCCTAAGGAGGATGTTTCCCAGTTACAAGGTCAAAGTGACTGGAATGAACCCCAAGACCAAGTACATTTTGTTGATCGACATCGTCCCGGCCGACGACCACCGGTACAAATTCTGTGACAATAAATGGTAAGACAACACTTCTGTTTGCCTTCTTTTCCACAGGAAAATTGCAGTTGGATCAACCATTTGTTGTGCAGACTTAGAAACCAACGTAAACACCTTCCCATGGGAGGGATGCCGACATCCCAGAGCTTTTTGGTGGAGCAGTGATGGACACAAGAGCCAGGGCTGGAAGTTTAAAGCAGACAAATAGAAAATGAAATATTATTAACAGGCTGGGTGGTTAACAGCTGGAAAAAAGTGCTGCCGGGGGTGGTGAGTTGTCCATCCCCAAAGTGCTCTAGGCTGGGGAGTTTTCTTGGAGAAGATGCTTTAGGACAAGCACAGGTTATCTGACCATGTGCAATGTAGGAGGGTAAAGCCACAGCCTGCTTTGTACCAGAGACTGGACAGGATGATCTAATGATTCATTTTGGCCCTCAAAATTAGGTCTCTATGTGACTCAAGAAAAGTTTTAAATTCCTTTCTTCTATAGTAATATTTTACTTTTAGGAGAGCAGCTATAAAGCAAAATGTGGGGTGGTTTACTCAGAGCCCTGATTCTCTGATGTTATTTTTCCCTTCCTTTCCCAGCAAAGTTACTTACCCGAGAGGCAGCTGGGATTTTTGCTCTCTGACAAAGGAAATGTGTTGTTTTCTCTTTTGATTTCCCCCCCCCAAAATGCCCGGCAGCCTCCCTCACTGCCACTATTTGCTGTGGTTTCCCCAAACCCTTCCACCGGCTGCTGCCTGGTGAAAAGCAATGGAAAATTTCACAGGGAACGAGCCCGGTGACATCCCAGAAAGCAGTAATAATTTACTAGCACATTAGGGCTGCTCCAGTTTAAAAAAAAAAATCCCTTTTCCGAGTACTTTTGTCCCGGAATGCCGCTGGGTAAGAGGAGTGGACTGAGGGTCTCTGTGCCACGGTGGCCACTTTGTGTGTTTCAGACATTAAACCCGAGATGATGGATAGTTGTTAACTCTGTTTAATTTCGTTTTTGCCAGCCCTAGAGCTGTTTCCCCTTTTCCTTTTATTGCTGCTGGAAAGTTTCTGTTGTTTTTGGTAATATTGCTTTTATTGGGGTTTTATAAGAGGAGAACAATGTGGAGTAACGAGGGCGTTGCCATTGAATGATGTCTCATGGCTGGGCCATGTGTCCGTGAGAGCTGGTGGTGGTGTGGGGCAAGGGGAGCTGCAGAAGGGTACTGGGAGCAGCCCCAGAGTGGGAAGCAGCCCCAGAGTGGGAAGCAGCCCCTTCCCACTAGGAAAGGCTGTGAAGGGTGCAGCCACAGCAGTTGCACTCCTGCCCACAGGTACTTCCTCCTGGGGAGCTGTGCAGGGCCATCTCCCTTTGCAGAAAGGTCTTTGAAGGCTTCCAAAAACCCAGACAAGATCTCCTCCTTGACCAGTGCCAATGTGGAGACACTGCCCCAAGGAAATCCGTATGGGATCAGGGATGGGGTTACTCTGTGATGCTGAAACAAGGATCCCAAAAACCCCATGAGCAGCAGGAGTCTCCCCCAGTCCCCGCGTCCCGGTGCATCCCCCTGGGGCTGGCGGGAGGGTCGGTGGGATGAGTCCAAGGACAAAAGGCTCTCCTGTGCCCGGGCTGTGCCAGGGTGGTGCCATCTGTCCCCTCTGTGTTTGCAGGATGGTGGCCGGGAAGGCCGAGCCGGCCATGCCGGGCCGGCTGTACGTGCACCCCGACTCCCCAGCCACAGGAGCCCACTGGATGCGGCAGCTGGTGTCCTTCCAGAAGCTGAAACTCACCAACAACCACCTGGATCCCTTTGGACACGTAAGAGAGACATTCTGCAAGGGGTTTGGGCAGAGGTGGGCCCGCAGTGCTGAGTTTGTGTCTGGGCTACTGGGCGGCATGTCACAGTTAATTTAATAATAAGGAACATTATTTTGTGCTGTGTTTAATGCGAAGGGAGGGGTCTGTGTGCTTCCCCTGCCCTTGGAAACACAGCCATGGCTGGCTCAGTTGTGTCCTGCTGGATGCCACCGACGTTTTCTTTTGTGCCCAGGAACTTTCCAGGCAGTGCTGTGGGATTTTGAGCCCGGCTCTTGGTACATGCAGCTCACAGAAACAGGTTGCATAAACTCCTGATTTTCCAAGCTGGCTTTGGCAGCCCTGTAAAAGATGAAGTATTTTATTTGGAAAATCTTGATTCATGTGTATTGGGAATGCAGAGGTGGGGAGCACACAGTTATCTTCCTCAGTGCATTTAATAACTCAGACCAAGGGCCCTTCCAGCCTGCCAGGAGAGTGAGTGCTCAGATACTGCATATAAAAACACAGACCTGTCTGGTTTGCACAATTTGAGCTGAAAGTCACGCAAAAATAAACCGTCCTTGGTGGGAGGAAGGGAAGAGAGAGTTCAAAATCCTTCTAGGTTTAGAGCCATCAGCTCCTCCTTGTACCACAGGTAAGAGAATCTAATTTGTATCATCAAAATGTGGTTTTTAACCTGATGGTGTTTTAAGCAGCAGCAGTTTGGGGGGCAAGGGAGGCTGTAAGAAGGGTGCAGAGTGGGAAGGGTGTATCTGTCTGGCTCAAAATGATTGTGCATCAAGCCTCTAAAGAGCAGCTTTTCACTTGGAGTCCACGTCCTGATGCCTCCCAAAGCTGTCCAGAAAGTGCAATTCTGACACAGCTAAATCAGCTGGAGCTTTAGGGGGTTGACTCCAGAGGCAGGATGACCCCACCAGCTTAAAACGCTGCTAAAAGTCCAGATTTTTTGCCAGTGTTTGTGATTTTTGTGGATTTTGAGCCTCCGAAAGCCCCACGTTGGTGCCGCGCGTCGCCGGTGCCGCGGCCGAGCCGGGCTCTGGCAGGGACCCGGTGATAACCCAGCCCCGCGCCGGGCCCTGACCCCCTCCCCAACCTACTGACCCCACTGGAACATGTGTGAACTTCAAAGGCTCCCCGGCACCGTTTAATGCTGCTGTTATTAATCACAGCCCATCTCTGCTCCCCCTGAAGGGGGAAGCACCACGGAAATGGAACGGAACAACCGCGTCGGGGTAACAGCGACACAGAGCCACCCCTGGCACCGTGTCACTGCCACAGCCACCCCGGCCCGCCGGCTTTGCACGTGGCATTTTTTGCTCTCTGTTTTTCTCTTGGTTAACTCTGCAGCTTAATATACGACTGTTTATGCTGTAAAATGTAAACCATAAAACATACAGGATGTGCGATGTGGCTGTAAAACAAACAGGATGTGCCGTGTTGGTTTTGCAACTTTAAACGTTTGCTTTTCCTGACTTTGTCATTTTTTAACTGAGATTTTAACGCTGCATTTTAACAGGGAAGATTTTAAACCCCCCCCCTCCTTTCCAATGAACAGCCTGCTTGTCTTCCCACAAGATTTCCCTAGTGAGACAGTGGGGACTCTGGTTGGGGTTTTGGGATAATATCCACCATGCCGTGGCTCCAGATGAGTCCTGCTCAGTGCCCTTGGGCCGTGCCAGCTTTGTACCACATCCCAGCACCCTCCCTCTCATATTAATGGGAAAAGGCCTGAAATAATCTATTTTAAATACCTGGTTTGCTGCTCAGTTCAGGCACTGACAACCTGCCTGGCTAAATGGGGTTGAGCCCATTCTCAGAGAGCTCCTCATTAGGCTTCTAAATTAATCATCTGCTTTTGAGATGTGGTGGTGCACGTGGAGGAGAGCTCCAGGAGAGGGGGGATGCTCCCATCAGCTCGTGCTGAGAACAGTTCTGCTGTTGCAGGGGTGGCTGATGTCCCTGGGCCAGGCAGGGCCTGTCCCACGAAGGCATTACGTTAGGAATAATAACAGCTTCTCATTTCTAGGAATTTGTTCCCAGCAACTGCAAACACTTTCTTAAAGCTCCCTAAGAAAAACAAGTCAGAAAAGCCACAGGGTTTGTTTGCCTTCCCGTGCGCCAGCGGAGCCTGCCTGCCTTTCCTTTTGTCTTTGATTTCCTCCAAACCTCAAAACCACGTGCAGTGAGGATTTCTGCAGCCTTGGCTGGGGTATTTTTGGGTGTGTGGGCAGCTGCCCAGCCAGAGCTGTGCTGGGTCACCCACCCTGGCACCCTCGGCCAGTGCAGTGTCCCCATCCCTACATGGGGTGTTGTTCCTCTGAGCCAGCTCCTGGGAAAGACAGGCAGCAGAAATTTCACATTATTTCACCGATAGATGAATCCATGCCCTGACTTTGTGCACTGCAATAGCTGCTTAATGTCAGGAACAAGCAGCCCCATGGAGTTTATATGAAGTGGAGGCACATTTGAGGCTTAAAATAAGTGAGATAAACATCTTAATTAATAAGCTGTGGAGCTGAAACCTTTGCTGCAATCCATGGAATTAGATTGGAGATTATTTACCGTGCTGGGGATGTGGGAAAGCCTCACTCTGACACCCAGCCCTTGCTCCCCAGCCTCACAAACCTCCCTCCTGCTGCTTCCCCTGGCCTGTTATCTGTTGTGGTAAATTTTTAGTTACAGTCAGAGGCATGGGAGGCATTTGTCAATGCAGACATGTAAAACTGAGCAGGTTTAATAACAGAACAAATTCAGAGCTCTGTAATCTGCCTCAAACCCTTGTGGCTGAGCAGGTTTTGTGGCAGGTAAGGCTGTGCCCAGCTCACACAGCTCAGCCTGAAAACATGGGCTGTATATTTTGCTCCGGGGGGATTTTTCATCCATGAAAGGCTTCTTTCACACCAGGCTTAACAACTGAGGAACGTTCATGTTGAGAATGGATTAAGAAATCAGCAGCCACTGTAATGTTTAGCTACAGTGAGGTCTATCTGATCCCAAAGAAAGCATTGTAAGCCACCTATGCTTAGAGTGAAATCTGAATTTATGTATTTTCAAAGCATTACATGCAGAGATAATCTGCCTGATAGAGCCTCTGATTTACATGGGGCTGGTGAGCAATTACGAGCATGAGGGATTCTGGCAGGGCTGGTGCTTTGCTCTCTGATGCCATGGGAGTAACAGGGCATTTGCAGAGGTGAAAATAATCTTGTAAGTGCCAGCAAGGGTGGCCCATCCCTTACCCATTCCCAGTGGGTGCTGCCTGGGAAATGCCTAGCTGTGTTTTCCAGGTGAAAAACGGGAATCGCTCCATCACTCCAGGTTATTTTGTGCTAATCTCAGTTGTAGAGGATGCACAAAATTCCCTTTTCTGTTGGAAAAGGGAACATAACACCTGTATTTCTTTAGAAAGTCGATTCAGGGCAAGATGGGAAAAACAGCAAGTGTGTCTCTCCACAGTGATAAATCCTCAGGAATGGAATTCCGCTTTCTTCAGAGGTTTAAAGTACATAAACAGAGGGTGGAAGGTGCCCGTGAGATCGTCCTTATGGAGCTGAGGGGCAGCTCCGGGCCCCGGAGGGTGAAGGGTGCTCAGGGGGTGGGAAGGGGTGGCTG
>VZRQ01009575.1:57086-114979 GCA_013397975.1 Machaerirhynchus nigripectus
CTGCAGGGGGGTTGTAGGGTGGACATGGGGAGACCTTTTGGGCATTGGCTGGAGGACTGACCTCAACTGGTGGCTCCAGACATGTGCTGGCAGCTCAGGAGCCCAGGATCCTTCTCCTGAGGATCTCTGGAATGGGGTTTTCAGTACCCAGAGGAGGTAACGATGAGCTGGATGGCAGCTGGGAGAAAACATTCCAGCCTTACTCCCAGGCCCCTCTTCCCTGGTTTTAGGCAGGCTGTGAGCACTCAGAGTCACATAAGGGCAGCACTCACCAGCTGGAAGATGGGAGAGGAGTGAGAACATCCCAGGAGGGGTTTGTGCTGTTGTTGTGCTGTTGTTGTCAGTGACTCCACTGAAATTAAACCTCTCTGCCAGAGGACTCAGCTCCTGCAGCCAGGCCAGCTTGGAAAGGGCAGGAGCATCACATCAGTGTTCCTGAGAGGTTCTGACTGGGACCAGATTGATTGGAAATAATTTTCTTGAAAAAAATATGAATATAAAGAACATATAAATAGCTTCTGGAATATATAAAAGTATTCCTGAAGGAAAACAAATAAATAAACGAAGGAGAAAAGTAATAAATGGACATTAGAAGTGGTGGTTGTGACAAATAAAAGTAGGTATTTAATTTAATCCCCCCAGCACAGCATTGCAGAGCTTGGTTGTGTTACAAACCCTGTACCTACCTCGCTCCTGGGCTGCTGCTGGTGACTTTTAATTGCCATAATTACTTTATCTACTTTTAAAATGAAGCTTTTATTTTAGTTTCTGAGATGTAACCAAGTGAGGTTTAGAGCCACAGGATATTATAGATGGCCTGTCACTCATGACAACATTTTAAGTGATACTCCCGTTTTTCTTGACCCAAATCTGCTGTTTACTGGCTTTACTCTTTAATGCTGATGAGTTTGTTATTTCTCTTCAGGTTTAATATTTACACATTTGGTTTTATATGATTATCACTGAAAGCCTTAATTTTTCCCCTAGTCCTGGGGTTTCCTTTTCATTTTTCTATCGATTAAATCTCAGCCTTTTTCTGCCTGTGCCCGTCAGACGCACTCAGGCTCTTTTAATTAGCTTCACGTCCTGCTAATCTTGCAAAAGCCTCATTTTGATTCATAATTTTTTTTATTTGTTTGCTTTATGACTTGTGGCCAAGCAGTTTCCTCTCGGGTGCTGGTGGGAGGTTTATGTGCTGCCTTGGAAGCAGCTTCCCCCCAGCACTGGGATCACCAGAGGGAGGGAGGGAGGGATGGGGCCACGGCAGCTCCCAGGGGAAATCCTGCCTGGGGGGAAAGGACACAGCTCACCCCTCTTGTCCTGCTCAGAGCAATGCTGTGGTGTCTTTGTAGCAGGAGAGCACTTTCACATCCTTATTTTCAGCAAAAAATTGCTTCTATTTATATATATAACATTTGGTTTATATATATATATATAAAAAATCTCTCCCAATACTAAACCACCTTTTTTCTCAGTCCATTTGAACCTTGAAAGACCCCTTTTGTCCAGCCCTAAATTTGCAGGCAGTTTTTTCAGAGCACCACTAAGCCTTCTGCTGAAAGAACATCCATGAAAAGATTATTTTCTTTCTTTTTTTTTTGTGGTACCCATTCATTTTAGGAAATCAGAGCAATAGTGGTGCCCAAATAAATTACAAAGGCTGATGTGAAGTTTTACATTCTTGGCTGAAAAGAAAAAAGGACCCGAGCTGTGTGCCACTGGGAATGGTGTGTGCTCCACAGGGATGAAGGGATCCAGGGTTTCCATTTAAATAGCTGGGGAAGAAGTGGCCAGTGGAGTTGGCGGTTGAAAAGAAGATTTACTTCTCTCTGTTAAATCCCTTTGTTGTTACATTGCTGGTTTGTGTGAGTCTAATGCAGCGGATTTTGGTAACATTTAACTGGAGTCAGATCCTGAAATGGTCTGGTTTGGAGTGGGAGCCGGCCTGGAGAAGGGCAGGGGAAGAGGTCACAGTCCAGGGGGGCCAGGAGGGCAGGTGACAGCGTGGGGGTCACACGTGGGGCGTGCCAGGATGTCACACCTGGGGTCTGCCCAAAAAAACCCTCCCGTGCCAGAGTGGAGGTGGAATCCACCCCAAAGCTGCATCCCAAGGCCAGGAAACACCCGATGAATTCCAGCTGATGGGAGATGAAAAAGGAGCGAGGCAGAAAAAACCCAGAAATCCCAGCTTTGGCCATCTCGTAAGGAACTGTTTGTCTGAGCTCATGTTGAACCTTTTCCCAGGATTTTCCAGCCTTTCTTTTATTCCCCGCTGTGCCGATTGCCAGGACAAACGTGTGGATTTGGGAGGCTCCTCCACAGCCCTGCAGGAGCAGCCTGGCTGGACTCGGGGCTGGGGCTGGCTGGGAAGAGCCCAGGCTGTGTGGTGGGGGCTGCAGCCTGGCCCTGCCTTGGGACAGAGCAAAGGGAATCCTTCCCTGGAAAGGCAAAATCCGTAGGATGATGAGATTCAGGGAATTTCAGAGCTCGTGTTTTAGCTGCTGGAGAGGGTGTGGGAATGCAATGTTTTATTTGGTAGAACTGGATGATCTTAAGGGTCTTTCCAGGTGTAGATGATGGTGTGATTTTGATGGCTGGCTTTGGGGTGAGGTGTCCCTGTGAGTCCCAGGATGCAGGAGAGGAGGGGACTGTGATCCCACCATCCCCTGGACACACAGCTGGGCCAACTCCCGTGCTGATAGAGCATCTCCAAACCTAAATTCCCCCCCAAAAAACCCTTCAGTTTGGGATGGCTTATACCACCAAATGCTCTAAATATTAATTGAGATGGTTCTGCAGAGCCTCCTTGATTAAAACACCATTTTTTCCATGCAAAAAAACTGGATTGTCAGGTTTTTGTTCTGGGCCGTCGCGCTCCAGCTCCGAGTCCCAGTGTGGGACCAGGGCCAGCCTCAGCTCAAAGGCTTTTCCACTTTGAGAGAATAGATGACTAGATAACTAATATGTAAAAACCCTAAAGATGGGTTTTTACATATTAGTTATCATCATAGTTGTGTTAATAATGGTGCCTTGTTTGCTTCAATGCATTAGACAAATGATCAACAAAGCTATTAAGGGAGTCTACATGGTTCAAACAGGAGGGGGAGATGTTGGAGTGAGAGCTCCTCTGGACCCAGGCCCAGAGGAAAACCAAAGCACAAGAATTGAATTAAAACCTTTGGATAAGCTGAGATACATGAAATCACACCAAAGTGAAACAGAAATATAGATTTGTAACTCTTAGTAGAAAAATATGCTAAGTGCCTTAAACAAAAAGGCTTTTTCACTTTGAGAGAATAGAAGGAAGAAAGAAGCAGAAAATATATTAAAATGCAAGATTTTATATTAGTTATGTGATCCTCTGGGAGCAACCATAAAATTATGTGGCTTTTTCGTAGCCATTTACTATTCAATATAAAAAGGGGAGTTGCCATGGCAACCACTGCATCATATGACATCTGATACCGTGGCGAAACAGGGAGCTCTTAAATCAACTCCCCAAATTTCATATGAAAGTAAATGCATTTTACTGGTGATTTCAAGGCAAGTTTGCCTTGTGACAAGGAATGTGGCACCATTTCCCCTGCTCAGCTCGTGGCCTTTGGGCCCCATCCTGCAAACTGGCTGAAGCCCTCGAGCCCTGGAGCCGACATTACTCAGCAGTGTGAGAGATTAGGAGTTAGAGGAGTTTGTTTTGCTAAGTAAAATTAAATGAAAGGAGCAAATGGCACCATTTTTTGGACATTTCTTGCTGACTGGGGAATTCCAAAAAAAAGAAGAACTTGAGTTCTGTAACAGCTGAAGTTCCATCTGCAAGTGTGTGAGCAGCACAAAGGAGGGAGACAGGGAGGTGAAAATAAAAATAAAAGTTAAAAGGATGTTTGTGTAAGCTCACATTGGACCCTGAGCTTGGGCTCTCTCACAGTCTGGTCAGCACGTGTGACATCGAGGGGGTAGCAGTGACATCACCCTGGGGATGCTCTGGCTCCTCTGCCAGCACTGAGGCAATTCCAGGGGCAGGGGGAGCAGCCAAGAGGTGCAAAACATTTCTCAAAAATTCCAGGAGCTCTTTGGGTCTCACCTGGTGCAGCCCAGGAGGGTCCCCACCGCTGGGTCCCTGCAGGTGCTTTCATTGCAGCCTTTTGGTGCCTCCCCAGTGATGCTCTTAGAGATGAAGGATGCCATGTCTCGTATTTAATAGTCTTTTTTTTCTTGGAATGTGTGTTTTCCAGGCAGAGAGAGTGCTGGGGTGGTGGTGGTGGGAGGTGGAATCCCCACAGGGCCCGTGGCAAAATACTTCCTAAATTAGGGGTGGTCCATCTAATTTAAGGATTCTGGCTGGGATATCTGTTTGATTTGCTGGATTGTTTTGGTTTTGTTTTTACTAAGTTAAAAAATCATTATTTATTTATATTTATTATCCATGTCTGGGCTGTTCTTTTATAAGCAAATGGACAAGATCACCAAGTTGCAGAGAGAGGCTTTCAGTTCCTAAATTTCCTCAGGAAACACTGGTTTTCTCATTTCCCTTCCTAATTTTCTCTCTTTGTCCTTCATCGTGCTCAAATTCCCTTCTAACCAACACACCATTAGCAAGGCGAGGCAACACCCTTTCATTTTTAGCAGCCAACCTGTCCCAAACTCTCTAGATTTTGTACAAAAACAATATAAAAATGTGTGTGGCAGTGTCTGACACTGAATTAATCTCCCCATGACCTTGCAATGAGAAAGGTAAGTGCAGGAGAATACAAAGTTATTGTTTTAGCATCACCTTGGAGGCTGAGGGCTCCTACATCACTGCTCAGTGCTCTGTCCCATCCATTAAAATGCTTCTCATTTTTGATGCAATTCTTTAAGTTAATCTTTCCACTGGTGTTTGTCACTGGAGTGGAATTTACATTTGTTTTGTGTATTTTTAGCTTTCCAAAGCAGCCTTGAAAACTATTTAGCCTGAATTGTTGGCATTTCACTTTGCACAGACGCGGTGTTTTGTGGCTAAAGGTTGTTTTTGGGGTGGTTTGTAGGGATTTTGAATGCACAGGGATTACACCAAGCACAGGTAAGGAGGGTGTGTGGAGTTCTTGTCCTCAAGCCTGTGAAATGTTGGTTTTATGCAGAGAGTTGCTGCATTGAAAAGATGTGGGAAATCCCCTGTGCAGTTGGTGGGGAGCCAGACACTCAAATTCCGACAGGAATTACACTGAGACAGGTGGGCAAATATTCACTTTGGTGCAAGGGACAGAAATGCCCAACCTTGTAAATGCAGTGGCAAAATGAGGCCATTTAGGGGTTTTTTCATTATGAACCTCCAGGCAGATTTGCAGCCACAACTGAAACATTGAGCATCTGTCAGAAATCCTTTCCTGAGTTCTTCTGTCAGGCTCCAAGTTCATTTGTTCATTTTGGAAATTGTTTGGACTCCGTGGCTTTGAAGATGTTATTAAAAATACATTTATCTTTTCAAAGGGGTCATTATAGCCCAGTGGGTCCTGCTGTGGAGGGGGAACTTCCAAAGGCTATTCATGCACAGCGTATCAAAACTTGGGGTCCTCATTTTCCCTTTGGAAATCTCAGTTTAAAGTTGGTTTCTTCATCCTGGATCTGAGTTGCTCTGGGGAAAAGTCACCGGTGCTGGGCAGTGAGGGACAGACAGTGAGGAAAGCTCAGCAAACCCCAGCTTTTGCTCCAGACAACCATTATTTATCAGCGTGGCTCAACTCTTAATTACTGAAAATGGTAATGTCGCTTCTTATGAAAGTCCCATCCCTCGGGTGTTACTTTGTTTTATGAGGGGCTGATACTTGAAAGCAGCAAAAAAACTCCAGCCCAAAACCTGAGCCAACCCTCTCAGATCTACACCCTGCACATCAACAGCCACAAAGTGGTTTGGAGGCTTGATGCAAAGCTGATAAAATGCCAAAAATTCCTCCTTCTCTCTCTTGGGGAGCAGGGAGGGTCGTCTGGAAAACGTCAACAGTAAAAATTGCATTTAAGTGGTGCATAATGCAGCAGCTACTGTGGGCAGGGGGACCTGCAGCAGATGAGGGGGTTTAGAGAGCACAAGCTGCATGCACTGCCTCCCATCCCACCTGGAGCACCTGGGGCTGCTGCTGTGAGCTCTCCTGGGCATGGGAATCATGGAGAAGAAAGGGTTCCTGAACACAAAGAGCAATCACAGAGCAAAAAACTTCTGCTTCTTGGTAACTCTCATTTAAAACTGGCTAAACTCATAATTAGTGTGAACTGATGGTGCTCTGCTGCACCGTGCACATCCATCCATCCATCCATCCATCCATCCATCCATCCATCCATCCATCCATCCATCCATTTACCACCAGTGGAAGACCCCACCCATCACAATGTCCCCTTCTTGGCCCTTTGCCTGTTTCTGTCCTTGCCCTGGGCTTTGGGCACCCCAGGGGTGACAGCCTGGCTGGAATCCCTCTCCCCCAGGAGCAGCCGGGCTCAATTAGCCCATTTGGGAGCAGAAAGAGGAGATTGGAAAGGATTATGCTGAGAAAACAAGGCAGCAGTATTTGTTCTTTGCCCAGTAAAAGGAATAAAGGCTTTTCTTAAAACCATCCCACTTCTTAAAAGAAATTCCATTTCTTGAAGCCATTTTCTTCTGCAGTGTCTGGGCACATCCCTTCTTTGTGGAATCTCAGTGCTGGGCTGGGATGAGCCTGGGCAGCCCCTCTCAGCCCTGAAAGCTCCACCAGAGAAGCCCTGTGCTGGAGCCAGGCTCTGATCCCTTCCCCAGCCCCCCTGGCACCCTCCATAAAAAATCCCTTGGCTGGTCCTGCCTTTCACTGGCCAAGACTGGAGGAGGGGAGAGGTGCCCGGCCCAGCCACCCACACTCAGCCACTCCACAAGCAGCAGGAAAAACCAATCTGCTGCTTTGTAGTTCTATTTTTTTTACCAGCAGATAAAAGAAAAATAGCTTTCTAGCTTTCTTTCCCCTGTGGTTTCTGTGTTGTTTTTTTTTCCTCTGCTAAACTGTGTATTTTTCAGCTCAGTAAAGTATTTATTAGGAATCTTTACAGACCAGTCTGCTGGTGAATTATATATTGTACAGCTTCGGCGTGAGCTGGGAAAAAAAATTATGACATTTTTTCCACCCAGACTGATTCTATCCAATAGCAATAGGAAAATGAGGGTTTACCAGGAAAGCTTTAAGTTCAGCTCTGCTTGCCAGAGCTGCAGATACCTTTTGTGCCTTGGTTCATGTGCATTTCTAGAATGTCAATTTTCCTTTCTAACTCGCAAGCAAAGCTAAAGCTGAGCTCTGCTGGGCTTTGGGTCCTGCTGCAAAGTGTCCAACAGCCATGGCTTGTCTCTTCTCTTTTTTGAATGGATTTCTCAGTTCAGCATCAATTGTTTTTCAGATCATCCTTAACTCAATGCACAAATACCAGCCCCGGCTGCACATCGTGAAGGCGGACGAGAACAACGCGTTCGGCTCCAAGAACACGGCTTTCTGCACCCACGTCTTCCCAGAGACCTCCTTCATTTCAGTCACCTCCTACCAGAACCACAAGGTAGGCAGCTTTTTGGGCTACAAATGCTTCGTTTCTGACCAGGAACTTTGAGAGAGGATCTTCCTGTTCTGCTGCTTTAAAAGATGAGTTTCCATCCTGGCTTCAAGCACGAGGGATGAGCCAGGATGCAGCTCTGGAGGAGCAGGGATGTTGCTGGTAACTGTTTTGGCAAAGCCTGGGCTCTCCTGACTCGCTGTGCTCATAGGGCTGAGATGTCATTCAAACAGCAAAGCACATCTAATAATGACCAGTAAAGCTTGCTCATAAATCTGCAGTGAAAAGTAATTATAGAATGTGTGTTTAGTGAGACAGACGAGGAATGTAACCATAAAAACGGAGCTCGGAGCTGGCTCTGCGGTTTGCAGGGGGAGGCAGGAGGGAGTCGGGGTCTGGGGGGGTTTTTTTGGGGGTGTAAAGTACAAAGGGCTCAGTTCTGTGCTCTGGGTGGGTGTCAGGGGCACCTGTGTGCTGTAGGGGCTGGTTTCTGCTTTGAGTGTGGTGTTACCCGTGCAGTGGGCAGAGTTCTGTCTGAGGGTTGGATCCCAGCAGGACTGGCAGCAGTGGGACAGTAAATTGTCACCTCCCTGTGGCAGCAGGAGCACTGTCACCAGGGCAGGGACAGGGGAGGATGACAGCAGGGAATAGAAAGGCTTCAGATTTTATTCTGCTACTGCTCTGCCTTTGCACAAGCTCCTGCTCCCAGGCATTTTTCTAATGGTAAAGTGCAATTGCAGAGCTGTATGAGGAATAATTAATAAATTAATTGGAATTTTTTAAGTGTATCAGATTCATAACTAAAGGTGCAGAGTGAGGTAGCACTGCCAGAGTCCTCGTGTCACCCTCAATGTGAAATCTGCCATGTGTTACTGTACCAGTTCCTTTCCTACACATTCATAGGAAAATCCTGCAGGAACAGGAACAAGTGTGAAATTCTTCCTCCCCAATAACCTGACCAGAGCTTTTCCTCCCAAGCAGGATGCCTGTGTGCCCTTTGATGCCTGAAGCATAGAGTCCTTGCAAAAATTTTGCAATTAGTGAGTCAGTTAAGAGCCTCAGAGCAGAAATAGGGATGTGGTATGGTCAGGCAGGGTGGGGGAAAAGTGCCCATTAGGACACTGAAGGTAGAAAAGTTGTAGCTGTTGATGTAAAATGAGCAATTGGCCAAACATGGTTAACCAAAAGGACTCAAAAGAGCTTATATTTAATACATAAAATGTCTGGTGTCAATGGTGCCTTTCATCCCTGAAGTTCCCAAAGTGCTCCATAAACTCCGTGCTCGCACTGTCACTGCTGTTCAGCTGCTGCTGGGGAGGTTTGTGGCTGGGGGGCAGCACAGGGTGGGCCTGACAGATTTAGGGAAAACGTCCCAGGTGAGCCCAAATTCTTTTGTGAAGATCCTGTGAGGAGCCTCTGTGGTGCTGCAGGCTGGGGGGGATGGACACTGCCCTGAGCAGGGGACACAGGGACCTGCAGCAGGTGACAGCAGGCATAAGGTCCCACCGTGACCTCACTGTGGTCTTGAAAAAAACTCAACCTCAAAAAAAATACCTGAATGGTTTTATTTATTCTCTTAGGCATCAACAATTAAAAACCTGGTCTGGGGTGTCTTTTAGAAGAAACAAACTGCTGAACTATTTTTAGCTCAGAAATCTGCTAGCAAGACTTGTGGTTGTAAATAATTGTGTTCCTAAAGAAAAAAATGAGGAAGCTGAGGATAGAGGCTACCCCTGAGCACAGGTCAGTGAGGAAGGTGTGTGTTCACCCCAAATCCCCTCCTGGGCTGGATGAGGCCAGGGGAAGGTGACAAGGAGGGACTGAAGCCCTGATCCTGCTCACGTCAGAGGAAAACCACGGTCACTAAATAACAAAATGAAAATAAGATGTACAAACCTGCTGTCAGGCTGTGGGTTTGGAAGGGTCCTATGCTTCTTGTGGTTCATCAGCTGCTTGAGCTTCCCTGGAAGAGCTTGAGCCCTGGAGGCTGCTTAAATTCACATGTCACCACCTTCCCCTCCGTCACTGATACCGGCCAGCTGCGTTCTCAGGAGCTTTTTTGGTAAGGGATATTTTTCAACATTGCTAAAAGTGTAGTTGTTAGTAACAGCAACACTCATGCTAAACCATCCCAAAGCAGGACTGGCTGCTCTTCTCAGCACTGACAACCTCAGTGATTCTGTCAGAGCAGGGAGAGGGGCCGTGCAGAGATAAAGCACTGCTTGAGTTGGGATGCTTTTCACAGAGGAAAAATGACTGAATGGTGGCCATAAGGGTGGATAAAATTGTGGGAATTAGGGAGAACCACACCATGACAAGCAGGGCTCTCTAACGTGGAAACATAGGAAACCTTTTGAATCAGACAAATACATTCTCTCTATCAGGAGCCCAGAAAAAGAACACAGGGCCTGGAATAAGACCCAGACTCTGCATTTCACAGGGGTCATCAGGACTGGGCCCCTCGAGACCCCCAGCTCAGCCCTGCTGCCCCTGCACTTTTGGTCTGATTTGCTTTCAAACACTTTATTCTTGGTTTTGTTCTTTTAAAGATAACACAGCTGAAAATTGAAAACAACCCCTTTGCCAAGGGGTTCCGGGGCAGCGACGACAGCGACCTGCGCGTGGCACGGCTCCAAAGGTACTGCCCTCCTTGTCCTGCTCCTCACGGGCTGCAGCTCTTTGGAGAAGCAGCTAAAAGGTGCCAGAGCCACGGGCATCCTGTTGGCTTGTGCTTGGATGCCATTTCTATCCCTCAAAAGCCCTTCCTGTAACTCAGGGACACACTCTGTGCTGTCAGTTCTTGCCCACACCCAGAGGAGTGCGATGAGTTCATCGTCTGAAGCAGAGGGTGGTGAAGTCACTGGCTGGAGATGCTCTGGGGGAGCCAAACCAATATTTCATCATTCTGATGATGCTGATTGCTGCCTAACCAGTCTTACTTTTTCTCACCTCTTTTAGCAAAGAATACCCAGTGATTTCCAAAAGCATCATGAGGCAGAGGTTGGTGTCCAGTCACGGCCAGCTGTCAGCAAAGCCAGATGTTAACCCACTCCATGGAAATCACCAGACCCTTCAGCATTATCAGTATGAGAATGGTGCTCACATGCAGTTTGCAGCTTCGGATACTCAAGATCTGCCACTCAACACCTTCACAGCACAGAGGGATTCAGGGCTCTTCTACCATTGTCTAAAAAGAAGAGGTAACTCGAGTTTACAGCTAGAAAAATATTACAGAAAATAAACCTGAGAGCATGAGTTCGGTTTGGATTGGTCTCTTGGGCCTTGATCTTCAAAAATACTGTTGTGATTGGAGTGTTTGGGAGCGTCAGGAGCCAAGAGCTGCTGTTTGGGGCAGTTTTTAGTGGGTTTGTCCCATAGAAGGTAAATTCAGACTCTTGAGTCAGAGCTGAAACAATTAATTAGAATGTGTAATTCAAATGGCTCAGAGCTTCATTGGAAAATTATCCATTGTTAGGATCAGCTGAATTAGCAATTGTTTGCAGGAGGCCATTAGCATTACCAGAATTCTACACTTTCCAAGGCAAAGCCATGAGCAATTCCCTCAACGGCTGCAGACCAGTGGGACTGTGGGAGCTTGGTGTAAGCAGACCTTTCCTCTCATCCACTAATTCTCAAATTTAAGTGAGCTGTGACTGCATTCTCTTCCTTTCAGTCCAGCATCAGATGAGATCATGGCATGTTTTAAGTTAAATGGAAAAATTTTGCACAGAAGAAAAAAATCCTTCTATTTGCGTGTCTCACTGCCTGCTAATTTATTTAAGCTGGGAGAATCCTCTGATCATGGCCAAATGAAGAATCTAACAGCACCAGTAATGAGGGCTGCGAGGCAAATGTGTAATTTTAGCAGATGTTTAATGTGCAGATGAATTCACTAATTCATCCAGAGAATATTCCTAATAAGCACCAGAAAGCTGCTGGGGAACTGGGCCATGGTCCTCGCAGGAGGAGAGGGGCTCTGCAAAGCTGAGGAAGGGCTGCTGACTGGGAAAGGGCTCCTTTATCTGGAAATATTTCTGCAGCTTTTGACGTGAATATCTGGGAAATGTAGAGTCATTTCTGCAAGGACAGGAAGGCAGGCTGTGATAAGACCCTTTGAGAGACTTCTTGAATTTGTCAGGAGGAACCGTGCAGGAGTGTCAGGGCCCTCTGTTATCTGGATGAACGTGGAGTAATCCCTGATGTGAGAAGAGTAGCCCGAGTCCCTCACTTAAGCTGACAAATGTCACAGAGTGCTTTGAGGCCGGGGGGATTAGCCTGACATTTGCAGCACAATGTCTTTTTGATGTTGTACATTGTTTGCCCGAACTAAAACGGTTTAACTGGATTAAGCTGAGAAAGGGCACCAGGAGTTGAGTGAAATAATCGCGGCCACGCTCGGCCTCCAAGGGGACGCCCCAGTCCCAGCTCCAGCGGAGCTCTGTCAGACCCGGGAGCTGCTCCTGAACCCGAATTTGTTTTTGCAGAAAGCGCCCGGCACCTGGACCTGCCCTGCAAACGCTCCTACCTGGACGCCTCGTCCTCGGTGGGGGACGATCACTATTTCCGCTCGCCGCCGCCCTACGAGCAGCAGATGCTGAGCCCGTCCTACTGCGGCGAGGTGGCCCCGCGGGAGGCCTGCATGTACTCTGGCTCCGGCGCCGACATCGCCGCCGTCCCGGCCGTCGACGATCTGCCGCCCCCGCCGCCCCCCCTGAGCTGCAATATGTGGACTTCAGTCGCACCTTACACCAGCTACAGCGTCCAGACGATGGAGACTGTCCCCTACCAGCCCTTCCCTCCTCACTTCACCGCCACCACCATGATGCCGCGGCTCCCGGCCATCGCGGGCCAGGGCTCGCAGGCGCCGGGGAACGGCCCCTTCAGCGTGTACAACCAGCTGTCCCAGTCTCAGGTCCGGGAGCGCGTTCCCGCCCCGTCCTTCCCCAGGGAAAGGGTGCACCCGTCCGTGTGCGAGAGGAAGCCCCCCTCCCCGCACCTGAACGCGGCCAACGAGTTCCTGTACTCACAGAGCTTCTCCCTGTCCAGGGAGTCGTCGCTGCAGTATCATTCAGGGATGGGGAC
Source organism: Machaerirhynchus nigripectus (assembly GCA_013397975.1). Classification (NCBI taxonomy): domain Eukaryota; kingdom Metazoa; phylum Chordata; class Aves; order Passeriformes; family Dicruridae; genus Machaerirhynchus; species Machaerirhynchus nigripectus. Next base: position 69,702 of record VZRQ01009575.1, read on the forward strand.
TGTGGAGAACTGGACTGACGGGTGACCCCGAGGGCCCAGCGATGCCACAGCCGACGTTACTGCTCCGGGACAGTTCAGTCAGTGTTGATACCTGTGGGTAACTTGCACTTCGGTGAGACACATGTGCATTTCCAGAGGGATTTGTGTGGGTGAAGAGTTTGTATCTTCAGGCACACAGAGAATTCCATCTCCTGTCTCAGTGGGCTGGATTCATCAGGCTCTTACTGACTCCCAAATAAATTCATTCTCGTGTCTTCGTCCAGTAGAAACCATCTTCATGACTAACGAGTGACATAGCTAGTCATGTTCTTTTGCTTCTAATGTTAAACATCCGTGAGCAAAATTTGGCTATTTGGGAAAAATACGAGCTTCACTTTTGTGGTCCTTGGCTCATGAAGCCACAACCTCCCAAAACTCCCAAGGAAAAAGCCATTTGATTGGTTGCATAGCTCAAGGACTGCCGTGGCAGCACTTCGTAGCCCTTTTGATCTGTAGAGATCCCTTGTTCCTCTGGAAGCGAGGGAATGGTGGGAGTGGGGGCCAGCGGGAGCTGTGGGATCACGGAGCTGTGGGGTCTGGGAGCTGTGGGGTCCGGGAGCTGCGGGGCTGCCCCAGCCCCTCCCCGGCAGCACAGGGTTTGTGCCAGGGGCACAGAGGAGAAGGCACCGATGCACAAATGTCTCTTCTTGCCCCCAGTCCGCCGTCGGTCATGGCTGTGGGAAGCGAAGAAGTGAAGAGTTAAGCCCGAGGCCAAACAGCAAATTGATTGCAGTGTTAGGAACAGACCCAGTGTCTTCAGACTCCCATCCCTTGATTGAACCACACTTGCTTATTGCAATATATTTATGAAGTTTAAGCTTAAAAGTCGCTAATACTTTCCAGAACCAATTTCTATATTTGCCGGTCCTTGATTTCTTTCGTACTCAGCCGAAACGTGCCCTTTGTGCTATGTTCTTTTCTTTTGCAGCTAACTTGGAATTGTTTCCAGCCTAAAGGAGGCCTAAAGGAATATTTTCTTAATGGTGGGGTGGGGAGGGAAGAGCTCCCATGACCTGTCAGGCTTTACAGTGTACAAATCCTTGTAGAACAGGTCGAATCTGTAACCAGTGTACTCATTGCTCCTTTTGCTTGCTGCCGAAGTGTCCGAGCTGATTCCTTGGGGCTGGCTTTGCCCTCTGCAGTGTCCCTGTGGGCTGCAGGGGGGGCTCGGGCTCGGGTTGGATTTGATGATCTCAGAAGTCTTTTCCAACCTCAGTGATTCTGTGAGGAGGCTGACACCCGTGGGGAAGCAGTGGCATTCCTTCTGGGACACAGCTCCAGTGCCCTCACCCCCAAAGCTCCTGTGCCACTGCAGCCTGCAGTGCCCGTCCTGCTGAGCCCCCAGGCAGCGCCACCGAGGGACGGTGACACAGAGGTGATGTGGAGTTTGGTTCCACTGAAGAGCACAATATTCCAGCTTCAGTCATTGCACAGTGGGGGTTTTTAATGCCTCCCATCGCTTCCCAAACAGGCAAAGGCAAAAAGCTGAAATCCAGGTTTGGAAGCTGGGAGGTGCTTCTGTGTTTTGGTGAATCCATCCCAAGGAGGAGCCCGATGGATGAGGGTGGCTGTGACACAGCCCCAGGGTCACATTTCAGCCAGGACAGTCCCCTGCACCCACTCAGCAGAATTCGTGTGTGACTGGTGTGGATTTTGTAACCAGATTTTGGAGATCACTACAATTTTTGCATGCTGAATAGCTATTTATATACATATATATTTTATATATATATATATATAAAAAAATTATATATATCACAAATGCAGGCCACGTGTCCCATTCAGCTTTGCTTTTGACAAATGAAATACTTAATAAAAATGAATGTTGCAAAGGGGTTTTTTTTTGGAAAGACATCTATTTAAGATTTTTTTTATTACACACCTTTGATGTAAAAACTAAGAATTGGTTAGACAAAAATACATATATACTACAGATAAATCTTTATTAGAAACCACATTAGATACAGGTGGTATGGAATTTTTAAACGTTTGTTACATAGCATGGACATTTTATTTTACATATCAGAACATAAAGTCATTTTACTACTATAAGCTGTCTCTGGGTGCATTTCAATAATTTGTATAAAAATGTTCCATGGTGAATTAAGATGCCTCGTCTCTCTTCTGTCTCCTGCTGCTTGACTTCACCAACCTCACACTTCCCAAGGTGCACACCTGACCTTTTTTTCACCATCTCAAAGCTCCACCATCAGATTTCAGGTGCTCATGGCAGAGGTTTGGGTTTATTTGGGATTTTTCTGGTGTTTCTTTGTTTTAGTGGACGCGTGAGTTGATCTGAGCACTGAGTTAAAAGCAGCCACTGATCAGCAGAGCACCAAAGCCACGTCCCTGTGCCTGGGGCAGCCCAGGGACAGGGACAGTGGGAAAGGATCAAAGGGTGGAGGGAGGGGAGAGGTCTGGGGGTGTCACTGCCCAGAATTTGAAGTGCTCAGTTAATTTCTCATCGTGACACTGGATCAACACTGAACCAGACAAATGCTGCCACTGTAACCCAGAAATGAGTGGGGTCAGCAGCCCAGGGTGCAAAGGAAAAGCTGCCTGGATCTTCTGCCTGCTGCACAAAGGTGACCAACACAATAACAATGCCATTTTTATGAATAACCACTGCTGCAATTTTTAACCATTTTTCATGTACCTTCTGCTTACCCATGCAGTATTTATTGATTTAAGGCAGTTTAAAAAATTGATTCCTGTAAGAATCATTCCAGAACCTTTCAGCCAATGCAGGGGGTGTAGAGAAAGCTTGGTCATGGAATTAATGCAAGTTTTACCTGGCAGCCTTTGCAAGGGGCACAGCCCAGGCTCTGTCCCAAAGCAGCCACTGGAGCTGAGTGAGTGCCCTGGGAATCCCTGTGCCAAATAAAGAGCTTTTCCTTATAAAAATAGCACAGGAGATCTGTGAGCACAGGACCTGATTGGGAAAGGCTGAGTTAGCATAAAAATGTGCAAAATTTGGATATATGCTAATCTGGTCATCTGGGCTCCTTTTATAGGCACTGGAGAAAGATCAGACACTGAGATTAAATGGGATGAATCATTCTCCAGTGATGGTCTTTTTCCACTCAGAGGAATCCAGTTCAGCCACTTAGAGCAGATTTCCTATTTCCAAATGGCTAAAAAGTCATGTTAGTGGGATCCCCCTCCTGTGTGACTTTGACAAAAACATTCAGACAGCACTGAATTATTTACTTTACAAATCCCGCTCAACTGAGCACAGGCCAAAAAAAAACCCCATAATTGTATTAATTTATGGGATGGAAACAGGTTGTTCTTTTTTAGTTTGCTTCATGTTTTCATTGCAAGATTTCTAACCTGGGTTATGTGTCCAATCCCAATCCCAGGCTCCCAGGTGAGGCACCCAGGTTCCATTTGGTTTCTCCTGCTTTTCCCACCTGGCAAGGCTTGGCAGGTGCTGATCCTGATGGAGATCCTGGCTGAGCAGGATCATTCCCAGGGGTGAACCAGAGCTCAGCAATCCCGAGTGTCCTGGAGGATCCGCTCTGTTTGTTTTTCAAATCAGAAACACTAAACTGGGGACATCACTAAAAAAAAATCCCAACAACCTGCACAGCTTTAAAAGAGATCAAGTGTGCTTACTGTGTCCCAGTTTGATTTACTACAGTTTAAACAGCTTTTAATTCTCAAGAATGTGGAGGTTCATGTGTGTGGAGGCTTTTCCAGCCCCGGAGTTGCAGCCGGGAAGGGCAATCCAAGCTCAGGGAAAAACCAGGCCCATTTCAAATCAGATTAAAGCAAAAATTAGCAAGTGAGAAAAACCTGAATACACTCGAGGACCGTTTTCCATTGATGTGCTCTAATCTGTACTAAAAGGCCCAGGGAATTTTTTAATTCTGTTTTTCTTTAAGGTAGATGTCCAAATTTAATATTGGCTCGGGCAGCCTCAGTTCCACCGAGCCCAGCAGCACTCAGTGCCAGCACTGAGCTTGGACTTCCCTCTAAATAGAACAAATATTTGTATCAGCTTGCTGAGAATGTGAGTAATAGGAAAATTTGCCAAAATTTAAACAAGCTAAACTTCAGTCCTGCCAAAAGCCCCACCATTCAATTTGGCATCATGGCAGCTCGCAGGCTCAAGAGGGGCCTAAGTCTGGAAGAGCTAGGGTGTTTTTGGCAAACATGAATTTATTTTTCTCTCTCTCCACATTTTGGAAAATTTGTGCCTCTCTGTATTAATTTATGATGTCACTAAATAATTCTTTTTGCAGCTTGTATAGAAAGAATGTTTCTTTTGAAGATGAGAACTCCCCTGAGGATGGTTATAGTGAAAAATTCCAGCCAGAGGGGGAAAAAACCTCCTCTCTCCTTGGCCACTCATGTTCCTGCAGTAGTGCTTCAACAGAGAAAAATCTCCAATATTTTAATTTAAGGACCTGCTCCAAGGAGGTGCCATGCACTTGCCTGTGACAAGAGGCAGCCTAAATTCAATGTGATTGGAGGGGTTTTACTCCTGTGATAGCAGGCTGGAAGAGAAACCATGAGCCTGTGACTTGCTAGTAGAAAACATCATGTTTTGAACTGAATTGCTGCCTGCAAAGAACAGGATCAAGATTAAAAATGAAAGAAAATTAAATATTGGGAGTGGTACAAGCAAAGCACAAAGCCTTGTCCAGCACGAACCTTATTTTATGTGAAAACACTGCCATGAGAGAGAAATGCCTGTAAAACCTCCCTGCAGGCACTGGGGTTTAGGTGGTGCTTTCATCACTGGGTTCACAGCCCCTCCTTGCACCAGCACTGGGCAGCACAGCCCAGCCTGTGTCCTACTTAAACCAGAATTAAATTTAAACCTGCCACGGGCTGCTCAGCCTCGCTGAGAAATGATTGGGGTAACAGCGAGGGAAGGTGGTGCCCTTGGGGCTTTGTGGCACCTTGCTGGCTGTTTGGGGCCTCAAACCCCATTCCTGCCTGGAAGATCTTATCCTGGTCGTGGCCAGCAAATGTTCCTGTCTGAGCCCTTTTGGGATTGCCAGGTCAGGTGTCCCAGTGGATTTCCACGGAGTTGCAGCAAGGTGCCCCCAGGATGGAAATTGCCCTCCTGAGCCCGAGCCCACCTTTGGAACCAGGTCCTGAGAGAAGGAAATAAAAAGTAGATTAATTTGTGCAAAGTGCTAGTAATGCTAATCCAGTTAAATTCAGGGTAATTGCAGTTTTCATTAATTATAAACCCGTTTAATAAAAGAAAAGCAAACCCCACTGGAATGAAAAGAGGAATGGCTACAACAGGTCACAAGGCTCTTGTTCCCCTGAAAAATACTGATGGGGAAGAGGTTTGAATGAATATTTGGTAAATGCCAACATTTTTCATCTGGGTTCTTTTTGTTCTAATTTTCCCTAGTTCTCAGCAAACACTAATTTTTGGCTTTGAACCACACATTGCTGCAGTTCTGAGGAACATTTTCAGTGGGGTTGTATTTACAAACTGGTGGAAAGTTGACTTTTTAATAAGAAAAATGAGGTGGAATGTCAGCACCGTCTGCTTGGGCAGCAAGGATTTTAACAGTCCCGAAAGACAAAATTTGACAAATGTATCTTCTAGCTGGGAGGTTCACACTGATAACAGGACACTGGGCCAGATTTGTGTACTAATCCTCAGCCCCTGCCAGCAGGGATGGACACATCCTTGAACAAGTATTTACTGGAGGACAACATGTACAGAGAACAATTCCTCCTCAACAGCCTTACGTCAGGCAGGCAGCAACCCCTGATGCACTTCAGCAGAGATGAAAAGCAATATTTTTGTGTTTTCATGCCAAAATCCTAAGGCTCAGTCCTATTTCTGTTCTGAAGTCAATAGGAAAACTTTTATAGACTTCAGTATAGCAGGACCAGCCCTTTAATCTTCCCCTCACTAAGCCCAGCCTGCAGCCTTGGCTGTGCAGTGCAGTTTAGGAATGAGCCACAGAGTATTTGAGTTTGATGGATGACACAGCCACACTGAAAATTGCAACAATCACTGAGTTGACTCATGCCCAGGGTATCTGAGCAGCTACTGAGAGAATAATAAAAGCCTGAATCTAAAATTGTGTGGTGTTTAATATCAGCTGTGACTCTCATACACGAAAGGATAGCTGAAAATGTAACAAAAATACTCAAGCCATTGATTATCCCCTCTAAATCCAAGAGCTCATTTTAGCCTGGAACTTTGGAGCAGATTGCCCTGGACATGAGGAATCAATCACGGGACATCCTGGAAAGGTGATGAACTTGCCTGGTGCATCAGAGTAATCTGAAACAGTCGGTGTGCAGGGGTTGCCCAGGCTGTAGGGAAAGGGGACAGCTCCTGAGCAGGGCAGAACTGGCAGTGGGGAGAGGGAATCCTTCCCATTCACAGCAAAAAACCAAAGTAGCCACAGTGGCTCACCTGATCAGACACCTTTGGGTAAGGACTTGGTCTAAGCCTCACTCACGAGAACACCAAAGGTGCCGAAGAGTAAAAGGATTTTAGCCAAATAAAGATTCTGCTTGAAATGAGTCTGTTCTTCCCTCTCATCTTTCTGAGGACACAGCCAGTTCAAAGCTTGGAGAGATCCCCCCACTCCCCCTCACCCTTTCCTTCCCACCATTTATCATTCTGAAGGCAAGGAGACAGCTTAGGGGCAGGAAAGCTTCCACTGGGATTTCTGTCCAGGATCACAGCGCAGGACTGGATTTACACCCAGCATTAGAACTGAGCACGTGCCTGTAGCCCCTCTCCCTTTCCCCACCGGTAACAGGTAGGGACAAAGGGATTTTAACTCTGGATGAACACTGCCCAAGCTCTCCAGGCCTGGGAGGTGTCAGTGCAGGGGGCTGGAGGGGTTTGCTCGGGAAGCAAACGTTGTCCTTTAAGACACACAGGACATTCAGCATGAGGCAGTGAGGGCTGGAATGCTGATATCCCTGGGGATCCACTGACCATCCTCCCTGGAGTGATGCAGAAATCTGAGAGCAGCAGAGACATTAAAGCCAGAATGTGGAAACTGAAATGCCCCAAAGCTCTGAGAATGCAGGGGAGTAAGACCTGAGTGAGCAGTGCTGTGAGCTCACCGTGTTCAGTGCCTGCTGCACACAGCCCCCTCTCCTCCTACCAAGTGCTGGCTTAAACATGCAAAGAAGTCTCTACTAAGCTCTCATTTAGACCAACTAAAACTGGAAATCAGCAGATGTGGAACTAAACCCCCACCCTTACCTGTATTCCTCTTAGCTGGGAGAAAACAGCTTCCATGGCAGGCTATGGACTCCATGAAATTCAGGATTTACAAATGCTCCTACCCCCAGCAATGACCCAGCCCTTAGGGAATGATTTGTTTCTCTCATGCATAACACAGAAATTACATCCCCTCACCTCTGGGAAGTAGTTAATTAGATTGTCCCCAAATCAGTTTTCATCCTGTTAACAGCAAAAGAAGGGGAAGCAGAAGGTCAGGGACCAGGAATTAAATACAGGGAAAATAAGAACTGGAAAACTGAAAGGAGGAGAGAAAGGGGGAAGAATAAAAGTAAAAAAAATTAAATATAAATTCTGTTTTCTTGCAAAGGAGCAAAAGCAACAGGCAAAGGAGTTGCAGTGTTGGATGGGTTATGAACTGTGTTCACTGCAGCATCACTGAGTGTGGAGCCAGTAATGTCAGTGATATGGAGAGGCTGAGGTTGTTCTGTTCACTTCCTTTTGCTGCTTCTCTTCTCACCACATGGATAACGCAGCCATGCTTCTCACAGCTTGAAAAACAGGTCTCTGAAAATGTGCAAAAAAGGAGAAAAGTAACTTCTATCCCATTTAAGACAGACTAAACATCCCCTTCCTCCTGGGATCTCTTATTACTCCTTTGGCTAAGTTTCAGTTTTGCAGGTACATGGGCCAGCCCTGATCACCACATTGATGCTAATAAAAAGATCCTATTAATTTCCAAATGACAGGATATTCTCCTTCCACAGATCCTGTAGGACCCTTTCCTGACAGGTTAATACAGTAATAATTCCTTACTTGGTTCCAGCACCACAGTCAAACGTTTCCTTGGAAATTCTTTGTTCCTTTCTGTTGTTTCTTACTGTGGATTGGGATCCTTTGTGTGGCAATGGTTCCTTGAACTGGTTTTCCACAGCTGAGCTTCTCTTGTGTCCTTCCCAGTTTTCCGTTCCATAGATACTGGAGTGCACCATTTCAGTGAATCATGCTTTCTTCTAATAAAATATTATTTGAGCCTGATGCCAAAGGCCAGATTTCCATAACAGAGATTCAGAATGACTAATAAGTACAGCAAAAAGGATTTTTATTCTTCTCTGTTTCCCTCCCCCCTCTCATTTTTGGGGGTCAGAGACTCCTTAGAAGACCAGTAGCATTAGAACTGGTATTTTATATCTTTAGTTTTGTTTAATAGCTGCCTTTTCTGCTGGTCCATCAGCTAAGCAGGGAGGTGTTTCCATCTTCCTCATGCTCCTGGGCAGGACCATCAAGAGCCAGTTTAGCTCTTGATTCAACAAAATATCTCTTATTCCTCTGACCTTTGTCACCCCAGTTCCCAAAGCCAGGAGCCAGAGGCAGCTGCCAAGGGTCAGGACAGAGAACCCCCAGGGGAAAAGCCTTTCCCCCAAGGGAAATCTCCTGGTGATCCCTCTCGGCCTCCCACCTCCCCTCTTGGCAAGGTGAGGACCCAACAGGAAAGTGTTGAAGCCAATATTTGGGACATTTATAAGGCAGAGCAGAGCTGAGCCAGCCTCCCTGGCAGCAGAGATGGAGAGATGGAATGAGGGATTTGGTTCCTGGCTGTGGATAACCACTGCCCAGAACTGCAGGAGGATGGAAGTCAGCAGAGAGCACAGCAAGCTCCAGCTTGTAAAAGTCACCCTGACTTAAGAACAGGGATACACAGAGGAGCTGCTCTGGACCTCTGCACACTGAGGGCTCCTCTGCTTTGGGTATTTGTTGCTAAACTGGCAACATCTTCAGCTCTTCAAGGTATCAACAATGCCTTTCATGTGTTGGTACCATGCCCCGAGCAGGGAACAACTGGGAATTGCCAATGTAAAGTGATAGTAAAGGCTGTCCTCACATTTCATTTAATAGGGTACATTCCTTTTTGTAATATTGCTGAAAGTCCCTCAAATATAAGTGAAATAAAAACTGTTCTTTTACTTACTGCTAATAACAGCCAGTCGTGCTGTCCTTGAGAGCCACATATAAAAACACTCAAGAAATATTTTCAAATGGTAAAATACTGCACTATAAACGAGACTTCTGGAGATGTTACCTAAATTAGCCTCGTTCAAATGCCTTTGTGATATTTAATCATAATCATAAAAGTCAGAGTGCTTTTGCCTTTCCATCAGAAACCAGCCATATATGTTTTGCTAGTCCCAGCTCCACACTGGCTGGGTGTCGTGGTGTATAATTTCACAGACACAAAGACACTTCACTACCATAGCTCTCATTATTAAACAATATATTTTAATTGTCACCACCTTTCTCATATAGACATGGGCCAAATCTGCCCTTATTGGCTTCAACTGAGCTCCACAAGGGATGAATTTGGCTCAATATATATAAAAATACAGCAAGTCGAGTAATAAAAAGAAATGTTTGGGTTTCTTTTTTTATAGCAGCCGGGGTTTTTTTGCCATACGAACACACATGCCTGGCCAGTAAAATCCCCTGATAAAGGACTAAAGTGTTTAAGACTTCATATGCAGAATAGCCCATGGTGTTTAATTACAATAGCAAAGATGCCATGCTATAAAAGCCTTTCTTACCTGGAGAAGGGATCCATGCTCTCCAATGAAGCTTAATTACCCAGGACATGCTGAGTTTTCCCCTCTGGCAATAACCTCTAACACCAATAACTCCGCTGGTTCTTTTGACATCTGAATAGCTGAATATTGTTAATTTTTGCTCTAATTTTCTTATTTGGATTACAGCTTTCCAGTGGTTTACTTCTGATGAAAGTATTGAGCATTAGAAGAGCTTCATTCCTGGGACATTCCTCTTTCTTTCTTCCACTTCTCCCTTGGAATTTCGCGCTCTCTCAGCCTGCTCTGGGTCTCCTGCTCCCCCATCTCCTTCCCAGCATTCTTGGCACCAGATGGAGATTTATGCATTTCCCCTCCTGTGATCCTTTCTTGCTCCACCAGCAAGGTTTCAGCTTCATCCCAGGCCCAGAAGATGCAAATTTCTGCAGAATGAATTTACTTCAGACTTTAAAGGAAAAGCTTTACCTGGCTGCCAAGCACTCCCGAGTCACTGGCTTCACAGCTCTCACACAGAAACACAGGGCACAGCACAGTAAAAATCCCCATCCAACTGATATTATTTTGAGGAAACCAAATCTTTGTTATTTATTGAGTTCTATCAGATTTATAGCTCACATTTCTGCCGAACTTTTAGTGATTCATAAGGAGAAGATTCCATTTTTACCTGGAAAACGCTGCCTTTTCGGGGAGGGGAGGAAACCTCTCCCTTGGAAAACGCTGGGATCTTGAGCCATGATTTAGAACCATCACCTGCATGATCCTCCTCATCCTCACTCCTGCATCCATGGCTTTTGATGGAGCCAATTTCCTGAGTGCATGTGAAAGCCTGTGGCTGCAGCCTGGAACAATCCTACCTCAGTGCTTCCCTTCTGTTGTTGATCCTTTAATTTCCTCCAGCCGACTCCTGCAGGGGACTCGCAGTTTTATGCTACTCTTTTGGACTAATCATTTACAACTGACCTGAAAAAAAACCCCAAATCCCTTCTCTGCTGCTACTGCTCGATGGAGGGGTCACTAATTGGGATGTACTTCCAGCCACAAGGCAACACAGGCTTAACAGCAATTCACAGCAACCTGAAAATTCTGCCCAAAGCTTTCTAACCTGACCAGTTATTTAGAATCTTACTCCAAAAATTAGGGTTTCAATCCATAAAATTCCTCTGCCATGCAAATTTTCACACCTTGAAAAGCCAGGCAAGCAGAAAGTCACATAAAACTGATTCATGGATGAAATCACAGAATCAAGATTTACTCTGAAGGCTGGGAATGTTACACACAGGGCTGTTATCAGGGGCACAGTCCTGGGTATGAAAAATACCAAATTGAAAAGTATCTGCAGTTACAGATCTGGAAGAAAGGCACAAGCTGGATTGGAAGTTTAAAAACTGTGCCTTAGGGGGAACTGCTGCCTAATGACAAAACAGGAAACAAGATGAAATACAGAAGGGATGTACATTAATTTCTCTCAATTATTGGTGTTAGTGCTCTGTAAAATGGAGATCAAAACAGTAATTTTATTATGTAAGAAACCCAATATTCATTCAAGGATATTTTAGTAAAAAAATATGTATTAAATTCCAACTTAAAGCTGAGAATCTGGCCAACACTTAGGCAACAGCCTTATTAATTTATCATGGTAATTATGTAATCACAGATGCACATCCTTCCAAATCCTTTTTTTAATAGTGTAGCTTTTCTGAGCTGTGCTAATAACAACTATCACAACAGCTGTGACTTAAACACACAGACGTGAACTATCAGTTATTATAATTCTTTTTGTGTTTCTATACATTACAGGTGATAAAACTGTTCTGGAAGAATTATTTTATTGCATTAAAGGATACATTTATACAACAGATGGATGCATTTTACACACCACCAACCACTACAAGCTATAGTTAAACCTTTAAATGAATACAAGCATATTACTTGAAGTGAAAACAAACCCACAGTAGATTTTCAAGACCAGAAATGGGGTTTGCAGCTATTTCTGGATCAGTCAGACTCACCCTAAAAATCAGTAAATTCAACCCTCTCACACGCTCATGATCAAAACCTGACATTCAATTAAAAAACTATTCTGGCCTCCTAAACCAAGTGTATTCCAAACTATTTTAGGGACCAGAAAGGAGGAGCTGGAGGATGGTTTAAGGGCCGGCTGTGCATGGCAGGAGCAGCACGAGCGCGGCCGATTTATGCGCTGCTAATTCCTCCCTGAGACGATCAGCCTCGGCCCGGTCTGATTTCAGCAGGAAAATCTCTGCATGGAGATCAACGCTGGGCTCAGGCATAAGATCCTAATTATTTGAAAGGCATTTGTTTTCATAGCTTTTTTTTTTTTTTTTTAATGTGTCCAAGTCGATGGCATTTTAATGCCTTATTAAAANGAGTCCTATTTATTGAAAAGGCTTTTTTTTTTTTATTTTTTTTTTTTTTTTTTTTTTTTTAATGTGTCCAAGTCGATGGCATTTTAATGCCTTATTAAAAGGTTGTTTTACAGCAGCCCGTCTGTTGGCGCTCGGTGCCCGTGGCTGTGCTTTGTGCTGCAGGATTTCACCTTCCACGCTGGCCAAAGAAATATTTTCCAAATTCCCCGTAAAAGTCGTGGATATTTCCTAAGACAAATAGTGGGAGGTTTTTTACCTGCTCTAATTTGCCGTTGATAGGGGAGATAGGATATGGATGTGTGTGTATGTCCCTCTCTTAATGGCCTGCTTGCAAAAAGGGTTTGTGTTCATTAAAGGATATTCTTGCTAGCTCAGGCCCAGTTTTATAGGGCTTTTTTAGTTACATAAACAAATGGAAATGTTTTCATTTCTGTTTTTCTTTAATTCAGTTGAAATCACAGCAAGGCAAAATATGCCAATGCTCCCCCTACCATGTTTTCAGCCCAGACATTGCCATGTGGGGTCTCTAAATGCACAAGAAATCAAAAAATGAGGCAATTCAAACGTGGGAGAAAATGGAATTGATGAGAAGTTTTTATATTAAATTGCTTTGAAGGGCACATAAGGTAAACAAACATTCCAAAGTGAAAAGGAAGATAAAAATATGTTTACCAGCATTCAGAAAATCCCAGTGAAGTATTTCTTTTAAACATATGGTAAAGCCTTTGCTTTGTTGAAGTCAAATGGCAGAACCCCCACTGAGTTCAATGGGGCCAGAATTTGTACCCAGGTAGCTCCTTCCCATCCCTCACACACAAATGTTGTGCTGAACACCAGCTTGGTTGGGGTTGGCGTTAAATAATTAAAGTCCTTTACTTATCTGTCTCATTAGTCCTGACGAATACAGGGCATGGATCAGCAAAGCTCTTCTAAGATAAAATACCATCTAAATTGCCTGGTTTCAGCTCTGGAGGGTTCTGTAGCAGCAAGCAATAATGAACAGACGAGGGAAGCAGCCAGACCTACAAAAGAAATAGTATTTTAAAAGGACTGTACTTAGGGGGGGAAAAAGGGTTTGCCTTTGTACATAAAGAGCTCTATTCATTAAAAGAAGTTTTTACAAATGTGGTTATTTCAAATAGTTGAAAAGTGTGAAATACACTTAAAATGAGTAAAATTTGTGGGTTTTCCTATGGGTTAAATATGTGCCATACCAATAAAGCTCTCCTCACACCTCTTCCTACCTCAGAGTCTTTGGCCTCATTCTGCAAGATGTTTTGAATTGAGGGAGCTCAGCACTTCCCTGGAATGGACCATTACCCCTGCAAGGCCCAGCTCTGTAAAGATTTAAAGGAATCCTGAAGAGATCCTGCTAGCTGGACACTCAGTGAGGCACAGAGCAGTGTCCATGGCACACATGAGTGAGCCCCATGTGCCAGCACAGCTCCTGGGGAGGAGCTACTCCGAGGAGTAGCTGCTACACCGAGCAGCTCAATAAAGGAGAAATCAGAACAGAGACCAAGTCACCCAAATCACAAGCATCCAGCAACCTCAAACCTTCTTGCAGGCAGCCCCCAGCAGGTTAAATTTGGAAACAAAAGTTGCCTGAATTCTGTGTAGGTGCTCAGACCTCGTGTTACTGCAGAGCCCAAGCACCTCTCAAGTACAAATTACAGATATAGATACACACACACTGATTCAGAGACCCCAAAATCAGGCACATGTCACACCTGAGTCTGCTATTTCATGATAATGTGCTGGTTTCTGCAGGAGGGTCTCCCATGTCCAGTGTTCTCCTCCCCATTGCTGTTTTTGAAACCTACCTGGCACTTACACGGTATAAAAACCACACCAACAGCTCGTACATGAAAAAACATCCCTGCCTCAGGTTTCATGAAAGGTGCCCCTGTGATGCAGGTCAGCATTGCTGGATAACCCAGAGGAACCCAGCAGGACCATGGATTTACATGGGAGCTCGTTCAATAGAGGGTTTATAAAGTGATGAAGATCTTTATGATTTCCCAGTGTTTCACCCTTCCTGCTGGTTGAAGAAAGCTTCCAACAGCTTTAAAATGAAACAAAGTTGTGAATATCTGGTTATTTGTAAGTACCCAATTTCCAAGCTTTTGTCCTTGCAGTTTCCAGCCACCACTGATGTGCAGAAGTTGAGACATCAGTGTTTAACATAAATGTGTTCAAACCCCTTTCCCCTCGGTTCTGTAACTCTGGAATCTGTTGCACATGTCAGTGAGACACCTGAAATGGAACATGACATCTCCAGGGGGGTTTAGGTACAGAAAAAGAAGACATTCTGGAAAGCATAGCTTAGGTACAAACATTGAAAAGCTGAATCTCTGTTGTAGCAAAATCCCCTCAAATATTCACAGCATTTGGTTTAATGTAGCAAGAAAATTATCAGTCCATTACTCAGTTCACATGCATCGACCCCAGGAATCATAATGATATTTTATATATGAACAAGGATAAAACCACATTTGTTTCAGCCACATGGTATTGTAACAGCCCTTCACTAAGGTACAGATTTCCTTTGCTTCATCCAACAGTCAAGATGGAGAATTTAACAGCAGAATAATCTTCCTGAACACTAACAAATTAATAAATTTCAATTTATTGCTGTATATTTATGTCAGGAGAGACTAATGGAGGATAGAGCCACGTGTTTCCTCAACACAACTGTGCTGTTTAACAAACCAAGTCCATAGCAGGAATCCCAGAACAGAAGCTGATGTCTTCACCCACTGCTCCAAATCTCTGTCCCAAAGGGAAGACGTCCAGTTCCACTTGGACAACTGGGCATCAGACTTTGTCAGGAGACGCCAGGTGACATTTCCTGATGTTCTGGGATAGGGCAGCATTGGGGAGGAACCTCCAAGGTTGCTCTCTGGATGAAGGTGTGCCTGAGCCTGCCTCACAGCACGGAATCCCAATTCCTGCCTTCCATGTCCTGCAGAGCCCCTGCAGCCTGCCAGGGTTTGGCCAACCCACACATCCCTCTCCAAAGGAACCACGGTGAAACCTTCTCTGGATTTAACCACTGTCAGATGTTCTTTGAGCAGAACATGAATTTCTCTCCTGAGAACAGGAACATTTTGTTGCAATAAGCCCCCATCCCCTCCAGTGCTTTGATTCCCTCTGGCAGTGCTGCCCCCGGGCCGCGAGCGTCGGCATCCGTGTCCAGCCTGGAAGGTGTTTGGAACATGGGGAGGTGAAAATGGGAGCAGTTACAAGAGGTTTTGTTAAAAAACAGTTTTGCAAACGTTAAATCACACTGTGCCAGCCACTGAAATGGTTTCCTTCTCACCAAACTCACGCAGTGGTTTTACAATATTAACAAAGCCACAAAAAATCTGCCTGAAATAGTAGCAGTAATCCTTGAAAAAATCCTTAAAAAAACCTTTGCCTGAGTGGCACTGGCTGGGGAGCTGCTCAGGACTGTCCTGCCTTCATTGTCCTTTTGTCTGGGAAACCATTCCCTGTCTGGCTGCGTACTCACAATTAATCACTTCTGCTTCCAATGATTCCCTTGCCTTTGGAGCTGGTGTCAGGCTGATGGCTTTCAGTGCATTACAGAGCATTTGTAAATACATCAGTTCACACCTCAGTGTTGTACTTGGTACCAAGATACCATCTAGAGCTAATCTGATCCAGGCAGGCTGGAGCACAGCTCCTTCCCATCCTCAAAAGGCAGCAGGTGCTGGGCCAAAAGTCATCTTTTTCAAGTTGCAGTAGGCCTTGTCCTGCTCTGGAAGCTGTTCCCTCCCCTTTTTCCTGTAACTTGGCTCCACAGGATTCACTCCAGCCACCATTTGACTTTAATCAGAACTGTGAGCGAGGTCCAAAAATTGTTGAAAGCTCATTTATCCATGCCAGTTCACTCCCTTGATGCCCAGTAGCACTTTCTGACAGCGAGGTGCTGGGAATGGGTTGGTTTCCCTCAGAATCCATCTGTGGTACACCACTGTGTGCAGCCTCGGTGTTTATTGGATTCAGAGAACTGATTTTTAACTGGAAGAAACTTCTGGGAATCTAAACAGTTCCCTGGAACTGGGGTTGTGGCACAGCTGTGGTGGCTTTAGCCCTGTTCACACAAGTACCAGCAGCGATGGCACCTCTACCTTCAACAGAGGCTTGGAGGCTCTGTGAATCCTGGAGGAATTTTCTGGACCTTTAGGACTTGTACTGGCCTCCAAGCCATTGTATTTTCAAAGTTACAATTAGTTGTGGAAGCTGGAGCAAAGCCAGAGCAAGTACACCCACTACAGCACCATATGCTGCAGGGAGCTCACCTGGAATCTTGCTGCAGCTCTGCAGTTAAAGGAATTTAGAATTCAAATTGCTTAGTGCAAGAGAAAACCAACCCTCAAATCCAGCAGCAAAAGTTTCTGCAAATGCTTGGCCCTTAAAATACAATTTCCACCACTTTAACCTTTACTTTGGTGAAGGTACTGCCACAAGTAGCAGCTGCAGTAGTTGCCTGCTGCACTAGGAAAATCTCCTCGCTCCAAATCAGTTATCTGCAAGTTCTGTGCTTCATCTGAGCCACTTAATTAAAGAAAATTTCCAGGGATTTCATCTGTAAGACAATACTTCCAGCTTGTATTACTCTATTACCAGCCATAATGATGTCCAAATCCTTCCATAGCCTATCCATCATTTTAGTTACATTTCTTGCTCAGAGAGGATGACTTTTCTAAATCAATTTCCCCACCTTTGGAAAGCCCCATGTCTGCCAGCAGTCACTCTCCCTGCTTGAGCCCAATTTATTCTTTTCCAGCCCACCTTGTCCAATAACTCCAGTTTGAGAAAGGGGACTTTATCCCATTCCTCTCACAGATCCCAATATACATTCAGAAAGTAAACTGACCAAATCTAGAGAAAAGCTATAAGCTTTATCCTCATTCCTCTGGAGCTCAGCACTTTCAGCTTCATGTCCTCACGTTCCCTGAACTGATTGAAGAACACTCCCCAGACATTTCTGAGGCTCTGTCCTGGCCAGCCTCAGAACAGCTTTTATGGCCAATTTTTTCATAAGTCTAATATTAAACTGAACGACTTCCTTTATTTTTTTCCCAGCTGCCAATTTTCCTTGTTTTACAAATGAAGATTATCACTTTTCCTAATTGTACAGTAAGGCCAGGGATCAGATTAGGATTGCCCCTTTTCATCATCCATTTTCCAAACAGGACTTGAGTTACAGGATTTGGCTGCCAGGAGCTCCAGTTTCTGCCCACCTTTCCAGTCATTCATCAGGGCTGTGATTTGGAAGGACCAGATGTGCTCCTCCTGAAGCCCAGAGCTCAGATGGAGAGGGTTTGTTCGTTTGTAAGTTGATCTGAAATATCCCACCAGAATTATTCTTCAATTTCAGATTACAAGTTTGTTTTTCCTCCTAATTTCTCATCTCACAGAGATCACTGGCTGACAATCACTTGTTGCACTGTGGGCTTCAAATGTGAGCTAAGATTCTTTGGATTGCTTCCAAAATGAATATTTTAGCTTGTATCTTCATCTGACCAAGACTTTGCTCCTTTCTGCTATTTTGTGGGAAGCTCTGTGGGGGGTGGCAGTCACAGTTCAGCCTCGGGGGTCTGTATTCAGCCTTCCCACCTGGCCTGGGAATTCTCTAGCTGTCCCCAGAACATTCTTTCTTATCACAGGTCTCAGTCCTTCCAAAAAGGGCTTCCTGATGTTGCAGATTCTTGTGGCAATTCCATCTGGCCACCTTTGATTTCTGAGTAAGTCCTGCAGAAAACAAGGGACTTGAGAAAAAAAAAATAGAAAAAAGAAGCAACATCTTCTCAGATACTAGTGTTTAAAAACACTGTCTGGATGTTCTGAATTAATATTGTGTTAGAAGAAGCCAAATGGCTGCATGCCAGGGCTCAGCCCAAGGTGTATTTTTATGGCAAAGCTATAAACCCACAAAATAAGTGGTTTATAATGGAAATTCTGACACACTTTCAGTATTAAGAGCAGAAATGTACTGATTGTGGCAAGTAAGTATTTGACAGCTGCAGTACTCACCTGTCAGCTGCAGTGCCTGAACAATCCATCCTGGTGGGAGGATTCCTCCTTTATCTCATCCTGCTCCAGCCACACGGTTTGGGGGCAGATGGGTCCAGCCCTACTCAGCCATTCATCCCAGAGCCTTTCAAACCCCCTTTTCTGGCTGATTACAGGGAAAAGCAACAACTGGAATTCCCAGAGTTGTGCAGTGTGCTGGAGCTCAGCCTTGGCTCCAGGCAGAGCAGCCTTCAGCAGCTGAAAGATGGGAGGTTTTCTGTGCCACTGCTCCTCCTGAGTGGCACTTCCCACAGGGAGACAAAGTCAGGAAGAACTGTGCGACTGAGCTGTCAATCAAACCCAAAAACCATCCCAGGAAACTTGTTGATATCAGAGCTCTGAATCAGTCCTGGAGAAAGGAGCAGCCTTGAGCAATATTTAGGATACTCTATCAGTTTATACAGGCAGAGAGACCACTGATAAGCTGTGATAGTGATGATAACAGAAAATACTGGCAACAATGGGAAAGCACTAAAAAGAATTTCATAAGGCTGAAACATCACACAAATGAATACTGTACCTAAGGCAGTTTAATTGGAGAAAAGATGAGGGACAGTTTTATTCCCACAGGAATGTTCTAACTGGTCACCTACATCAGCAGTCTCCCATCAATAAATCACTTACAACATATAAATATACATATATATACATATATGGGGAAAGCAGGAGGCAGAATTAGATATATTCAACTGACAATATTCAATACAATGGTGTGTGCTGGCTCTAGATCTGATCTCTCTGTATGCCATGTATTAAAGCTGAGGTTTCCAAATATAATTAGTGGGGTTCTGGATGCTTTTGCCATCCCAAACACCTTGATTTGCAGTCATGTTCTTCAGGAAAACTCAGAAAGGAAGGAGTCAATCCTTGATTGCCAGAATGGAAGCAGAGACCTGTGTACACACACTTACACACACAGCTTGGACTTATTTCATACTTCACACAGCAGCTGCAGAGAAAAGACTGGGAGTCAAAGTGAAAGAAATCTAAACAGCTGACAAATAAACACAGGGTGATGGATTCAACTCCCTGAGCAGCACGAAGGCAGTCTATGCTCTAAATTAACTTCGGCCCCTCCTAGTGCACAGATTAACTACAGCAGCAAAGGACAATGCAGAAGCTCTTTTAAATAAAATGAAGAGAAAATGAAAACCAAATCACACATAAAAATAATCTGTGTGGAGATGAACTAAAACATTTGTGACTATGAAGCAGAATTCGTACCTTTACTTCCAGCATCTTCAATCAACACCCCAAGGAAATTTAACACAATTAAATGAAAGTTCTGGAGGGTGTGCTGGATCCAGGGAAGCAGAGCCTGAGCACACTAACAGGCTGCACTCTTTAGGAGAGTCTAAGAGCTTAAAGACATTTTAAGTTCTTTATAGCATGCCTAGAAATTAAATCAAAGCTAAAAAAAGCCATTGTTGTGTGTGAAATCACAAGCAGGCTGCTGGTCTCAGATGGGAAACGCTCCGTGGTTCTCCACAGAACTTCCTGGGAAAATCAAACACTGCTGTGATGGTTGAAGGCAGGACTGAAACACCGCTGCAGGAGCAAATCAGAACGTGGAACACAGGGCAGGAATGGGCTGGAGATGGAGACAGCACACAAAGGAATCGTAACGAACATACTACGAGACACGACAATAATGTGGCAATTAGAAGCTTCCAGAGGGCTGCAAATTGCGAAGGAAGTCAATGCTTGGACAAGTTTGTGCTTTCCATGCCGGACACGAAGGAGGGTGAGCTAAACCCTGCCCAGACAGCCAGAGCAGGAACACCTCCGTGGTTCTGGGCCTAGCGTTTGCCTTTGGAAATACAGCAGGAATGTGGCACTGAAATGCCCCGGCTCCTCCTTGGATTAGGAGATCACTGTAAGGTAACACAGCCCCCTCCTTTTATCACTTACAGCCAACGCTGGTTTAAAACGCGGCACAAAGCACGTTGCTGCTCACTTGAAGGATCTCTAATGTCTGTGTATCCACACACCTCTAAGTTAATTATTTTAGTGGCTCTTTCATGAGAAAAGGTGAATGAGGATATTTTTAATATTTTGGTGACTGAAGTTATGTTAACACAAACTTCTGTCACCAACTGAAACAGAGGATCCTGCCCTCATCCTGCGTCTGCTGAGCAAGTGGTGCCTCTTGTACTTTGGTTATTTCCTTCAGTAAAGCTTCTTGGGTGCTCCAGATTAGAAATTAACACTTATTTTTTAACCTATAAAATCAGCTCTGGGGAGTTGAGGATCAGCTGAATCAATCCTCTGGTGAGCTGAGGAGCAGCATCAGTGTGTCTGGGACAAGAGCTGGAGAGTTTGATTTTTGTGGAGATCAGGCTCTGCTTTATGATTAGTCTCATCTATTTCTTGGTGATTACTTAGGTTAACTTTAAAATATAAATTAATATTAGTTTAATCTCTATTTGGATGCTATTGGAAAGGAGCCCCAGTGTGGGTAGCAAGCCCAGCTGTGCCTTGCAAACAAGGAAAAGGAAGGGGATTGACAGCAGCTCTTGTTGCTCCCCAGCCCAGCTCTGCAGATCTCCAAGAGCCACAGTGCTTTCCTTGGACCAGCTTCCCTCCTTTTATTAGCTCCTAGCTGCTTTTCTGGGGAAGAAAATCAATGGAAACTGGATTTCTCAAAATATTTGTTTTGGTGTAAAACAAAGATAGCCCAAGAAAAGTACTTCAGGCAGAAATCTCATGACTGAAAAATTAGGCTGGTAAGATTTTAAGACCAAGTTAAAAGTTATGGGTTTTCTTGGGTTTACTTTCTTTGGAAGCAACAGAAAACTACAAACCCTTTTTTGGTACAACAATGCTCAGGACCCTTGAGGGTCTCAGCATCACCCTCTGGCATGATTTAAATAAGGAGATTTTCATAAATACTTTTAATTATTAGATTTAAATAATTTGGATTTCAAGACAGATACACAACTTCCACCACTGAGCTGTAAAAGGTTTAACAACTCAGACCCCTACAGTCCAAGCAGTAGAAGAGCTCCAATATTCCCTCTATGGCATGGGAGCAGGATATGGAAAGCTGGAAGGTCAATGGAAAAACTGTGCCATAGGAACTCCATTTTGTTCCATTGCGAAATCACATGGGGAAAATAAAGGGATGGGAGACATGAGTACAAACACAACCCTGAGCAGGGGGAGTGCAGCAGTCAGGGAGCTGCTGCAGCTCTGGGATTGCAGTGGGAATTTGGGAATTCTGCTGTGTCGGCCACTCACAGCACTGTGCAAACCCCACTTACCCGGGCATTGCACTGAGAGCAAATCCAGCATCTGTGCATGTGTCCCACAGAGCCTGGAGGGAGCTGAGAAGCCCTAAAATCCCCGAGACAAAGTGGAATGTGTTCCTTAGCCCTGTCTAGACTCCGGGAGGGTGGGCTGTGTGTGGGGCTGGGCACGCTGGGTCCAGGCCGTGGCTGCTCTGCCCGCCCTGACCTGGCTCTGCAGGACCAGCGTTCGCCCAAAATCCCAACCCAGCCTGGGAGGACGAGGCCATCCTGCCAAAGGCAGAAAGTGAGGCTTTGTTGAGCCCCTTATTCCCTGTCTGCAGCTGAGGGAAGAAACCCCAACATTCCCACGGTGAGCACTTGGCTTACCCAAAGCACGGGAGGTCCTTTCCCTGCAGCAGAGGACAAGCCCAGGAATAATTGTGAAAATAAATACTTCCAAACTTGGCTCTCTTTCTTCACCTCCACAAAAAGGAACAGCTAAATCCATAACCCGAAGTTTCAGACTAACTTTTTATAAATTATTTCTCCTCTGAAAGAGTTAAGCAGCATTTCTTTGATCTTTGTGTATGAAATACTTCAACTTTCAGGGTAATCACAGGCAATGTCCACTCTCATTTTAAAGTATAATTTGTGGCTTCAGTATTTACAACGTTATTGTGATGAAACACAAAAAATATAATCCATTTAATATTGTTTATGTCTGGTTTGAACTCCCAGATGTTACAAATTGAAGTTCAGATATTTAGATTTTTCGCATCTTTTGGAATTTAAACTGTGCCTATGCGGGACAAAATTTTTGCCTTCCCAAGGCTCCTTCTCTGACTGATCTCCCATTGATTTCAGGGTGATTTGGTTTCTACCTGACAGCAGAAGTCAGAAACTGGCTGAAAGTAAATTCTGTATCATATTAAGGATTATTTTGCTTTCCAAGTCACATCCTGGAAGTCGATAGAGTATAAACCACCTAGCAAAGGAATATTTATGTATTAATTATTTCCATACAAAAAGAAACTGATTTTTCCTCTCAGTGTAATATTATTGCACCACATACCTGGGGCTGTCTGAAAAGGTGAAACCTGGGGTACAAGGTGGGAGAGAACACTTAGAGTTTAGATTAAGGGAAAATAAAGAGCTGGAGGATGTTCATGGACTCTAACACAAAGCACAGCAACAATTTAAACCAGGATCAATACAATCAAAGTTTATACTGACAGAAATATTCCCTGATATAAGACATGCCATTTTATATGTAGTAGTAATTTTAAAAAAAGAGAAAAAGGATTGGCTCTACTCCGTAAATGATGGGAGCACCTACAACATTTTCACGTTCTCCTGTCTCATTTGTGATTTTAAAAGATTGGATAAATTGTACTACCTTTAATTTCCTTAGAAAGAACATCTCTGTTTGAAAGGATAAGCTCTGTAACACCCCTCATGAAAACAAGGACTGGGCAAGGAGAGAGCAGTGTCTTTTTTGGGAATGACTTCACTGCATCCCTTCCAAAATAAAACTGGTATGAGAGAACAGAGAATTCCTTCACGTACAAACCAGTGTTTTATCTGTAGCAGCATTCATCTCATCCATTTTTAACAGACAGAAATGCACAAGGACATCTCCAGAGCCCAGACAGGAGAACAGCTCTGAGAGCAGGTGAGCTTTTGTCGCCAGGGAATGAATTTTCCCAAGAGGCACCAACAAAATTAGGAATAGGTGGCAAAGATAAAGCCAATTAAACGCTTATAAAAAATAGCCCCATCCACTACCTCTGCTCCTTTCAGCAGCCATCCCCATCTGGAATTTATTGTTAGGATGCTCGTTGCTCCTCACAGGTTCAGCGCTCCCCGCTTCACACCGTGGAAGGGCTGAAAGCTCTCGGAATGCGGGGCCGGAGCGGCGGAGCCCGGCGCATTTCCCAGGGATGCACTAATGTGTCAGACTTGTAAAATAGCTCTTAGTGCTGCAGCTCCATTTAGAGAAGGACGGAAACTCACTTTAAATACTTAAGGCTTTAATATCTAGTCCATTACTCTGCAGAAAGGTCTTGTAAAGAGTCAATTATGGGATACTTCTGATTTGATCCACATGCAAGGGAAATCCGCTCCTTTGCCTTTAAACCTCGGGACTAAGTGTCCTGTTTAAATAATTAGTGACACTTTTTCTTTGATCAAATTGATTCACATTGTTATTCTTTTATGTTAATTTAAAGCTTAATCCATGTAAAATCCAAGACAGATCTTAATCCATCATTCAGAGGGCTTTTACAAAAAGGCACCATCATGAGATTGTCCAGAAAACACGACAGGTTAAAGACAGTAGTGAACCACATTGAAGTAAAATGGTAAAATGTCCTTTTTTTGGCCTTCTAAAAAGCTGTGAATGACCAACCCAGTTAATAGCAGTAGCAGGGTAACAATTTGGAAATAATTGTGAGTGGAGACACAAAGCTGGCAGCTGCTCCAGCACAAACCCCACTGTCCAGCATGTTTAATAATGAAGCCAAAACCTGGGCGTCTCCTGCTATTAAAAATGTGTTAATAATGGAAAATATTTCAGAATAAACTGCTGTTACTTTTACTTATATTCTTGTTTTCTCCTCAAAGCTTAGTTGCCCAGGTTACAGGGAAGTTACCAGCAACAAAGTTGGAATGGTTTTCAGACAGCGCTTGTTAAGGTGCTCAGCCAGTAGAGTATGCAGGAGAAAAAAACTCTCAATATTTATAATTTCATGTCCATATTTTGGTAAGATTTCTATAAATCTACGAATGAGAGGCTGATAATACAGTTACCTAAGTCCATAAATATGTAAGTTTTGCCCGTGTCCATAGATTCAAGAGGCCTTGCCAACTCTTTACTCACTGTACACATTCAAATAATTAAAATTAGAATCTCTAAGCTGAGGTAAAAATTAGTTACAATCGTACTGGAAAGTGACCTGGTAATTTCTGGATATCAGTTATATTCCAACCATAACATTTCAGATGTTTGTGTGTTTTCTGATAATAATTTAACAGTTGTGTTTCTAGACAGCAGCACTGCTGCAAAATGACAGATGAGGCACAAGAACTATTTTGCTAAAATACTGCTGGATGTGTCTTCAAAAGACTCCTCAGAGGATTTAAACCCTCCGAGCATTTTGCTAAAATATTACTGCAACATTGCAAAGAAATAACAACAGAAAATATTCCACAATAATAATAACAACAACAACAAAAAATCAAGGCAAACAAGATGACGGTTTTGTTTATCTCCACGACAAAATCCTTGAGCAAAATTATTTTCTAGAGTGACTAATCGAAGGTAATTGCTGCAAAATTCCCACTTGGGGATGAACAGCTGGGTCTGGAGGACCTCTGCTGTCCAGGGACTGTACAGCCACACATTCCCAACACCAGCTCTGCTCAGCAGCCACAGGGAACAACCCTGCCTTGTGTGCAGCAATTCCTCTGGCTGTACAATCACTGGGAAATTGTAACAATTAGTGCTTTTAGCATAATAAACTCAGTACTTCTGTAAAAGAGTGGCTCAGCCATCTGTCATTTATAAAATAAGGGACTCTGTGAGAACTTCCACAGGAGTACTTTGCTCACCTGCTTAAATTGGTACACTGGTGATGAAACATGGGGATTTGTGGATATTTTCCTTTCCCAAGTTCAAAGAGAGTGAAAAGCAATTTGCAGATGACACTGGGGACACCAAAGCACCGAAGATCCAGCAGATCCAGTGTGGTCACACCACACACAGCAGCTGCAGCCCGGTGAGCTGCACACTGGTGAATCCAGCTGGAGAGAGAACCTTCACAGGGTTCCTTCTGCACAGTCTCCATCTTCTGGGAGACACCAAAATACACAAGAGCTGGAGACAATGGGACAAGCCCCAGGGCAACTCAAATGGCACAAAACCATTGGGATCCATCCCCCACTGTCACGCACACAAATCCCTCTTATGTACAAGAGAAATATAAAATTATGGCTACAAATGCCAATAAGAAAAAGAATGCCTTGCTATTAAAGCAGGGAGGCATTTTAGGGAGCATGAGAAAGGTAAGAATTTTATTCTGCTCTTTAAGCTTTGGAGAGATTCCCCATCTCAGCCCTGGGCATGCAGAGCTCATACACAATCGACAGACTTATAAAAGCAGCTGGGGTATAGTCTAATCTTGGTTAAGCTACTAATTTTCCTTTATTAAGGAATAGATTCTATTTTTCAGGAAATGCTGTCCAGCAGAATGCTGCCCCAGCACCGCTGGATGCCATGTGAGGGGAGGCTGCCAAGGCACTGCTCTGTCCCCTCCCTCAGTGTCCTGCCCTTGACAAGAATTCTCCTTTTAGAGGTATTAAATCTTGGCAACATCCACTGCAGTTCCCACTTAAGCTGAAGTAAGTACATGTACAGAAGGGCTCTGTCAACATATCTGAGTGGAAAGATGTTTGGATTAACTAAGAAAACCTATTTCAAATCTCAGATAATAAAATGTCCTCCTAAATCCTAATTGCAACTTTCATCTTGTGTCTTAGGCCCTGGCAGCAGCTGATGTGCCGATACAGATCAAGTGTTTAGTTTGATAAATGCGGCTTACGAGGGTCTCGGTATTGCTGACTGACAGAGTAGCTGAATAGGATCCAGGCTTCTAAAGGTGATTATCTGCCTAAAGAAGGAAGAAGATGAGCACAGGACAACCTTGTTTGTCATTTTGTGCACTTAATCACACAAAGCTCATAATGCTAAGAGCTTCTCTATACTATCAAAAATAAAACAAAAGCAGCTTTCAAATAAATTACACTACCATTTTACAGAGGGGGAAATCCATAAGCATGCGTTGGAGAATTATCTTTTAGTTGCTGTTTTCCAGCAGAAGAACTTGTAACTGGAACATTAAATCATATTCCCAGAGACTTTTCCTTGCACTGCTGAGGTTGGAGTGGGTTACAGCCAAATCTCACTACACAGGACACATAAAGCAGCTTTTTTGTTTTCAACAATACATCCAGGAAGAGCCACTACACAGATAACAAGATCTGTCCCTTTAGGTTAAATTGCTATCTAAAAGAACAAGATTTAAAATGTTCTTTCCACTTACACCCCTTTTACTGTGCTGACAACACCAGGGGTATGTGGTCACTGCTTTAGCTTTGAGTCTCTACAAAAAATATTAATAATAAATGCAAGAATAAAGCAATTCCAGGGTAATCTGGCAGAGAGGTGCATTTCTCACTCATGGATTTCATTTACACAGCATTATGTTTAAAGAAGGTCAGTGAGCAGTGTCCTGTTACACCTTCCTTTCGGTTTGCTTTACATGACAAAGAAAAGAACAATTCATTTTCATGAAGGTCTCTTGACTTTCAAAGGGGAAAATATGAGAAGGGGAAAAAAAAGAAAATTTACTCCTGGTTCTGCTTTAAGGTTAATACAAAATCCACAGCTCTGTCACCAATTTCTAAAGGGTAAAATATCTATGATATTTACTTCACATTTCTCTAATGAAGAAATTAAACTTAAATTAAATTTAGTTAAATACTACTATAAATACAAATGCAGTATTAAAAGCAGACTTATTCAAACTACAAACAAATAAACAGCATTCTCAGTGGGGAGTTCTCCACCATTTAAATGACAAAACAAAACTTCCAAACTGAAGAAGCAATAAGGTGCCTAAGGAACACAACTTTAATACTAGTGTTTAAAAAAATTATAGGAATCAAAATCTCAACCAAACTGCATTCAATCCAGAAAAAATTACACATTTAGAATTGCCAATAACTTGTTATTGGCAGCTGATGGCAACTAACGTTATTCTCATTTTTATCACAATGTAACAGAAACTCAATTCCTATTTCATATTGAAATATGACGTCTGCACTTGTATACAGCAAATATCTATAATTATGAATATACTTCATACAGCAAATATTTAAGCAGCCTAAATTCTAAAGTAAAGGGCATTTTCTATAAAGGATGTGAGCAGGCTCAGTGACAGGAGCACTCACACAGTGTTGGCACCAAGAATTGCACTTTTTGGTCAATGACTGATAGCACAATAAACAGATTCCATTTCACAATCACAACATTTTACAATGAATTATTCCCAGTATCACTTATTCCTAATCATTTCATAGCTGAAAGGTTTTGATCATCGACTCTGCCACTCCAAACAATTTCCAAGTGTCCTGTAATCACACCTAATTCTACATCTAAATCATTAGAAGGATAAAGTTGTTATACTTGTAATGGTATTTGTCCTACTTTGAACACTACCAAACTGTTTTCTCTAATCCTTTAGGAAACACCATAATGAGGCTCATCTAATGGCTTCTACTAGTTAGGGAGGCAAACTCAAAGATTTAGCTCCTCAGTCTGTCTCTAAATCTTCTAAGTGAAAGATGATTTACAGTCAACCTATGAAAAACGTGACCACTCTCAAGTCTGGAAAGTCTCAGTCTGAGTGCAGCAAACTTCAATCCCGAGGAGAGATTGTGTCTCCCTCACTGGAGCCTGCCTGACTTGGGGAATCAGCAGCTGGTGTGAAACATTCATTAACTTATAAAAGCTTTATAGACTTGTCTGAGCTTCTATTAGGGAAAAAATGGTCAGATTTTGCATTGAAAACACCAATCTGAAAGGATAAGTTTATAGCTTCTGTGCTGAAGATCTAAACAAATGTTTTTCTGTCCCACTTTCAAAAACGCTATAAAATCAAATAAAACCTAAATCGTGATTGTGAGAAAAAACAGAGTCCTCTCAATACATTAGGACAAACATTTACAGAAATTCAAAGAGAAAGTGGGGTGGTTGTTGTTGTGATGAAGCCAAATCCCCATCCTTTGGGAACTGAATCCAAAGGGTCTGAAGAACAAAAGGATAGGACCGACCTCACAGAAGCCATAAAACATTTATAAAGACAAGACTACATTTTGTTTAGGACTTAAAGCAAAGATTTAATAACTAATTTCACAGTGAACAAACCAGGAGGTGAGAAGGGGAATGGGAGCTATGCAATTCAATTAAAATACAAATTTATTTGTGCCAAGCTCTTGAAGGTTGATGTTTGTCTTTTGCCTCGTCAGAGACCCACTCTCCATCCCACCCACTCCAGGCTCCATCCCCTATTAACTGAGGCTCTACTCAGCATTCCCAAATCAGCTGGAATTTGCAATACAGTTCTGCCCAGTTAAAACAGCACCAGCTAATCCAAATTAATAAAACTCAAGTCTCCAATAAAGCAGTAAAAGCTGTTTTGTTAAACTGAAATTCTCATTTCATAATTAACCCCTGTGCAGGACAAAAAAGACAAAACTGAACCTGCAGCCAACTCGAAGGACCAGAACTGAAGAGCTGAATTTAGTATATCAAGGTCAATATTGACATAAATAAGTAATTTTAAAAATGGATTTCAAAAATCAGATAAACATATAAAAAGCTTTAAAGTAAAACAGCCTAGGGAATATGCAAATAAAATCTCTGAAAGCAAATTTGGGGTTGATCCTAAAAACCACTCCTTATTAGAGTCAAAGAGGACAATTTCCTTGCAAAAATATTCTTCTGTCTTAAAGTTCTGTACACTGAGCAGGAATTTTATTACCAGTTTGATGGCCCAACAATAATCACCTCAGTGTTTGAGCAACTCTGCTCAGGCTGACACCATTGTGCACAATTTAAACCTCTGCTACCCTCCTTCTCCAGAAAAAAAAGAAATGGCTGGAAAGAAAAGCAGAGTTTCAGAAAGGAAACTTTTAAATGTTTTAGGATAGAGGTGAATGCACATCCAATGTATTTATTCGTAAAACTCTTTGGAATAGCCACAAGTTCCTCATATGGAAATGAAAATTAAAGCAAAGATGAAAGCATACAAGTTTAGTGCCCATTTTGCCTTCCTCCTAGGAACGTATTCCAACAGAAATCTGGGAAAGGAACTGTTTGGATGGCCCGTTCAAAGGGCCAGGCATTGTGCAGTGCTGAGAGGGTTTCAGTTTGAGCAGCAATATAAGCACACCTGCTGAAACATTATTCTTCAGTTAATGTTTGCTTGGGGAATAAGAGTTTGGGGTTGCAGTTTCTGGCTATGACAACACTGCAGGGGTAATTTGAAAAGGTTATTTCAGTAGTTCCTTTTCAATGGCCAGCATTTGAGTGCAGAGCTGCTCTGGGCTCTGCTCTGTTCTGCTGTGCTGATCCAAAGGAGTTGTTATCTGCAACTTGCTATTCAGAGAAGCTGTGAGAAGCTTAGTTTAACTAAAGATCAAATGAAAGCATCTCCTGTGGCACTGGGTGTGACCCAAACCTGGCAGCTCTTCTCTATTATGTACCACTGCTTTGCACATTGATGGAATAAATTGTGTGGCAAAGCTTTATCAGCCACGGGAAAGCCCCTCCAGTGCTCAGGGGGTTCTAAAGCCCTGGGTTTGTTCCTCTGAATGCAGCACTGACAGTCCCAGCCCGGGCTGATGTGTGACTCAGGCAGGGGCAAATGAACACCTCCAACAGCCCAGGGAAGCCAGGAATTGCTTATTTGTTCTAAAGAATATATTCAAAGTGTGCTTTGAACTTCCCTGTGCTCTGAATGGTGAGCAGGAAGAACACGAGAAAGGGGAGAGAGAGCAAACAAATCCCATTTTCTGACTTACAGCTCCATTGTCCTCAACGGTGCTTTTCCCCCCACCTTTGCATCGGCAATAACTCCAGATTTAAAGTTCCTTTATGCCAGGAAAAGGTTTGATCCACGGTCCAATTCTCATCACAGCATTGTCAGTCTATCCACAGCACACATCACTAAGACATTTGCATTTATTTTATAACTATTTCTATAGTATTTCAGATTTTTAGGGGGAAGAAAGAATTCTGATAAAAGGGAGACACAATATTATTGTTCTTAGTAACAACTCCAATGAAAAAGAAGGTAAAACTACTGTCAAATAAGATATACAGAAGCTACCTATATGTTTGTCAGAGATTCATTATTTTCGTCTCCTACCTCTGATAATACAAATTATTCACACAATCTTCAGAGAGAGGAAGGCAAACAACATAAAATATTCACTTACAAGCAGCTTATATTTTGTATTATGGTGCCACTCACAAATATTTGTCTATTGTACAAAATTTCACAGGATTCTTTCCAAACATATCTGGCAAATCACCTGCTTATATTTAAAGTCACAGTGCTAATCTTACTAATGCTTAATATTCCCTGTTCTGGCTTTATGCACAGAATATCAGTGATTTAGAGTTAAGTAAGTAAGGCATCAGAGTGAAAATCTCAGAACCCTGGCAGACCAGAAAGCTCTGTAATACCGAAGAGAAAAATCACTCCTATTTGAAAAATAATTTTACAAATATGTATTTCCAAGTTGAAAACGAAAAAAAAAATCAATTTTTTCCAACAGCATGATCAACTGTTCTGTTATTAATTGGCTAGAAGTTCATTTAGACACTGGGGCTGGGTGGAAGTAACACCAGTGTTCTGCTGCCACCTGCAGCCGAACCAAGAGGCCTCAATTCTTCAGCAGCAACCCAAGTGTGCCTGAATTTATATTCAACCATTAATATTATATATCCAGGGTTATTATCCCAAAATCTGGATGAGTTTTATTATCTTGCATTACTGAAGAGGGTATTGGTGAGGAATTCAAAAGGCTGATGCAGCTACTTGAGCAATTCAGGAGAATAAATGTATTAAAGCATTGAAGAGTATGAATATGTGTCAATTAAGCGTGGAATATTCAATACTTGCAGAAAATATTTCAACCTGGTCTTTATTTAATATTGAAAGTATTTTAACATGCTGTAATGCCTCCTTTTGGTCTTCCCCCATGGAAATCAGGAGCAAATAAAAGAAAATATAAGAATTTTTTGCTCTTCTGTATGGGCAGTGACAAAAAAGGTAACATAAAAATCAAATTCTGTTTCTTCAGAGCAAGCTATTAACAAAAAAAAAGGTTAAGAAATAAACCCCAAGTAAACATGCTGTGTTTTAAACCTGGAAATATTCAAAAATCAATGTACTCACTAATTGTTATTCTTATCATTTCTACAAGCTTTGGATCTGCTTAACCTTTCATTAATAAAACACTCCAAATACTTCTAGAGCCATCACAAACATACTTGTCACAACTCCTTGTGCTTTCCTTGTCACCACAATCTGTATAAATAGTTTCCTGAGATTTCAGGTCATTCCTCGAGGAATGAGGCAGCAGCAAAGAGCTATAACAGCCTCCGACCACATCCTGGTCCCCTTCTCTGGGCGTGTTATTTCTAAATATTTATTGACATCCAGAAGTCACCCAGCCCTGGATCTGAAGTGACAAGTAAGACTTGAATCACACAGCCACAGAAATTAAATGAACAACCTCCCACTGATCTTTCAGCATTGTGGAAAACACTCCTAATTTATGTGTAATCTTTAAAATAAACAAAGCCATTGCCAAGAGAGGCTCAGAAAGCTGGCGATTAAACCAGAAACTTTCTGTAACACATCTCCAGCTTTGAATGGCCTAAATTCTTATAGAACTTATATTGAATTAATATAGAATGGAAGTCACATATCCATGTCTTAGTGAGTGTGTGTGTATCTGCAAGTGTTTGTGTGCACCCATATTCATCTATTTTAAAATTAAAAGATATAAAGGTATTGCCTAAAGCAATGTAGATCTAAGGTATGAACAGACAAAAAAATTAAATAGGTCATATCCTGCATAACTCATCACATGTTGCTTCTAGAAAATCTAGATGTCAAATAAACAGACATCAATATTAAGTCAGAGGAATAGGTAAGAAAATGCAAATAAAGCATTATCTTTTGAAAAAATATTTATCCCAGTAGCATGAGCTGGAGCATCAGCACAGAAAGTGTGCCCAGCCCTGGAGTGCCAGGTGGTGCCAGTGCATGGAAGCCCCGGATCCCTGAGGCCCAGAAAGGAGCAGGGATCGCTCCGTGTTTCCCGGCCCGGTGTCCCCTCTGACAGGCTGGAACAGCACTGCCTGTCCCCAGCGCTGGCTGCCTCCTTCCTCCCAGTGCCACAGCTGCTCCTCTGCACCCTCCTGGCTCTGTTCTCCTCTTGCAAAATGGAGTGAGCCCCTCGTGGCATTTTCATTTCCTCGGAGCCAGGGAGGGGTGGCTGCTGTGCTGGCAGTGACTGCCAGGGCCTGGCTCTCTGCTGGCACTCCCCTGTCAGTCCCTGAGAACCACCCTGGCACATGTTTACAGTGATCAAAGTCAGCTGATACCAGTATCTTAGCACAGCCCTGACACCAGTGAAACGAGATCCGTGTTCTATATTCCCAAATGTAGGAATTCCAGTGGATCGCAGGGAGATCTGACGGGTTTGAGAACACAATGCCCTAACAACAAAACAATCAGGCAACGTTTGCTTATTAAATTCCAGGAGGATGCCATGGCTGGTCCTGGCACACTCTCCCAGAGCTGTTCCTATTGATTTTGCAGCTTTCCATTTTATGAAATAATACATCTCCTTTCGGAGTGTGTGTGTGAAACTCATCACTTCTGCTAATGTCATCAGCCATGAATTACTGCTGTGCTACATCGAGACTTCTTTCAGAGTTTCTTTTGGCACTTCATGTGCTCACTTCCACTTTCTGTCTGAAGCATTGCAAGATCATTAGCTAAATCTGGAATGCAATTGGAGAACACGCAGGCCGACAGAAGGATCTGAACCTCAGATTCCAGAGAGAAAAATAACTTATCAGGCAGATATCCTTATTGTGTGAAATATCTGGCATGGTGTTCCCTGGGAAACCACTCTGGCTGAACGCCACAGCAACTCACATGAACTCATGCTGGGTTTACTGCAAATTCTTGATAGCAAAAAAATGCACACGTCTGGTAACAATCCCAGCTGGGCATTATACCATCCTGTGCTGCAATTCCGTGCACCCAGAGAGGATCAAACTGTCCCGACCCTTCTTACCCAAGGCTGAGAAGGAATTTACCCAGGTACACTGCAAGAGCAACAAAGCTTTTCCCTCCCTAAGTGAGTTTCATGTTCTGAGTCGTGCCCACACGCTGGCAGAGTGGATCTGAGAGTTCTTATCCTGACACACACAAAAAATACCCCAGGGATGCAGAATGACTGGGCAACTCCTCCTTTCTCTTGGTCACTTCTTTGTATTTCTTCACATGGAACCTCTCTAATGAGTGACCTGCTAAACAGGTCACAAAAGAGCTGCCAGTGCCAGTTTTTCCAGATCAGGTGAATACCTGGAGAGCTGGATGTGGCTCTCAATCCCAGCTGAGAAGTGCAAAGCACACTCACATCAGAGGCAGCACTGCCTGGGCCGTTCTTTAGGAGGTGCAGAGCTGTCAGACCGCCCAGGGCTCCCTGGGGATGGATCTAAACATAAGATCAAATGAATTATCCAGCAGAACATTGCCAAGCTGAATGGGGTTTTTTTGATGGAAAAACAGGAAAAAATGTTGGAACTCTGGGAAACATCAAAAAGAAGTAAGAAAAAGAGGAAGGCAAAAAGAGCCTGAATTCTCTCTGCTCTAACTGTCATGCTTGCAGCAGCTACTGGCACTTCCTGGATGGTCACTCCATGAACTAATTGGTTCATCATTTTTACGCTGAAATGCTCTGTGCCTGGACAAGTTTTGCTTTTGTACTTCTCTAATTCCTTCAGCCTTTTACTGGCTTTAATGCAATTCAGTGCTGACTCAGTTCATGAAGGAGAGATGCACAGTTTTAGTTTGGATAGGAATTAAGGCGCTCTCCAGTAGCAGCAAGTTTTTCCTTCCTGCACAAAATGCTTTTTCCCTTTAGCACGCCATCCTTCCATTGTGCCCCTAATCAAATAAACTGATGAAAGTAAACATCTGCAGTTCAGGAGGCATTTGATCACTGCATTTGAAGCCAGGGGTTCTTTTACAAGTGAGCTGCCCTCTCCCAGGGTGGGACACGTGATTACCCAAGTCCTGTTGTTACAACAGACATGCTTAAACCACCTATTGTGTGTTCTCTCCATAATTCTATTTGTGGTTTTGTTCTGTCCTGGCTCCTGCTCTGTGAGCTCCTGCCTCCACTAATCCTCTTTAAATGAACGAGACACAGTTCTGAGGCCCAGAGATCTTGTTATCAACAATTACCAATTTCTGCCTTTTTGCAACACTTAAGGAATCAAAGGTACAAAGAGGATATTAAAGATCTTTCAAATACATGAATCAATAAGCCATATTGGATTAAAAGAATTTATCAGCAACCCTTTCATAAATCTGGAAGCATTAAAACTAAGAAATATTACAGTGACCCCAGGTTAAGTACAATAAGGAACAGAGCTGATGAAACATGGCTAATGATTGTGTTTGAAATACATACACACAGGGGGCTGGAAAGGCAGTGGAGGTTGGTCCCCTCCCTCTTAATCTTGCCCCACACCATTATTTTCATTGTGCTGCTACATCATTAATGTTCCCAGCCCACAGAACTAAATAAAGCAAAAAGCCCACTTTTCATCACAAAAAGACTCAAGAAATTTGAGGGGCCTGCAGCCCTGCAAATTCTGGTTCTAAAGCATTTTGGCCACTTAAAAAAGAATATTTCCTTGCTACCAGCCCAAACCAGCTCCATGTCTGTTATTTATGAGTTTTGAATGTGCTACATCAGAGAACACCACGTTTCCAAACATTGTTTAGACAAATACCTGGCAACTGCCAAGGAAAAGCAAAGCCCCCTCCCCACCATGGTTAGGCCTGCAGGGAGAAGGAGGAAAAGAATTTATTAAAACTAAAGTAACCGTGTGGCACCTTTATAATTTTGATAAGCCACTCAGTTTTCTTTTGGTACATTCTGTAGCAAAACACAGGTTAAAGAACAGGAGTGTTTTATAATGCACAGCATGAAATCAAAGCTGGGGAAGAAACCCTCTCTTCAAAGGTCAAATGTTTTTAATGTTTGATGGAAATTTGAAAAAGATCAGAATAATAAAAACTACATTAAATTTGGGACACTACAAAAAGTATAAAAAACTCCATTATAAAGACAGTCTTGGTTTTGTGTCACTTATTTGATGTCTAGAAAGTCTCATACCTTACTAAAGCTACCACCTACACCTCTATTGATGTAATTTATTTAAACAAACCACTGCAGGATTACTGAAATATATATTTGTTCCATTTCAATGAACATCTAAGCACCATGTCCCTACAATAATCGTATTCATTCCAGAGATAAATATTTTATAGCAAGACCTTACTATAAAGTTAGTATATTAACTCCATTCTTTATTCAAACACAAGAGACAAATTAATATCCACTCTGTGCTGATACCACACATATAAGGTATTTAATTTAACTGGAGTAGCTGGTAGAGTAAAAGGAAAAAAAATATTTAAAGACTGCATTGGAATACTAACACCCTTTTACAGCCCCTAGTATATTTATTTCTTTACTGCCTAATTCTGATGGGTTTATTTTCTTTTCTCTATATAGAACCTTTACCTCTAAGTTGGATTTGAGAGATTAGAAAGTGGATGGAAATTTTTCATTGAAAGGGGCCAAATTCTGAAAGCCCTTTTAACTGAATAATTTAAAAACATGGGCAGACCTGCATGAGCCTGGACTGGGCAGCCTCTGTACAGTGCTTTAAGGTGAGAATTTAAGGATTCAGGTAACCAGAAAACCAGGTAAATCAGGTAAATCCCACCAGCAGGTTAATCCCGGAAAATATCTCCAACAGGGTCCAGCATTATTTGCTGCAGAGTCACACCTGAGGTGACAGGCAGTGACAAAATTGAGGTGCCCAGTTCTGGACCCCCAGTAATAAACCAGATAAACTGGAGCCAGTTCAGCAGAGGAGCACCAGGAAAGGCAGCTGGAGGAGGGAGTCCAGGACAAGGAGCTGGGAATGGGCTCCTCTAGCCTGGAAAAGGGCAAGTTTAAAGGGGGGCACAGCAGCAGCAGCAGCTCCCTGGTACCCCCAGGGTTCCCAAGGAGATGGAACCAGCTCCTCATGGATGGGCTGTGTGGGACAAGGGACTGTGCTCAGGAACTGAAACAGGAGGAATTCTCACTGGATTGAAGGAAACCAAACAAAAAGTCCTCTCTGAGGGCATAACTGAGCAGTGCAACGGGCCAGGAGAGGCAGGGGAATCTCCACCCTTCCTCAAAAGCTTTTGAGATTGGACAAATTCCCAAGGAAGCTGGTCTGAATTAAACCCTGCTTTGAGCAGCAGGCTGGACTGTGGATCTCCCAAGGTCTCTACCAACTTGAATAAAGCTGTTTTAGGTCAGGCTTAACATCCACCTGTATCCACAAGATCATTCTTCAGAGAGTGGCCAGAAGTGACCAGGAAGAGAAAAAAATCAGAATTATAATGACTCATAGGTCAGGTTCCAGTTTATGGATTTCCAGAGCTGGTAGGGTGTTTCTTCTCTATTAACATCATGTTTTCAATTCTTGGAATAATTAAATCAATGCTTGTTGCAGAGCTTTCTTCCATGAGTATTTCTAATTGCTTTTGGAATCCATTTACGCACACAGCACATGCTACAGCCTGCTCCAAGGAGTCTCACAATTCAATTCAACAATGCAGGAAAAGAGTCTTTCATGTACATCAAACACTTCTTATTCATTGCTGAGCTCATTTTTTTTTTTACTCATTAGAAACCCCTTTTTAAAAATTTATTATTTTCAAACAAAGTAATCAAATGTAATCAAGCTGCCAGTGATTCTTTTGGAACCAAGGCAGCAGTGATAAAAATGTCCTTTTCAGGGTTGTTTTTTTCTCTCCCAAGCCTCCACACAGGTCTGGCTGTAACCAGAAGGCACCTCCAGCCAGATGAGGCATTTCATTGCTGTGTGGCTGAGTCAGGCTCCAGGAGGGCAGGGTCTGGACACAGAAGCTCATGGCTGTTCAGGATTTGATATCTATGCAATTCTTACTTGGAATATATATTATTTCTCATTATGACAGCTCCAGAGAAGAGAGGTTAAGAACAATAAAGGGCTGCCCTCCCTCATCTTTCAGCAGTGGTTTCTCCTCTTCTGAAGGTTTGCACTAAATTTAACTCTGCATTGTTACCAGAGGTGTCTCCTCCCAAACCTTTCAACGTGTGTTTGATGATCCCTCCCTGAATAACTGCTCTGCTCCTCTGCTGCTGGGTGCACAACAAGAAACAGGCTGAACCTGCAGCAAAGATTAAGGCTGCACTTGGAAAACTCTTCCAGCTCCAAGAGCAGCACAACACTGGAGCAGGCTGCCCACAAGGAGCCTCTGGAATCTCTTCCAGTGAAGGTTTCTAAGGTGACAAACATTGGACAAAGATGGTCTCGTTATATTTGAGCTTCTCTCTGCATGAGGGCCCAAATCAGAACATCTCTCTGGTCCCATCCCTCAGTGATTTCTGTGCTTGATGGATTCTTTTTCAAATTTTGGCTTATGTGCATTGTGCAAACAACACTTTGCTTCCAAAGCACTCCGTTCTC
Source organism: Machaerirhynchus nigripectus (assembly GCA_013397975.1). Classification (NCBI taxonomy): domain Eukaryota; kingdom Metazoa; phylum Chordata; class Aves; order Passeriformes; family Dicruridae; genus Machaerirhynchus; species Machaerirhynchus nigripectus. The sequence goes on from VZRQ01009575.1 coordinate 107,663, forward strand.
CTGCTCATTCATCAGGCTGTAAAGTCTGTACACACCATAAGACCTAAGCAGGTACAGCAAATTCTAACCATGTCTGAAGTTTGATGCAACTCCAGTAGATCACAGGGCTTTTTGCTTTTTAAAGAGAACACCAGATTTTTGTCTTATTCTCCTTTTAAAAGTATCTAAATACACTGCCTTCATTTACCATTCAGGCAGAGACCAACACATGCTAGAAAGACAAGTTTTTAAAACTTAATTCCAGAAAAAATGGCATTTCCTGGGCTCCCTTATTCTACTTGCAGAAGTTTGCTTTAAGTTATTACAACTTTTATATATTATCACATTTTTTATTTCTATACATTGAATTTTAAAATGAGAGAACTTGGGAGAGTCACTTCTCTGAGTTTATCTTTTTTAAGAGAGCAATGAAAATACAATATTTACGAAGTTTGCCCCAAAACAGAAGAGTTTGATTTGGGAAATGGGAAGATTATTTCAATTACATCTGTAGAAACTGCTTTAAACTGCTTAGAAAACCTTGAAATTGTCCTAATCATAACAAACACTATCAGATGTATTTTTAGACAACTACAACTGTTACATCAAAGGGGTAAAGTAGGGCATGTTAAGAACAAAATGATGAACTGAACTATGAAGCTCATTGATACTTTCAACAATGCATGCAATGTTACTATAACATATTTTTAATAGAATTTAAACTAAGCAGAACCCCCTGTATACCACATATAAACCTCCACTGGGAGAAATACTCAATTACTTTCTGCATGCATAATACCACTCCATAATACTCTTAAACTTCTCTACGAAAGGAGTTGAAGTTTCTAACCAGGGATTTGGTCACACTTCATCAGTATCATATTTACATGAGCTCAGCCAAACACCAGTGAAAGTTTTACTGTCAACTTACTTTGCATGTTCTGTTATTAATCCATCCAAAGCCCATTGAGGGGCTCCCCAAGGTGCAATCAGTTCTCAAATGTTGGGAAGGGTGTTTAAAATCGAGGCTAAATGGATTTGCCAAGGTATGGAGTTTGTCCTATGGCAAGTTTCAAATGTGTAATGCAATTAAAAACATTCTGTAGGACGGGGGTCCAGCTCTAAAGACAGAAAAATAATGCAGAACATGAAATATGGGAACACTGTGTACCTGTATGATCTGTACACATTTATAAATACATCATATATAAATCCTATCTATGGACAAATCAGACAAGTCCTAATGGATTTAGACACCCTACAGATAAAAGATACAAGAGACATTACAAACACCTACAGCATTGTAAGTCCATGTGCCTTTACAAGTGTTTAAAATATATTTCTATGTAACAACAGCAAGTTTTAGTTCTTCAACTATTACAAATAATGGCTGTGTATATGGGAATTTAAGGTCTAAAAAGTAAGTGAATATGAACTATTCTTTAAGTTAGTCACATAAAGCTGCACATTTTAAAACCATAAACTTCCCAGTCTATTAGAAATAGAGCACATTTGTATTTTAAGAGGTTTTCCAAGTGCAAGTGTGATTTACATTGTTCAGACACTTCCAGTTATTATTCATTTCCATGAAGGAATGCCCAGGAGAACGGCTTGGAATGATTCATCTTAGACTTGCACCAGTCCTGTACCTTCTGTTTACACCTGTGTCTATGGCAGAGGTTTTGGTGAGGTTTTTGTGGCTTTTTCTTTTTTCCAAAGCTGCATTTTCCCTCTGAACCACCTCAACAAGCACCATGCCCCTTCTTTTACAAATACTGCCATCCTTACAGAATATTTGAAATATTCTATGTGTTAGCTCTAAAAAAAAATCCATATAGTAGTCAAGAACTATCAAGGTCATTTCCTTTAGATGAGTTATGTTTTGTCTGGATTTTTCAATTTTTTTCCTCTGGCAACATATGGCCAATCAGAATAAGAAAATCCCATCTGTTTGCAATTGGTTTCAGCTACCATGCTTTAGTCTGCTGGTAATATTTTGAATTCTAAGCTAAGTAGGTCTTAAGCTGAGATTTTTTTTTTAAAATAGATCTCCACAAAGGAGAAGATTCCAAACCAGATTTAAATCAGCAGCGATACTTTGAGAAACAATTTTGATTTTTTCATTCTATATTATTATCAGAATAAAAGCATTTCTTTAGCTGTAGTTCTTAAAGATAAAAGCACAGGGGAAGTTACAGCCCCATTTAGAGTGTTTTTAATATTTATATATAGCCCAGTAGAGCATTCATTGTGCTGAGATCAATGACTGTGTGGAGTTCTGAGTTAAAGCACCAGTTGACAACAAAGCCTGGCTGCTGCTGGCATTGGAACCACACTGGACTTGTCCAACCAGCTTGGAGTGAAATTCCTCTCTCATCATCTCTTCCTGCTAAACAAACACCTGGGTGGGGAAAGGATGAACCAGGGCTGCAAGCCCGGGCTACATTTATTTTTGCTGGATTACTTATAATCCACGCCATTCCTCCTTTCTAAAACTGCCACTGAGATAGCCTTGGAAACATTCAGTACAACATAACACCACTTTTAAAGCAGCAAAACTCCTTTTGAGAAACCCAGCCCACGTGGCCACGGAATGATCAAATGGGCTACTGAATTCACCAAAAAAGAGGGCAATATTTGCTGTATTTAAGTTTTTATTCACCACAGGGTGCTGCACCCAACGCTATGAGAGGTGACTGAGGAGATTTTTGTACTTGTTAAGCATCAGCTAAAGCAAGCTGCACATTCACAAGACAAGGAAATCTTTCAGATTAATGTCTGATAAGGGAGTAAATAAACCCTACACCAAACAGGAATAATAATCTCAGCATTTCAGTTATTAAACCTACTGTGCATCAAATCATCTCACCAGTGCCTACGAGGAAAACTTTGGAGAATAAACACCTGATAAATCATCCATGCAGAAACACAGTTAAATACAAACTTATACAACGTCCACAGCCAAATGAAAATTTCAGGGCAGATTTATTAGCTTGTGGATGTTCCTAATTACTTGAAAAACTATAGGCTTACTACCAATGGTAACAGCAATCTGTAATAAGACTCTAAATCTTAGAAAAGAAAGAAGTCACTTATTGAAGAAACTGTTTCATTTTTTCTCTCCTTTTATTCTTCAATCTTGTAACACAAAGCAAATATCTGGTGGGCCAGGGCAGTGGGCCCTGCAGCAGCACTGTTATCCTGTCACTCCCAACAAGGCTCCCTATAAGTATGGACTCAGAGATGCAATGCAGAGGGCAGAGCAGGGGCTGATTTATTGCATTCAATTATTTTTGTTTAAAAGTTTCCTCTGGGGCACAAGCACATAATATATTGTACTTTCCATTACCTGGTGCAAATGTAAAACATACCTGAAAAACACATTTCATGCTTATAACATATTAAAACAACAAGTAAGATGTCATGGCATGAGTTTGATAGATTAACTGCCACTTACTGATGTTGTACTATATTAGTTAACAGCAAATTAATATCATCAGGCATATTTCCTCTTTTATACCTAAAAAATATTAGTATGGAACCAGAGATTCCCATAAATTCTTATCACTCAGTTCTAGAGGAGGCTTTTTAAGCTCATTTGGGACAAGATAAGCAGCAATTTCTCCATTTGTTTGCAAACCTGTTACTCATTCAAACCCTCTTCTACATCAGTTACCTTTTGCTAATTAGAAAATTTTTATCCTACAAGCCCAGAAACCTACACAGGCATCCCCATGGGTTTTTCACCATGATTCTACTTGATGCACACACACTCCTGGGCTTTAAGAAGCAGCTCTTAAAGAGCATTTCAACAATTTGTCCAGAGGTTCCCATAACTGTCCCTGCCATGGAATGTGATCAGGACCTTTGGCCACACGCTGATCTACACCAGGGCACAAAGGCTGATTTAGGGGAATGCTGAACACCTCAACCACCACAAGCTTTCAGAATTCTCTATGTATGGCATAGAGAATACTAAATAATTCTAAAAGAAACCATGAGTAGATATAAAAGCCATAAAACAGAGGTAGACCTGGGCTATGTTTTTAATTTTTAGGCCTAGTGTGGTACTTATGGTTTGATATGGAGTGCAAAGAGGAAGAAACTTTCTTTTAAGTGCTACATTTCAACCTTTGTCTTTAGTGTGCCATGAAGCATCAAAACAATTGGTATTTGTGCTCTTGTGCAGAAGCAGAACATCACAGCTCCTTTCCAAAGCACCCTTCCAGGGCTCTGATGCAGATTAGGTTGTGACAATATAAACCCAGCAGAGCTGAGATTGGTGTCACTGAAACACAGAGTCATGAAGGGAGAGTCAGCCTCCAGTTCAGTGATGACAAACGAGCTCTAAAGGCTGACATCCCCAGCTTCTGCCAAGAAGAAAAGCAAGAGCATCTTTAATGAGTAGCAATCAACTGCAATCAAACCAAACTGGTTGAGAACCCTCCCGTGAGAGGAGCGGGGCTGTGCTAATCCAGTAAAATATCAGCTATAAAGTAGAGGAAGAGCTCTAAAGAAGAGCTTGGCTGATGCCCAGAGCCAGCTGGCACAACTGGAACTGCAGAAAACAAAGCTTTGAAGGATCAGGATTCAGCTTATTCTAAAAATATTAATCGTAAGATGATAAATAGAGAAAAGTTAGTTACATTATTTCGTGCCATAAAGCCAAATGCTGAAGTAAGTAAACATGGATCTCTATTAAATCCTTATCTTCATATTTTCCAGATCCAGCCCATAAGGAAGTAAAGAGTGGAGGAAGTGGGTTCAACTAATTAAAAAAGAGGCAGCACAAGAGTGCAGCTGTTCCTGCTTAAGCACAGCTTCAGAAAACTTTGTGCAGTTTGGCAGCCTTGATCTCCAGGCATTTCACCCTGGTTTCCTTCACAAGAGGATGAAGACCTTGAACAATGCTGTAGAACACAGCTGACCTTTCATCCAGAATATCTTTTGTAGGTTTTGTTTTGTTTAAATTAAGAAAATGATTTTTAAAAGATTTTTTGGGGGAAAAAACCTTGGTACATAATAAAACATAGCTGCTGAATTAGAAAGCAAAATTGTTTGGGTAATTTTTTATTTTAATATTTTGGAGTGCTAAGCTAAAACTGGAAAACAGATCATATTGCATTTAGACTATTTCAAACAATAAAAAAGAATGACTGTGCCTGGTTTATTTAGAATCTAACGAGTGTTCTCAATGCAAAGGGGGAAGGAAGAAGTTGTGTGCTGGAATCCTAAAAGAGCAAGTATCAAAAAACTAGTGAAATGTGCAGCCCAGTGAAAGGTTCAGCATCTAATGATAAAAGCACAGCAGTGGTTCAAATGCAAACAAATCCTGCTAGAATGAAAAATCAATGAGCTTTGAGAAATTCTGACAATGAAAAGGTCCCTCTCCCTGTGAGATCAAATGGAGAAGCCCCATTAGCAGAGCAGCCATCTGCCTTTTCCTGCTCCCCACGTCCTGTACCACCACCCAGGCTACTTTCTCCTTCATCGATACAAGGACATTCACAATGGAGCAAACAGGCCCAAAACATCGGGAAAAAGGAAAATAAATTATCTGGGGTGACACAGAAAGGTGCCAGAAATCAGCCCTTAAAACCAAGCCCAAGCCAACCCAGGCCAGTATTTGGAAAGCAGAGAAAGAGCTCCTTGGTGCACAAAACACATCCAGTGCCAGGGGAAGGGATGAATCCATGAGCCTGAGGCACATCCCACGGAGAAAACCGATTATTCACACACACACAGATTAAATATTTCTATAAATCTTTTGCAAGGTTATCCCACACAGCAGTGGGCTAAAGGTTTATGGCAGCCAATGTCAAACAAATGTGATTTCCCTGAATGCAGCTGAATAAACCTGGAGGTGAAGGACAAATTTGTATTATTGATAAGTGTCTCTGACTTGTCCCCTTTGATAACCCTCCAGTGTCATTCCAGCCAGGCTAAATATTTCTAAAATTATGGCTGAAATACAAATTGTGAGGGAAGAAATTTTACAAGAGACACCACATAACAAAGTGCAGTAGATAACACAAGTTTAAAAGACAACAGGAGTAAAACTTCCACTCTCTTGAAGAGAAAATTGGCTCTGACTCATTCCCTGAAGGTGACATTCATAACAAAATCCAAAGCAACAAGTGGTTTATATTTGGGGTCTGTTTTATCAGCTGATAGCTGAAATCTGACTGTGAGAAAGGCAACATTCTTCTTCTATTCATGGCAGTTCCCTCGTTGCTTTGCATGACTTTCAAAGCAACAAAATAGTTGGGAAATAAATTAATAAAAGTTCAAGAACTACTCATTAACAGTCAGACATCTGCACTTCCCAAACCACCCAAAACAAAGCCTGGGTCTTAATCCCAGTGGATCATGTGGACAGCAGACTGTGGGGGAATGCAAGGAGTGTTTTGGCTACAGCACTAATTCTTTGCAGTGAATAAATATATTTGCCTAGAAAATAATGCAAAACACACATATTCCTTTCCAAATTCCCCAAGTGTCCTTTCTCCCTTTCCCCATCTTTTCTGAGGGGCTGTATTCTATGGACAAACATTGCTCCAATTCCGTGGCCTTCCAGCTAATTAAGAGGATGTGCCAGTTCTTTACCCCTGGAGTCCAGCTCTGTTTCTCTTCAACAAACTCTGATCTTCAATAAAAGTTATACTCAAAGTATAGCATGAGCAGACCAACTTTATACAATGGCTCTCACATTTATGACATGAGAAAACCATTTTCTCTATTGCTATAAACTCTAATGATTCATTTTAAACCAGTAAAACAGGGGGTTTAGCTGCCTTGATGAACTTACACATCCACTGTGGATTCATCTTTAAAGAGCATAAATAGCGCAATGCATCACAAAAACCCAAACCAAATCATTCCCCAGCCTGTGGCTTTATGAGTTACAATAAAAACAACCTTTATTTATTTATTTTTCCACCCATAAGTAACAGAGAGTGTTAAAATTTGGCATGGAATCTATCTGCATCTCAGTATTGTGCACTGATAAAAGAGATGGGAGTAATTTAAGAGATAACAACACCTGCTGGTGCCCCAGGGGAATGAGCTGCAAGCTCTTGGTGGGGTGGTTCAAACAAAATAACATTTACCCAAAAAAACCCACCCCAAACTACTCTGCAAGCTACATATTTCTTACTTTGAGAAAGAATGCACAGGACTATCGTGGCTTACTGCGACTTCTCAGATGATTTCCAAATGTTTCATTACTACGGAGTACGGGATATGATTTCTGATCCAGATGCTTAAAAGAACAAATCTAACAAAGAAACTTAATCTGAGCTAGACTTGGCAAATTTTCCAGAAAAAAAAAAAAGAAAA
>VZRQ01009575.1:114993-190764 GCA_013397975.1 Machaerirhynchus nigripectus
AAAAAAAAAGAAAAAAAAAAAAAGTAGAATGATGTTTTGGAAGCTGCTCAAACAAAAGCCAAAATGGAAATATGCCTCTTTCAACCATACCCTGGGCTGCTGTTAAAAGTAAGAGGGACACTTAGAGTTTCCACAAGTGTGAACTGCAGCTGAGGTTTATAAAATAGGAAACTTCGAGGTCAAAACTGCCCAAGAACAGTTCTTTACTTTTATCTTAAGCTAAAGCCACCATTCTCTACACTGTATTAACAAAAAAATACATATGAGAGGTCTTGCACATACATGGAAGATTCTAGATCAATTAGAAGGAAAACATCCATTTTTAAAAATTATGATTCTTTAAAAATAACCCACAGAAGGATGCAGATGGCAGAAGAGTGACACAGTCCCCTACTCAGTAATAATGCAGACTCTACAAACTCTAACCTGACCATTTCAGAGCACCTAATGAACACAGGCTAAACTTACAGAGAAGGTTTTTTTCACCTCCATACAGAGACACTGTAGGACAGAGAGCTCAGATCTGGCTGGAGTCACGTAGGATTTATGTGAATTCAAACGTGCTGAGGTATTGCTTTATCTGATAGCCTTGCTCCTCCCCTGAAGAAAGACAAGGCTAAATCTTTGTACAGCCACACATTCTCTCTATAAACAGCAGGAAAATTTCAAATCTTAGCCAATTCTTTTTTATTATTATTATTTCAAGCCATTCAGAGGGGAGAAAGAACCAAATTTATGTTTGGCTTCACTTACTTCTGGGAAAGAATTTGGCCAAATGTTTGTATTCCATCAAGGGGAAGAAACTATGAACTTCAACAATAAAAATAACCAATACCATACACAAATTACATATGGAAGAATGGTGGTAATTGTCTGTCTTTTCACCCCCCTACCTTATATTATTGCTGTATGGTTGCAATTTAAGAAGTAGGAAAGCTCCCAAAGTAGAATTCCTACAGTGAGCAAGCCAGACACAACTACTACAGGGAGTATCCCTGCACACCACAGACTATGTGGAGTTTAATTATGTAAATCTAGAATACCATATTCACGTCATATAAATCAATTTTATTCTACTTTCCTAACAAGGAGGAAAGGCTCACAGAACCCAGAGGTATCAGAGTTAGAAAACATCTGCAACAAATCTAATTCTTTTATTCTACTACAGCCACTTGGCTCCCAAAGTGTGAAAAATGGCTATCACTTAGTAAAGCTGGTGTCCAACTACTTGAAAGCACACTCACTTTGAGAATAAAAGTTAAATTACAAATGTTCTTACCTTGATTGGAGATTTACATTTTATAATAGCACAGAAATTTATAAGAAGGGAGAGTTCAGTATATAAAATTTATGATGAGTTTTTTCACCTCTATTTTAATTACGTAACAAGATACCAAAGTACAATTTTAAAAAAGACCCTAATACAATCATTAATATAGACATTTAGACTCCTGTCAGTGAATTGTGGAGCTTTTAATTTCCCTGTGCATGACTGCAATGCTGGTTTGAATTCAGCCCCACAATGGCCAAGACATTTCCCAGAGTGATAACAAAGAGGGGTTTTGTTACGGCTGCTGGAGGGGTCAGTGGCAGCTGCACCCTGGGCCTGCCATAATCACTATAAAATACTGGCCTGCAACAATAGCTGCTCATTGGAATATAAAACAATTGGAATGTTGAATCTGGAATTTCAGCAGCTGCTACTGGACATTTTCCATAGCTTTGAAGCATCAGCTATCAGTGCACTCATTTTCTGCATCTTCGCATCCCACATCTCATTTTAGTGATAAAAAACATTTGTGGGATTGTACCACGAGTCAGATGCCTGACATAAGCCAGTATAAAAATAATCCCACAAAAATGGCAATATTCTTAATCCAAACCATTCCAGACATGCATTTTGCAAAGGCAGTTTCTCCAGGAGTTGCCCTCGTGGAGCAGAGGAACAGCCTGAAGCACGGAGTGAGACGGGAGAAGGGAAAAGGCAGAGCCTTTCCAGCTCAGGCTTTCCTGTCAAGCCACTTTAATCTGCAAAGATACCTGAGTTTATTTAAGCCAAACTTTATTTTTGCTCCAGGAAGCAAGTAAAATGACTGCATTTTGCCACTCACAGCTTCAGTGAGCACTGGCCTTGCCTGATGAAAGATCACTTGATTATCGGCACCAGGCAGACAATAAATCACAGTGCTGTGACTGTCTCAGCATTTTATTACTAATATACGTAATTAACATATAGCCTAATACCAGCTTTGTTCCTGTACTTTTAAATCTCTCTCCCCCTAAAGAATATTAAAAGAAATTATTACATATTTTAAAGCAAATTGCAATATAGTGGAATTCAAATAATTCTGCTAGGTTACACATCAGGCTTTTTCTGACAGGCATGAGCAGGGAGGTAGGAGATGAACAACACAAATTAAGCACTAATTAACCTATTAAAAAAACCCAAACAACCTACAAAAAGTGGCTCTGGAATCCCAGCCCTGAATTTAAAAAATAATTAGTTTATGACCACCAAGCCCTTCTGTCTCTGCTGTGTGTGGGTTTGCTCAAAGGATCCCGTTTGCAGCAGCCCCAGGACAGAGCTGCTGCCACAGGTGCCTTATTCCAGACACGTCCATTCCAGCAGGGCAGGCCTAAAGTGAGACAGGCACGAGACTACAGAGCCAGTAGCACATCTAAAGAGAAAATATCTCTGTCAGCACCAGTGATAAAAACCATCCTCAGCAAGAGCATCCTGGTAGAAGTTCTGTATCAGATGCTGAGGATAAATCTACAATACTTAGGGGAAGTTGCACCACTCATCCCTACCCCAGACAAAGGAAAAATAAATTTCCAGGTGGGAAAGAGAAGATGTTTTTACATTTCCTTCAAGAGAAGGGAAATTCATGTCTTAAAAAAATAAGAGATCAAAAGCCCTGGTAACTGCAGGACAGAATTTAAAGGTTGACATGTATTTCTCCCTCAGTAGGATTTAGTTTCACTTAAATATAGCCCTCAAGGAATTAAAGAATAAAATATTCAGTCCCTGACACCTAGAGCTCTCAGCCTTCCCAGAGAACAGTGCAAGCATGGCTGTGATGATAAATACATGGCAGATTTTGCAAACAGAGAGACATTTACTGAAACACTGCTTAGCTTCTTCCCAGAGTCATAAATCCATTTTTTCTTCTTTAATAAGGCTTCAGCAAACAATATTGCCAGAGAGTTGAAAACAGGACTGATCCCAGTGAGGATCTCCTTATGGAGACAGGAGGAACAAACACACTTTGGCTGAGTGAAAAGAACCACATTCAGTGTCAAGCAAAAGGAAAGCACTTCAGACAGATAATTCCTGGGAGACAAATGATTCTGGCACCAGCAGAAAGAAGCAACATGAAAAACCTTTTCCAAGGTCACCTCTGGATGCACACCATCAGAAGGGGAAAGCCAGACTCATGGAAACTATTTAATTCATTGACACAAACTCAGGTGAGTTCCACTATTCCCCGGCCATCAGAACATTATTTCTTGGAAATTCTCAACAGGCAAGTGCTCAAGAGTTGATGTGTGGGCCACAGCCTTTCATACAAAGTACAATCACACACTGAAAAATAGAATTTGATTTGAATTAATTCAAATTGGTAACTAAATAGATCAGCTAAACTCAAAGTATCAGGGAAAGACAAAATGCAGAGCAGAAAAAGAACAGGAAAATACAAATTGTGAAGGAAAAGGAAAATTGTCCAAAAGAAATGTGACAATTTCAGTGTCACACATCGTGGACAAGAGTCCTTTGCAGCCTGATTTGACAACTGGCTGCAATGCCTGAGCACTGTTTTAGAGAGTTTCTATGCACTGGTGTTACATTACAAACATCAGTGTGCAATATCGTCACTGAAAATTCAGAAAGAAAATGATCGTCATGGTTGCAGAACCTCTATATTAATAGTACAGCTGAGCCTGTTCATAGCAATATATTCCTTTCAAATAACACAAGTAAATACTTATTTCTGCAACTATTTTCAGTTTTTATCTGTCAAGTGAATAATGAAGTCAATATCCATGTACCCAACAATGCCGCAAAGAGAACTTCGTTTCCACAGAACAATTCCATTTTGATTTTCTGGAAGTGTAATATAGGTCTGTGCTTCATAAATACTCAGTAATGATCTATGATCTACATGTGAAATGTTTAAAGACTATTTTACAGCTCACATGCTTCATTTATTTTAACTTACATTGTATGAAGCCGCCACCACATTTAACTGGTGGTATCAGCTGACATAAGCAACTATTTAACATCAAGCAAATGCAGTCAGACACTAAAATTATTTAATATAACCGCTGTCAGATGAATGTTATTATCCTCCTAACCTTCCAAGATACGTTTCAGTGCTCATATATAATAAATAATTGCCAGTCACAAATACTTTGCTTCAGAAAAACCCGCTCTTTCATTTAGTTTAGATTGTCAACAAAAGCAACGTTAGGAAGACCCAAGCTGATGTAATGGTTTTCATGGCATCTTTTCAACAACAAAGCCTGGATGCAAGATCTGACCACTCACAATTTCTAAACCAGATTATAAAGCTAAATCCATGCAGACCCTTAATGGATCAGGATTTTATTTCGAGCGCTGCAGAAACTTCGGTTTTGGCCAAGTCTTATCAGCTACGGTGGCAGCCAGATTACAGGAGATGTGCCATGGATAAGTATGAGGCACTCCCAGCTTAAACCAATTACACACTCAGCACAAAGTTGTCAAACTACAGACCAATGCCAAATCCTGACGTGTAATTTCTGTAATGCTTACAAATTTTAAGGAGAGTTGCAGTGAATGCAGCGCCTGTAGGAAGTGCAAACTAGAGCTGGGGAAATGTATGGTGGAAAGAGCAGGGTTTGGAAACACAGATCATTTGAGTGGTGTGCAAATGAGGGATCCACAGTAACTCGAGCTTCACCACTGCAGAATCTGCTGGATTTTTACCAAAAGTCCACGGTTCAAACTCCCCTGCATCTATTCATGGGCAGACAGATCTATTAAATTATTTGCCAGCTGGGAGTAATTTCTTTTACAATAAGCAGCGGAGTGAGAGGTAACTACAAAGCAATCCATAGCTGTCCTAATTACTCCTCACAGGCACGAAATGTGTGATAAAATGCATGTTTTGTGATTCCCTTCCCCTTTACTTGCTTCAACACTGTTAACCTGTAGCTTCTGACGGCCTTCTACAGTGCTCTTAAACCTGGTGAAAAAGCCCGAGACAGACAATCACTGTACAATTTAAGGCACATAATTAGCAATTATTTCATGCACACTTCACAATAATAATCTGTTACGTACTAAGGGGAAAGAAACATTAATGAGCTACTTCTGGTGCCGCTCTGTGTACTGTGTTTGCATAATAATGAGGCCCAATCTGCTGGAAAACACATAAAGGACAAATTAATAAGGTCGTCATTTTTGTCTAATGATGCTTAATACAGTTTGAGCAATCTGCTCGAGACAAAAGACGGGCACTCAGACATAGCCGATTATGCATTCGCGTGGCAGCTGAAATCTTTATTAAACAGAATGATGAATCTGATTAACATGTGATAACAAATATACAGTCTGGGAGCAGGGCCCTGGCACCTCCCGCCAGCTCCGCTCCGGCCCCTCCGAGGCTTTACTCAGATTGAGGTCAGACTGGAATTCCCGATAGGCGCATTAAGATAAAAGTTTGCCAAATGTGGTAACGTGATGAACAAAACAATATCCTGTTATATAAAAGCTACTGTCTCAACAGCTGACTGTCTAATCAGTGATAGCAACAACTCCTTAATAAGTTTAAAATTTTAATTGTGGGTTTCGTTCGCCTTTTAACATATGAAGGACGATTTAGAACATTAGCTAAGCTACATCTTAAAGCACCCCTACATTTATGCTACCAAAATATTCTAATTCCAAAGTACTGCCTTCTATTCCATTTCACAAACACAGCTATATCCCCAAACAGGAATGTACAATTATTTAGGGTGTTTTAAGCAATAATAAAAAATAATCATAATTTCTACGCCACTGATTTCACATAAATGGAGGTTTCTAGGTCAGTGGGGAGCACATGATGCGATTAAATTTGTAGAAATGTAGCAGTAAATTTAAAAATCTGATTTTCAGTAGAAATAATTGATAAAAAAGGAGGTTTTAAAAAATGTAATTTGTTAATCCCACCTTAAATTTAAGTCATGAAAATATAGTGTTGCCTCTTTAAACAGTGACCAAATCTAGGAGTAAATAACACCTCTTAAATCCAGGGATTCTGTTTTAAGCTTTCTTTGCTGGAGCAATGTGATTTCTATTAAATGAACAATTCCTTGCCTTCCAGAACCAACTGTACTTGATTTATGGTCAGCACATGACACGAAGTAATTTAAGATGACACACGATACCTCATGACAATGTACATGATTTAACACAGGGTGGGCAGCAGTAGAAACTATAATGTTGATTGTATCTCCACAAATATATTGCTCAGCACCAGCAGGAGCTTGGATTCAAGAGTATGGAACTGGGAGCTAAGACTGACTGAATCACAGCTTCTTCACTTTAATGCATCTGTGTTTGCTCTGGTAAATGATAGCACATAATAAATCATCATTTTCAACTCCTTGGACTCGATCTGTGTGCCTTCATTTACATGGATATACTCCCAATTACATGACAACAGCCAGTGAATCTAAAGCAAGGAGGTGATAAAATTAAAGCTGTATTTACCTCTACCATCATTCATCCCCAGTCCATCCTACCTTGCTAAATAAATGACATTATTTTCACACACAAAATGGAAAAAAAACGCCCCCAAAAAATAGTGGTTTCCTTCCTCACCCCCCAAACCCCACATTCAAGTCACCTGGCACATTAACCAACCCCTAAGACAGGGTTAGATCCAAGCAGAGATGCCAACTCTGACAATGGTTTCCCAGCTCTGTGGAAGATGATGGGATATTTTTTTTACCCCCAAGCCTCTCCTGAAACAAAGACATGCATTGAGAGATTAGATGTGTCTCTACCAAAGCCACGAGCTCTCAGAATGACTCTCCAAAGCCAGATGTGGGGGGGTTTAACCTCTTGCAGGCCTACAGGGTTCCAAGGTTTCTTTCTGCTGGGTAGAGAAAGAATATAAGGGAAGTATGGGAAAGGAAGAGACTTATCCAGAAAACCTGCAAGACTTAACAGTGTTTCTTTAGCTAAAAAACACCAGCTCAATCTACAGGTGGCCTGAGAACAAAACACTGCTTTGTTTTACATTTTTAAGCTAAACCTAGCTGATCCCACATTTACACCTGATGGAAGATCCAGAAAAAGACAGTTCAAAAGATAAAAGAAAAAATCATCTCATTATACCTCAGAGGATCCCTTTATCTCACATTCTGCCAGTATAAATTCCCTCAGTGTAACATTTCATTACGTTTGACACAAAATGAACGCTCAAAATGCCACGAAATCTTCGTGGTGGTTTTTGAAATCCCCACATTAAAGGCAAATGATGCTTCACAAACCTTGTCCCATCACCACACTGTCATCCACTGCATTTCAAACAGCTTGGACAGTTGATAATGACACACACAGGCCAAAACATAAGGATCATATTCAGCTTTTGGCAAAGATTTCGTTACCAAAATCTCTCATTAAATTCAACTGGATTTATATCCATGGAATAAATGAAGGAAAATGCAGGGAAGGCAGAGGTGTCCTGGGCTTACCTGCACAGCTCACTCAGGATTGAGCCTCACCCTCCACTTGTAAGAGTACAGAAAAAACCCAGAGTTTTCTCATCTAGATTTCGAAGGGTCATACTGAGAATTCAGTTTGCTCACACTGAAATACAATACCTATAAATAAATTTCTTCCTGTTGACTCCATTAGACCGTGTCCATGTTCACCCTTCAGGGGCTGATTAACTTCTTTTTTTAGTGCCAAAACTAACATAAAACTACATGTCTGAAAATTCAAGTCTACAGCACTTGGGTAAATATGTTTTGTTCTGGTTTTCCTTTCATGTAAGACATGGATGGTTGCTATTTTCCTATCCCTTTTCAGATGTAATACTACAGACACTGCAATGAATTAGGTATAGACAGTTCCAAATATATTCAGTGACCTGAACTCAGTTCTTCACTATAATTTCAAATCTCTGTGGTAGAAATTACATGAAGCATATAAAATTGATCTGGTAAATACTCGTTCTACCTTTTACAAAAATAGTGGTTTAATATTTCCTGTACAAATCATTCCATGATCATTTTACTATACAAAACAAACTGATCTGACTTACCCATGACTGCACTTTATTTCTGAAATGAGTAACCTCAGCTCCTAGCAAAGGACATGGAGAAATGGACTGAAGGGCACAGCTCCTGCACTGCAAGTAACTTGTCAGAGAAGATTCCTTCTCATTCCAAACAGCATTTAAAGATAAACTGCCACTGGGGTCTTTCAAAAAGAAAGAAAAAGTGGTTTATGTAGAGAGATTTTTAAAAGAGATAAAAGTCACAAGTTGCATTTCACATTTCCAAATGGTAAAGAATGCTCAGTAATCCCTCCTGAAAATGAGTCCTTGTGGCAAAAATCTCATCTCACTAACTGTGCCATGCTAACAGAACTGCCCACATATGAAATAAAAGAAATACTTTGGTTTTGGTCTCTGTAACCTGAAGAACCAAAGGGTTCCACATTCCATGAGCTGACACCTGGAATGATTTCCCACCAAACACAGCACTTCTGCTTTAACCACAGGGCACACGTGGCCAGGTCATGGATTTTAACTTGAAAGAAATGGAAAGGATTCTGTTCTCATTATCCTTTTCTTTTATTCTTCATCAGGATCTTATGAAAGGACCCAACAAATCTGGGAGTGAAGGGGACACTGGAGCTCATCTTCAGTGTTTGGTTAAACGTGCAGAGCCCACCGAGCTCTGAGGAAGGAAAAATCTCACCATGAGCTTCCCTAGAGGTCCAAGGGAGGGGTGTCAGTGCTGTGAGTGGTATTTCATTTAAAGCAAAAGGCCTTGACAAATGTAAGCTGGAATTTATCAGGAAGAATTTACCTTTCACTGGCATCTGATAAACCTTCAAAGTTTCTTTAAGGTGACCAAGACTTGCAGCATCTGAGATGACCAACATCACATTGTCATCTTCTGAAATGGCATCTCGTTTACACTTACAATTATTAATGGGTTCTTTACTTCTTACATTGGCATTTCTGAAGAGTTTCCAGATTATTTTCAGCTCACTATTACTGTAGCAAGCTTTTCTCAAAATTCCTATAATTTAAAAAGTGGGGTGTAAGAGTTACATACACACATGGTTTTGAATACAGTACTGTTCAACCATGCTGCAAACTTTCCACATTTACAAGATGGTAATTTAGGCCCTGATCCAATACCCACTGCAGGCAGTGAAAAGACTTCTATTGCTGTAAATGGCCCTTGGAAGAAGGCCTTATTTAAAATTTTTAATGTGTCCAAAATTTACTTTTCAACAGATAATTTTCCCCTTGTAATTACTCCCAAATTGACCAGTGAGCTTGAATCCACTTTGAATAAAGCCATTTATTTTTCATTTTCAAAATTTTTAACCTTCCTCAATCAACTGGCATCTGAGATTCAGCTCAAACAACATAAAACTTCTTGCTGACAACAGACACCCCAGGAAGTGTAGCCATTGCTGTACCTCAGAATGATTTTACTGAACACAATGGTTCCATTTCACAGGTTCTGCACTAGAGATATGATGATACTGATAAATTAAGGGAGTGAATGAAAGGTTCCTGATGAGATTACCCAAATCTTAAAGGTTCTTTAGGGAAAACAGGGAAGCAAGAAGTGGCCTCCATGACCTGGGCCTCCCTTTACCCAATGTAGACTTTTCTAAATGGCCTGATTTTGGTAAGTCCAGAATATGGAATATCTCCCACTGTTCCTCAGGCACAGGTTTGGTTTGCTGAAGAGATTTGTCCTTTCTTGGTTTCATTAGATCCAAAGACTGTTTAAGCACAAAGCAGCTCTAATTGTTCCTGCATGTAACTGATGAGAATATCTTGTAATTAGGTCATTATCACACGTGGCCCAGTGGCCTGAAGATGAGGCTTATTTTAAAAAATAGTAGAGATGCTGTTGCTTTTATCAGCCTTTAGACCTTCCCAAATTAAAGTGTCTCACAAAACCACAAAGAATTCCAAAAGCAGCTCATCCTCACTTTGTTCCATGTGCCAACCACAGACTAAAAACCAAATTCATGCAAGGTAGGTTACACATTAAAGAACAGGAGTGGAATCATCTGGCTTTTTGATAGTTCCATGCAAACGTGCACTGCATTCACTGAGTTACTGTGCCAAGGTATTCCCAAACTTCCCGCAGCAACTGGTAGCAAAATACCAGCTAATCCTGAGAAGAACAAACGGCCACTACGCTCCAGATAATTCCTTCCAGCCTCCCCCAGGGGCAGGAGAAGCCTTCAGTTAACTCTTGAATTTCAGATGCCCAGGGTAGCTCAAGACAGCTCAGTGTGGCAGGACCACTGAATCAAGAAAACTGCCAGAAAAAATACCTTCCATGAAATAATTGTTCTTGTCACAACTCCCTTCTCTCCCCCCAAAGGCTTTCTGCAGGTCTCTGGTGCATTCCTGATAACTCATTTATCCACATACCAAATCCAGTGGAGAAATGAACCAATTATTCTAAAATATCCCTCCAGCATCCAAAACTGGGAAAGTAAAAGGGTGGATCAGAAATCCCACCCTTCCCAATGAAACAACTGATCTTACCCTGTGCTTTGGGCAGGATTTCAGCTCCACAGACAACACAATAAAGTCCTTTCCTGCAAGGCTGGTCGTGTGTTTCCTTCCAACAAGGCAATGCACAAATGCATGTAAATACTGGTTTGCAAATAGTAACTATGCAGATTGGAACATTTAATTATAAATAAAATCACACTATCAAAATTGCTTCAGAGAAACACAGTACTTGAAATACTCAAAGGAATCTGAGTCAATGTTTACCATTTATATTAGTTAATAATTCAATATACACCATGCTAAAAATGCTTAACCTCACTTAAACAGAAACACTGTCATATAAAATCTGAGGTATTTTATAGCCTGTAACACTGCAGGCTATCAATTTGTTGGGAATTTTGCAAAGGAGCCTGGGATGATTGGTGCCTTTGTGTTTCCCAGGAGAAACAAAGGTATCTATTGTGTAAATCAGAGATCTACAGATCAGGAAGAAACTATTTCATTGTATTATTTCACTTGAAAAATGATACAATAAATCATTCTTAATTCCCTTGCACCTCAACATTCAGCAGCCACTCAGAACAGGTACTTTAGTCCATGGATGTGGTACCTTTCTCTCTCGGCAGGAGCCACTTTGCCTAAGGGCAGCTTTCCTTCTCCTGCATCTCCTCTGAACTTTCAATCCTTGAATAAATTCAAGATTTTGTTATTATTTTAGGCAACAGAGATTATACTGAGCTATTATATCAAAGTAGGAAAAGAATTTTCAATATTTTAGCCTTGATAGATGTGATAAATCCAAATAAATAACTCTAGAAAATTTGGTATATTGACTTCACTTTGCAGGCTGGGCAGCATTTAATTCTGAGAATCACCATAAATATATTAACTATAAAGAACAGACTTACCTCTAACATATCAAATAATGCAGTTATCAAATATAAAGACAAATTAAGAATGAATTTAAACCAAAAGAAACAGTCCACCCCTTACCTTCCAAACCCAGCACAACACCAAGGGGTTTTATCCACCTGTTGATTTGAGTTTTTAGAGGACAGAAGTTTTTTCAAGGAAACATGGTATCAAGTGCTGATGTTTCAATACATATTTTAGAAATAATGGGTAATTTAAAATAAAGTGTAGGTGTTGGAAATGAGTGTGGTTTGACACAGAGCAGGCCTTGCCTTAAAGGATTTCTGATCAAAGGAAGAGGCACCACAAGATCAAGAAAGGAACAGTCTGCTCCAGATAAGGAAAGGGAGATGGATTTTCTTCTTTTTCTTTTTGAATGTTATGGATTGAAAGACAGACAAATCTTCTGAAGGACAAATAAGAGGCTGTGAGCCACCAGATGAGCAAAGCTTAAGTGATTTCTGTTATCTGTTTAGATACAAAAATGCAAAAAGTGGTTTGGTGCAGAAGATTTGCTTTAGGAAAACTGAGGATCAAGCCACTGGATTCTGGGGAACGTGGCTACAAAGCACCTGCCACAGCTGCCAGGACAGCTCTAGAGCCCAGTTACCAACAGTAACTTTATCATTATTTAAATAGAAATTAGGAATATTTATCCTTAGATGTGTCAGATGTTTTCAATACTGGAATTTCTGCCATATCAAGTAAATCAAACCCATCAGTGAAATCCAGGAAACCTAAGCCAAGGAAACTTGATCATCAGTACTGCAAAAATTGAACCAAATGCCTTATGCCAAATACTGCCAGTTAAAGAAATCCACGTGTTCTTGCCATTCTTGCAAACAGTGTCCAATTTCATAGAGCTGAATTGATTGTGTAAAGAAAGGGCACAATTTAAATCCTAATGATACGAGCACGTTCACAGCTCTGTAGAGGTGGATTCAAAATGTTATTTTTAGATGAACCTCTATGGAAAATAACCAGTTAATAATTTCATTTCTACTCTCAGACAAAAGATACCAATACCTGTGAACCAATCTTTAGATTGCAAAAATCCTGCATCTTCACATTAATGTAGGATGGCAATGAACAATCTTTTCTTGAGAAGTCAATATGTTTTATTACAGAAAAATCCTGGCTGTTCTCATTGCAGTAAATGAAAGAAATATTTAAAATACTTCAAAAAAATAGACTGGGCAAGATTCAAAGACCTTTGAGGACAATTTACATTTTAGATGTTACATGTAAAATGTGCTTGTAGGACATACAAATAATAACAGGTTTTGACACAAATAAACACAGAATCCAACCAAGAGAAATTAGATCCTCTCACAAAAGGAAAATGTAAAGAAACCTCACGTTTTTCTCTGAAGAAGCCTCTCATGCTCATCAAATATCAAAATGTGCACAGCTCCTGCTGGACATTTTGATGTAAGAAATTGGAAGAAATCAAAGTACTGGAGAACACACCTGTTGTGGTATTGAGGCTCAATCAATCTATGACTTGATCTGCAAAGATACTGTTCTTTATGTTTTACTAAAAAAGCCCCAATCTAACAAATGCAGAAAACCATAATTTGGTTATATGGGTGTTTTGCTTTCTGAGGAAGACCACAATTATTTCACTGTATTTAATGGTGGATTAATTAAATCCGTAATGGACAAACCAACAATTCCAACTCAGATCCTAGCTGGGTTTCTGTTTAGAATTTCCAGACATGATGTCCATTAGCCATGAAGTCAGGATGAAGAATCTTCATTGTATCTCTAGAAAACTGCACATTGCAAAACTCTCCCAGTGAAAACCCAAGAAATATAATGAGAAATGGAGCCCGAGGGATGCTTTTGTTCCATGAGGACAAGGAAGCTGTAGCTGCCCTGTGGTGTTTTAAGGGCTGCTCACCATGATTCCCACAGAAACTGTCACCAGGTGCCACTATTGCCCAGCAGAAAGGATGACACACCTTTATTTCGGGATCTGGAAAGGCTGATTTTCCTTTTAGGGGAAGGCTCCTGAGAGCCTCCCTGCTCTGCTCCTGCTGCAGCAGCCACCTCTACAGCACCAACTGCACTGTCCCTGCTCCTCTCATCTTCCATAATTCCATGGGGACTTCTCCTGCCAGCCTCAGCTTTTTTGGTCACATTCAGTGTTTGTGAGGTGTTGATGGCAAAAAGATCAGCAGGGACTGTGGAGTTCCCACATTCCACCCAATTCCCAACGGCACAGCAGGCTGGAAGGGGGGGTTCAGTTCTCTGTTCCTCTGGTTCTGCATCATCATAGAGTTCTGGGGTGAAGTAAATGCTCTCATCCTCATCCTCTGCCACATCTAATGCTGAAGGCTCAACTCCCCCTGCAGCTGAAGGGAAATCCCTGCAGGGCTCAGCTGGAAGCTGGAGTTTATCAGGGTGTCCTTCAGCAACTGGAGCCTCAGCATTTTGAACTGAAAAATGAGTTGTTTCCAAACATGATTCTGGTCCACTTGGTTTATGTTCTGCAATTAATGATGATTGGCATTGATTTAAATTATCAATAAGGTCACTAGGCCCATTCACATGCTCCTGTTTGCTGCTTGCTGTGGCCCTGCAGTTCTTGGCTACAGGAGTTGAAGTCAGTGGTTGAGAGCAGCAATTCTCTTCCATAATATCAGCATTAGCCCAACCATTCATTTTTTCTGTCTCTGTTTTAATTGCTGGCATTTTAAGGGTGGAGTCCATATGTTCCCTTCTTTGTTTTACATAGTGAGAATGCCTCTCTACATCAACTTTCTGGTCACCTGTGAAAACACAAAACATAAATGAATTGTACCTGATTTACAGCATGTTTAGCACATCAAAATTACCACTGTTTTAGAAGGTTTACAGTGATTTTATAATCCTCATTAAAAACAATAATACAAACAAAACCCCAGATGTTACAACTATCCTTGCACATGAATTGTCTTAATTAAATGAATAGATTAACAGGCATACAAGGGTAGAGTATGACTGGATTTGAAATTTATAATCTTTTATTATTGTCCCCTTATCTTATTCACCTCTTTCTTGATTGAAATGAAATCATAACCTTTCCTAAAATTTAGGGATGGATATTTACTTGTGAAGCTGGAACTAGAGGAGATCACGTGGAAGGTGTCTCACAGCAATGTCTAAACAACAGATGTAGCTTGAACCAGGGCACTCGACTTGCAATAATGCTGATCTTGATGGGTTTTAAATATATTTTAAATTATCTTTATAGTGTTCAATGGAAAAAGAAATTAAAATGAAAACATTTTTGATTGTACTACAAACTTACCAAACATTACTGTTTTAAGACAACCAGATGGAACGAGAATTAATTTCAGTCTGTTGAGCACAGCTCACCCACATTTGTGAATAATTATCATTTTCCACTATAGCACTTCTGTAATTTTAAAAAACATTTGTTTCTTCCCAAAAAGACGCAACTCCACATTTGAAATTGCCAATGGAAATGAACATACTTTGTTTCACTGTTGCCATGCTGTAACTTGGCTGATTCGATGCTGTGGGATGAACTGAGCTGATGGCTGCAGTAAAATGAACCTCTGAGTCCCAATTTTGCTCCTGACTTTTAGCAGGAACATCTGGTGATAGATGAATGGTGGCCTCTGGTTGAGAGCCTTGTGACAGCTCCCTGGGATGGGAAGGGAATTCACTGCTGTGCTCTGAGGAAGCATCCCCACTCCCCTGGTTCCTGAGAGCGAACGCGTGCAGCGATTCCAGAGCGCTGCCGAAGCTCCCGTGGTGCTGGATCTGCTGACGGATCCACTTCGATAATCCTGGGGGGGAAAAAAAAAATCCTGACTCCAAAATGACAGCAGCTATGTCAGGTATTCCACATCAGTAAACAGCACCCTGGAGTGCAAGTATTTCTATGTAGGTATAGCCTCAAAGATTTCAAGAGTTTGCTCACGAAACTACAACAGTGCAATTCCTCCTTTCCAGGGCTGAGAACTTGATTGAATCAGTGGTAGTATTCTGATAAGCAATAGTAAAAATATCCTTCTTTTTCTCTTAAGAGCCTTTCCCTTTTTCACCAGTCTTTCTGTCAGGTTCAAACTGCTGCCTTGCATAAACATCATTATATTTCTTTGATGCCTGGGTGTTCATTCTGCTTGTTATCATGAATTATTTAAAAGCAACTTTCACAGAGTACAGCTACTTATTATCATATTAATAGGTTCCGATAAAAATTTGAATATAATGAAGCTTTTTACAACTTTGTGTCAGATTAAGTAACAGTAACTCAGAAAGAATCACAACTACTCCACAGCTACAATATAATACAACCTCCTCCTATCAAAATAATATTTAAAATTCTTAATATCAGATGTCTTGAGCAGAACAGCTTTTTAGATGATGCTGGAGCACACAAGGGTGAAGTAAAAACTTACTTCCTCAGTTTTAGAAAGTGTTTTTGAACCCATTTAAAAATTCTTTCAATAGCAATTAAAAACCAAAAAAAAATCCTAAACCCACAACAAGAGAGAACTTCATTCTTCTGCGAAGTTTTACTTTTTAGAGAAAGGAATCTTACCAAATCTTGAACACAGAGATTATTTCTATTCCTATATAAATTACTTGTGTTTACTCCCATAATTTCAATGTATTTTTAGTGCAAACACATCAGAGATGGAGCTGGACTCAACTGCAGCAGCTGAGCTCCACCTGCTGACTAAGCCCAGCATGGGCTGGTGAGCTCAGCTCTGCCCAGCAAAAAGGGCAGGAACAAAAGTAAAAAAACACCCTTAAGCAGTTTATTTCCTAATTTTTATCTCTTTCTCAAGGTTGTGTGCAGCATCTGTTTTATTTCACCTGCATTTATTTCTACCCAGTATAAAACTATCAACAGAAACCCCTTGTAGTATATTGAATATTCAGCAGTTCAGTTTCTGTTCCATGGTTGTGGTACATTCTGACCCTTCCTACTCACCCGTATTTGTACAACCATATTTCTGTAATTCTGAGTTTTTAGTATTTTTCAGTATTAGGAAGTTTCCCCAGAAGATTTGCACCCCTTACCAGTTATGTATTTATTGGGGTTATTCCTGAAGCGGTCGTCAACTAAAATAAGAGCGCCCCAGTCATTCCTGTGCCTTATACACCTGAAAGTGAGGGGAAAAAAAGAGTGTTCATGTAATTAGAGGGCACACAGCAAAAATCTGTGGGAATTAGGAAACAGGGATTGCAGTAAATCAGCTGGAATATGCAAAATTATACAGGGAGTGCTTTTCTACTGTATGCACCAAAAATTGTTATGGATGCCACAGAAGCTTGATTTTCTTTCAACTGTTGAATTTACTACACGAAAACAGCTAAATTTTAAAAACCAAAACACACAAATATTCAACAGCCAATTAAACCACACCATTTATTTCCCACTCTTAACTGTGCAAGGTAAATATTACAGAGCTTCCTGCCATCTTAGTGGAATGTTCTGGTTTTATCAAAATCCTCCTCATATGCCCTCATCCTGCCCCACAGCGCAGGTTAGCAAGGGCTTTGGCTCATGGTTTCACAAGGAATTTGTACCTTTATGTCAGAAAGGAAGCCTATTCTCTCTGTTTAAGTTTAGACCATTCAAATGATAAATTGTACAATAAGCAATCGTCACTACAACTTGATTTAAGTTTAAGCTGATTTCACAGTTATTATTTCACTATTGGTATTCCACAACTGAGATTTTTCTTACGAAATTTTAATTAATGCTCTTCTATTCCAAAGAGGAATTTAAGAAATCAGACCTGTAACAACAAGAATCCACAATGAGATTTCCTAATGTTACAATTTCTCTCAATTTTCTCTCTAAGCCTTCATTTATGTCATCACACTTGCATTAGGACTAATTCAAATAAGAAGAGTTTTCCAGCTGATGTTTCTGTGGCTCTGTGTATCCATGACAGATGCACAGCACCTATGACAGATATGGATGACAGTTCTAATCTTTATATGATAAATTCTGTTGGAGAAGGATGAATTAATTCTACCCTGTTAATAACATTTGGGGGAATTTTTCCATCTAGGAAAGGGAAGCTATACCACTTCTTCTAAATCTGGGAGGAGATCAGTGAGCACGATAATTGAATTGACCTTTTGCAAAGGTCTGAAAAACCCCACTGCTATTTCTCCCTTTCAAAAATACTTGTAGGCTAAATATCAAACAACTGTTCTGAGCCCACTGAGAGTGTGAACAATTAGTGCATTGGAAAAGTCCTAAGGATTTTCATTTGCTTTAAAGCTCAAGAATTATTTGTCTCTGCTCATGCTTTTTTTCCCCCCTGTATATCTGGACTATGAGGAATAAAACCTACAAACAAACTGAAGTGGATTCTGAATGTAAAACAAAATCTCTGAATTATAACAATGCTGAAATGCACAACTGGCTGAAAAGCAGAGAGTTGTCAGCACAGAGCAGCTCAAGAGACAAAATCTGCAATATGAGGGGTTTGGCCTTATTTATCCCCTCTGTGTCAAAAGTGGGGGAGAAATCCTTAAAGATCTCCCTAAAAAAACATTCTGCAAATTTATATCGTTTTAGTTATGTTTATCTCACCTTCCCAGGGCTTGGTTGAGAGCTCTGTAAGCTTGAATTTCATACCACTGACTCCCTGATAAAAGGCCTCTTGTACTTTTGTGCTGGTCATTGTACTTCCTCTTCAATTCAACCTAAGAAAGAAACCATAAAATATTGGGTTTGTTCATGATTTTGAAAAGGATATCTTCTAAAAGGGGAAATGAGCAAACACTGATTAAATAAGAGAATATATACATTTTGCTTTGGTGTTTCAACGCTGTGTTTTGTACACTAACCAGTTCTGGCTTCTAAAATTGCTCTTAGATGTGAACTGATCCAATAATTTAAATGCATTGACACGAGCACCACACACTCATCCAAATCTGTGCCAGCACGAGAAGGATGAACTGTTCACACAGGCAGAAAATCCCAAAGCAGGTACAAGTAGATGAACTCCAAACCCCAGTTTTATTGGCTCTTCTGGAAGGAAATGACCCACTGGAGATCTCCATCCTTCCCTTTATCACAAAACCCACTCCTTACCTAGAGCTGGGACCAGACCCTACTTTTCCAAGTGAGGGTTAAGCAAATACAACTTTTCTTCCTCTACAGAAGCTGAGAAAGAGCTTTAGAGACACGAGTGGCTGCTCCCAAGGACCAGAAGTCAGCAACACCAAGCCTAATTCCCAGCTTGGCATCACCTCCTGTGGGGTTTGGAAATGTTTCACCAGAAAAAGGGGCAGCCAAGGCCTGCAAGGCCATGGGGAGATCAGGCAGGGAAAAACATGTTCTCCTTTTTTAAAACACTCCATCCCTGATGCTTCAAAATCTGGAATCAACTGCCCAAGAAATCCCCTGCCTTCCCTTCCCAATCTCATGGATAGTCACACACACAACGCCTGCTCTGAACTGGAATAATTTGCATTAGAATATTATATAGATCAAAAGGATTTATTATGATTATTCAGCAAGGGGGACAGAATTTTTTTTTTTTAAACAAACATAAAACTACACCAAAAAGGGTCTTTCTGTTGCTCTTTTGTACAGTATTAACCTTTCTAAACTGACAAGTGAAAGGACACGCTTCAGGAGAGAAAACAGCAGACTTCTAACCTCTTCTGACAGGTAACTTTCAAGTTGCATTTGGGTAAGAAATTTTATTTTATGTACTTATGCCCTTTAAATTGCCTGTCAAATTTACAAATTCAATCTTTACAGCCAGAAAGTAAATTCAGTTTGATTTCACAGATTTAATATTTGTTCCAGTCACTCCGAATTTGCTGACTGGCATGTGAGGTTTCCTTCGTAATTTTCCAAACAGAAGTTGATTTCTTCTGAATGGTTTATGAACATTAAAATCATTCCTTAAAAAGGAACTTGGGTTTATCTGTGCACTTCTACAAACTGAAATACTACCTGGAGAAAGAAAAGGGTACTGCTCACCCTTGGAAATGAGGAATGATGTTAGAAAAGTTCACTGAAGCCTTTAAGACATAACCATTGACAATCTACTCCTGAATGTGTTTTTCACTTGTCTTCTAGTCCTGCTAAGTTTTATAACAATTTCCTTTTTTGAAGAATTTTGTTACCAGTAAGATTATGGCCATTTGGAACAAATGGAGGTTCACCAGCCCCTTACTTTGCCAGCAGACTGTGCAAGAAATACTCAAATAACTGTCCTGTGTCTGATGCTGAAAAAATGACATTATTTTTAAATCTGTGCATAAACTGACTGAAGTAGCACTAAATGCAAGCCAGTCAGATCATCTAAATAAAATACATTACTTCCACATTCTTCTAATACATGGCAGTGTTAGCAAGTGTTTACTGCTTGTATGCACACCACCAATGACACTTCATTGCTCAAATTATATAAAACCCATTTTTTAATATAAAACCCTATGAGTCTGGGGTTTTTTAATCTCAATCCCTTGTTTTAAGCCTGTGACATATCTTTAAAACTTCCCCATATTAATTTACAAAGGGTTACCAGAAAACAACCATCACGTTTCCTCACTGCAGTGCTCCTGCCTCAGCAGGAGCTGCTGACAGCCTGCATTGCTGCGAGTTCAGCCTGCACGGGGAGGCTGCTGCAGGTAAAAGGCCAGGGCCTGTCATTTTAATGCAATCAGAATCCATTTCATTGTGGAACTGCTGCGTTCCCCCCCATCAACCCCACGCCAGATTCAAGCTGACATGTTACATATGTGAAAAAGCCAGTGCCTCCTGCTAGCAAATATCCACAATGTGCAGGAAACCACAGGCTAGAAGGGATTAGTTAAAATGTCAGAAGACAGCCTTTTACTTTTACCTGTTCATCCTTAAAAACATCCTCCCAGCTCTCGGGCAGGATTTGCAGACAAAGAGCTGCACAAGGCCCCTGGCAAGCTCTGCCATCCTGTAGCTGTCACCCAGATTAGGCTTTGATCTGTCTGGGAGGTCATGGGCACAGCCACGTTCACTCAAATCTCCCCACGTTCTACCTGCAAACCTCTCCTGCTTTTAATGCTTAATTAGTTCGACATCTTTCACTCTGGAATATTAACTGGGAAACAGCAGCGAAAAAAGATAAATGCCATGAACAATTTTTTTTTAAAGGCTTGGAAGGATACTTGGAGGCAGTTTGTGCTACAACTCAAAAGGCTTTTCCAGTGTATTTTTCAAACAAAATTAACAATAGAGGTTTTTCTCCAATGCCAACAACGTTAAACGACATTTGTTACATTAGATTTTAAAATAAGTTACCTGTGGTGACATTCCTTCACGTGAAGGAACTCAGATTTATTCAGGATATAAACTGATTTATACTGTGTTGACCATGGATTATACAAGTTAGTTCACAGCACAAAGCTGAGAAGAGCAACTCAAAAACTACAGCTTAGTTTTGACCCCCCCCCAAAATAACCTGCAAATTCACACAGAGAACCTGCAGCCTTTTAGCAACACACTGGGCTGAACCAGATTTATTCAGAATTAACAAACAGTATTTAACAGCAAGGTATACAAGTATCAATCTATCGTGGACTAATTGTTTCTAAAGAAGAATTAATCTGAATACTGTCAACTGATTTATCACTGCCAGTACCACAACATGAAGGTTGAATGGACTAAGCCCATTTGTTTATTTTGTGCCATTTAAATCAGCAAAATAAACTATGTTTGCTTTTCCTTCATCTGGCAAAGTATGGAGGGGTATTTTTAATGCATTCACTGAACCAAATGCAAACTTTGCTTTTTAAGAACAAATATAAGTAACAGTTTAGAATTTTTTGTGTTTAACAAGTCAGGCCTATTCTTTACAGGGCATCACCTCACAAACATCTCCAACTGCCTCCTGTTTTCTCTGGTAGGTTAAAGGAAGACAAAACAGCTGGAAAAGGCCAGTAAAGCTGCATGGACACAGCTTTAGGTGGTACCTCCACACCTGGATCAGCTCGTGCCCTCCCCTCCCCAAAATTCTCCTCCATGGAAAGAAAAACCAGAAAATGGATAGAAATGTTTTCTGCCATTCCACTAACTTGTTTCTCAGGTTTTATGAGAGGAAAAATAGAAATGAAAACAAAGACCATTGCTCACATCATCCAAAAAAATTTTTAAAAGCCACATTCATGTTTAACATCTACTAATTCCCCCCATCTTAAAAACAAACAAGCAGAAAAAATACCAGGTGGTCACTCCTTGCTTCCACCCCAAAAAAGACATAAAAATGTTTTTTAAGCAAATCTCCCGTCCTAAAAATCTCATGTGTCCACTTAGAGTCTCTCTTCCACCTGAAATAGCAATAATTAGAATTTTTCAGGAACACGCTTGCCATCTACTTTCCTCCTGACGAATGCCAAGGAACCATAAAAGTTTGTGAGTGCAGGAAAGTTAAGACATGAAAACCCATTTCTTTTCTTTTACATCTGAAATTCTCAAATAGAAGCAGCATTAAACAGTGCAGCATTTCACTCACTTCAAAAGCAGTAACAAGGGTTGGGAGGCTTAAGACAAATAATGCACATGTAAAGGCCTGGGTGAGTCACAGAACAAGCTTCAAACATCCTCACTCCTCACAGACCCACTCAAAGCTCTCTCTAAACACAGTATTTCCATTTATTAACCCACAGGAAAAAGATATTATGGCAGGATTTTATCTTTAAATGCTCCAGGCATTCCAAGTGCAGTGTTAATACACAAATAATATGGAATAAGAAAATGCTTACTAGCTGTATTTTACCAAACTAGATTCTAGATTACAGTAATTTATTAAGGTCATTCTAATGAGTTCATATACCTGAATAAATTCACTAGACAAAAATGTAACACTCTTATTTTCACATATAAATACTGCATTTCCGTATGAAACAGCAACAACCCCCCCAAACTGTGAATGAGACATGATCAATATTTGTACTGCTCAATTATCCTCGGGATGCTGTTCCACAGAAATTGTTCATGTGACCTTTTCTGCCTGAAAATTTCTATGTGCACTTATAAAAATCGCCTTCCTTGGATAACACTGAATTAAAAAAGGAAGCAATCCAGATCTCAGACTTGCTCTGTCTCACAGGGACCATGGGAAGACATTGGGATTGAACAGTGCCATGTGAATGGAGATAAAATCAAACCTAGAGAAAGTTAGTGAGATAGAAAAAATGGCACAAAAGTGGCATAAACTATAGATGGAAAAACACTGGTGGCTAGTTTCCCCATAATCCAAAAGCTTAAATATGAGATATGACTTCAAGATAAATGCAAACAAGGCAAAGGCAAAGCCCTGTCCATCAGAAGTGGCCAGCGCCATCTCCCAGGACAGCCAAGCAGCACCTCCTGCTTTGTGCCAAGCTCAATTCCTCCTATCCTGAACTCACCAGGCATTTCATGGCCAAATGCCTTCCCAGTATTCTCACCCTGAATCCTGGTCTGGGAGAGATGGGAAGCTTATGTAACACTGCAAGCACGGAACACTTTCAGCATTGTCAGCCTCAGCGTGTGGCATCCCCACACCCGGCAGCTTTCGGGTCTGACAAAGCTCGTGGCACTTTCACCCCAGGCCCATCTACTCATCTCAGCCTCGCAGGCTTTGAGGGACTGCGAACAAGTGACTTGATTAAAATCGAATGCAACCAAAACTCTGCTCTGAAGAGAAAATTCAATCCATTTCCAGTGAAGCAGAAGTGAAAAAAATCCAGGAGGTTCCCCTGAGGTCCAACACTGGAGCCTGCGCTCCGCGTGCCGCGGCCGAGCCGGAGTGTGAGTGTCACTCATCCCTACAAATCCCCACGGTGAGAGCTTCACTCTCGGAGCTTCCAACACACTCTGACAGCAAAGGAAAAACTTAAAGGTCACCACTACTTGCTAAGGACAAGATAAACACAAGAAAATCACTTGGAAATTTTTTGTATGGATCGGAAAAGTGAACTATTAAACGCAAGGGGAAAGTTTTGATTTGTAGGATTATTTAACTTCGGGATATATTCAAGGATGATTTTGTGATCTGGGCCAACATTTTGACATTAGCCTGGCACCAGCAGAATAGAAATGCCATCCACTTGTCTTACCTGTCACACTGAACTCATGTTCCCATTCCCAGCCACAGGAATGCTGGCTTCCACAGGATCCTACAGCTGCTCCCACAAATTCTGCCTCTCAAATAATTTTGTTTTCTTAATGAACACAATTTCTGTTGGATGCAAGAAGAGTGTGGATGGCTTGGACTATTTATAACCATTGTTACTTATGGAAAAGTGGGAAGTAAAAGGCTTTTGAGGTATCTCAGTGCTACCACAGCACCCATCAAAGTTCCAGAAGTGGTTTTCTGCTCCCCACTTTCTATTTGTAATTTTTCTCACAGTACTGGAATAAAGAAGAAATTAAAAGCCTTCTATCTCTAAAAAATTCTTAATTTCACAGGGCATTTTCTACTAAATATAAGAAAATAATGACCTCTCCATAAAATGTCATTTTCTGTACCAGTTTGCCCATATTTTTTTATTAAGAAGTGAAAATATATTTTTAAGTGATGCAAAGGCAAGACGAAATTAATACAGCGCAAGGGCTGTTTCTCAACTCTGGTTAAGCATAATAAAAATTTAAATTAAGTTAAATGTTAAAATAATAATTTTCTTAGAAATCTTTCTTTTCCTAGAATCTAGTAAATAAGAAATGAATTTTTTCAGCAACCACTTCTGTAGCACAAAATTCTTTCTCCTTTCAAGGGACACAAAGCATACAGGCTTAAAAACTGCCACAAGGACTAGAAATTCAATACTGAAACTTGTCACTACTCTGAAATGATAGAAATACCTCAATTTGCTGACCCCTCAAGAAAGGAGGAAGAAACTTC
The DNA here is from genome assembly GCA_013397975.1 of Machaerirhynchus nigripectus. NCBI lineage: Eukaryota > Metazoa > Chordata > Aves > Passeriformes > Dicruridae > Machaerirhynchus > Machaerirhynchus nigripectus. Next base: position 139,529 of record VZRQ01009575.1, read on the forward strand.
AGCCAAAGAGCTGCAAAAATTTTGTATCATTAAGTTACATAAACCCCAGAAAACTCTAATTGAGGTGATGTTTTTCCCTCGTGTTACAAGTTATGATACTGGAAACAATAAAGGAAATATTCCCCCTATGGCAGCCATGGGAAATAATTCCCATTAAAGGCAAACTCGAGCAATGCCACTGCTCACAACTCCCAGCCTTACCAAGTTTATTTGCCTTGCACATCTGCTGATGTGAAAGAGTTTGACTTTCTGCATTTTCTGCTGTATTTTGGTCAAGTTCTCCTGGCTGTTCCATGATTAATTCACTCTACTGTAGCAGGATCAAAAGCATCTGGAGAGGTGGAAGTGCAGAAATGCTCTCAGGGAAGGGGAGCTCAGTGCCTGCACTTCAGAGTTGCCCATTATCAACATTTCGGAGAGAGCTGCTTTAGTTTCAGCTCCCCAAGGTAAGAACAGTAAATTATGACTTGAACTAAACAAGACACACTTGGCTCCAAAATCAGATTTTCCTACCTCTACTTTCAGGTCCCAGAGGTGGGCAGAGGAAATCCTGGTCACAGCCAAAGAAGTCATTTTTGGCTCTGAAATAAATTTTCCTGCTTTACTCGAGCCAAACTCTACCATTGAGAGCACCAGAGCTTTGAGCAATCCTTGAACATTTCTTTTATGTTATTTTGTTTTAGCAACCTGATTCTTCAGCAATATGAAACCCTTTGCAATAACACAGAATTAGGGGTTTGGCCACTTTCTTCAATCAGTTTTGTTTATAATCAGGTCCACTTCTGAGCCTGAATAATTTCTTTCTCTCTAACACTGACAAAGTGTTTTAGACTCTTCTCTTTGTGAAAACCAGTGAACCTAAGATACAATGTGCCTAAAATGCTGAGGTGAAACTGAATTCTCTTTAAAACCTCCACAGAAACTACTGTAACTTAAAAAAGCACACAGTTACTTAAGGAATCCAAATGTTTGCCATTTAATACCAGGATTTGTGGCATATATTTAGCACAAACATATGGAAAAACTAAAATTGGATATTATTCATCATGCTTGACAATGAGTTTCTTGCCCAAGATTGATGTTTGGATCCAAAATGCTACACTTCAAAATATCTAAGAGAAGTTAATTAAGAGTATGTTAGCATCAGATAACACATGTGGGATTATACACCTCTTGCTGTCACATTATTTATGTTCTCTAATATTCCAGCTCACTGCTATTCAATCAAGTTACAAATCATAAAACATATTTAGAAAGCAGGCTGATCACAGACAAGTCATATTAGTGGAGATGAGCCAACATCAAACTGCCAACATAAAATATTGGTCTCCAAAGGTACGATTCCACAAACCCTGCTGGTTGTGCTCAGTCCTGGGAGTATTAAAGGGATTACTCACACAAGTAAAAGCTCTGTGCAGGAGTAAGGGGTTATGGAATTCAGGCTTAAGAGGACTTTTATTAACCCAAAAAGCAGATATTCAGGTGTTTTTTCACGTAGAAGCTGAGCACTTTTTAGTGATTTAAACCAATCCCAGAAGCATGTAATTCATGGCTGTTCCAAGGGAATTGTAATCACTTGCATTTCCTATTTCTAAAGGAATGTCATTATTAATCATCTTATCAGTTTCCTCCTCTGGTACCTCTACTGAGCACCTACTGCTGTGTGAGAGCAACAGATGGACCTGTGTGCAGTATTTTCTGTGTGAGTCCAACCTGACCTGTGTCACTGTGCTTTGAATTTTATGTCTGCTGAAAACTCAAGGTCCTCTCCAGAAGTTCCAGCATTTACCCAGTTTTCTGCACAAAATCCAAAGAAACACCAACCAACTGTATCACAGCAGCAAATGTTGTAACTATTCTATAAACTTCTAACTGTTGCATTTGGGAATTCCAAGTCCTTTCCTGAGCTGAAAAAGATGCTTCATCTTCCAATTTTCTCTTGTATCTCTGCTTATGTTTCTACAAAGGTACTAATAACCTTCTTCAGAGTGACCCTCCTTCACTTCATCCTTCTTGCAACTCAACTGGTAAAACAAATGGGCATTAATCCAGAACTTTGGGGGATCTGATAAACCTAAAGCCTTAAGCAAAACAAAACCCTGTTCAATATAAAGACATTTAAAATAAAAACCATTTCCTCCAGCATCCTGCAAGGAGCTCTGCCATGCAGCAGCTCTACAAATCTCATGCTGAGAGACTGGTGCCTGCCCTTCTCTCATCCAGAACTGATCACTGCAGAGCTTTGGGCATTCCCATCTCTAAATAGACACACTCAAACCTGGAGCTGCTTGCAATTTGGCAGCTACTGTTTCTAGCCCTACTGAAAAATATAGGCGTTTTCTTCTGTCTAATTTAAAAAAATAGTTCAACAGAACACCAATATTTAAAATATAGTTATTTGAAATGGGCTGTCACACTGCCCACAGTCACACTGCTTGTGACTCTGTTATATGAAATATTTGGTTGTACTCAAGGTAAAATCAAAACATAATCCATTGTGAAGATAATTCACCCATGACACATTCTTTTCAATCTCATTTTGTAGCATTTAGAACCCAAACCCATTGACTTTCAGGAAATCATTTGGCATTAATTGTGAAGTTCCAGCCATAAAACAGACAAAGGATTTCCAAAATACCACGTCAGCATATGCCCCTAAAACACAGCATCTCTAACTCCAAAAAGAGTGCAGAGTACCCTTTGAATGGGAATGTTTTTACACTACACTACAGTGCATTATACTTTAGAAGGACAAAAAATGTTGTGGCTGAGTAAGTGCTCCAAGGAATTCTGCAAACACTGGAAGAAGGCTGCACTAACACAGCTTCCCTGGTCCTTGTAGGATGTGGGTTTTTCCCAGCAAGGCTGGAATTAGACACACGCTGCAGACAACAAAGAAGCCTTTGCTTGTTCACTTAAGCTCAGAACACATCTCTCAAACCAAAGCTGAGTCTGTTTGGCCTTTCAAGTGCAAACCTATGATTTTCTTGTTTGATTTGGCATTAGTCAGAACCAGAATCCAGCTGCTCCTGGGATTTATTTATTCTCTGATCCTTCACTTTGTTTCTTGGCTTCACAGAGTGGTCCCAAAAGCTCTCAAAGGAACACACAGGACAGAGCAGTGACAGTGACTGGGAGCAGTGGCAGCAGCTCAGTGGCACAGACCACTAGGAAGAAGTGGTATTACAAACCAGCCAATAATAAACCTTTTTTTCAGTAAGCAGAAAGCCTAGAAAAATACTTTTCTATATTTATTGGCAATCTTTTCCTTTTAGCTATGAAATGGAACATCATCTGTCTGTCAGACAAGCCCTGCTCAAGTGAAAAGGAAGGAAGTGTTGAGGTGGGCAATTACACAGCAGTGCAACAGGATGCTGCTTTCACCACCTCCTGAAAAACACAAATAGTTCCAAATTTATTTAACTGGAGCCATTTCAAAATGCTATTTTTACAAGGAGCTTACAAGTTTCTGCCTAAAGTTTCATGAAGCTTGAATATTCCAAATTGTGCTGTCCTCAGTATCCAGGAAGAGTTTATGTTATGTCATAAATTCATGCTTCAAACTTGCAAGCTAATAAGGCAGCACAAGCTTGGAGAAGGTTTCCAGTTCCACTCTGTGCTGAAGTGGGGCACAAAATTACACCAAAGAAGGCAATGGGATTAGAAAGGTGAGATAGTGCAAGCAGTGGGACTTACATGGTTATATTGTAACACAGTAACATAATTAAACAATCTTTATCTTTGCACCTGCTTTCTGCAATAAGCTGCCTTATTTAAAGCAGTATTTAAAGCTGCTCCTCCTCTTACCTGTGCAAGGTAACTCAAAGAACTCAAATAGCACTGAGACAAGTTCAGGGGCGCACATAAAATATTTTGTGCATATTTAGAGTTTTAAATACGATGTAAAAATAAAGTGCAGCTCTGAGCTGGTGTCCTACCTGAAGGTCCTTCACGTTTGGAAAGGGGATTCCGATGGTCACAACTGCCCTGGCATTCTCATCACAGAAATCCAGCCCCTCGCTGACCTTCCCTCTGCACACAGCTATCAGGAGAGCTCCATCTGCAACAGGACAGGAACACACAGATTATTGCAGGGAGAAGCTGAGGATCAGGAGAAACTTTCACAAAAATGTTTCAAAGAGCTAAACTTAATAGCATAATCCACTGGCTGGAAAAGGTGAGTGGCTATAAAAATAAAGACTCGTTAGAGGGATGAGATGAACTCCACTTTGATCAATAATATTCTGATTTTGACCATCAAATAGCAAAATAATTTTACATTATATACTATAGTGGCAATTAATTATGCAAGAACAATGTGTATCCACAACAAAATGTTAAATGTTAAATCTTGAATTTTACTTGAAGAATCTGCATCAACTATTTTGAACACCTGAAAAATGTACCTTTTTCTCCTTTACATTTGATTGCATCATAGTAGATTTTCAGCAGCTCATCAAAGTCACTCTTGGCCCCTCCCTGGGGCTCTGCAATGACTGTTTTAACACCCTCCAGTTTTCTCCACAAGCCAGTGTGCATCCAACGATCCTTTAACTTGTCCAGCATCTGAAAACCAATAGAAAAATCCATGCCAACCCCTCGAACTGCTAAAAATAAAGCAAACAAAGACACCTCTTTCAATGAAGTTACATTATTCAGTTTTTGTATTTTTAAATATGAGTTTCCCTACCACACACAGAACCTCAGCTGTGCAGCACTTGGGAAACAGGGGGTTCACTTATTTTGCTAATTAGAAATAATGCAGCTTTTTGAGTTATCAAAGCAAAACTCTCTAAATCTACAACAGTGGCCACTAAAGAGCATCTTGTGGTATTCCTCAAAGCAGAGGAATGCCATCCAAAGAAAAATGGAAGTTACCTGTTTCTCTGATTACCAAGTAAGAGATCCATTAGAAGAATCAGAAACAAATTCCAAATTAATTTGAAACAAGCCTTTATATCTTAAATTCCCAGAACATTTCAATATTTGAAATGTACATAGAGACGTTGGGGGAGGAAATACTGATGTAGGATTTATCAGCCTGCTCTGATTCTTGAAGAGCCCATCAGCTTTGTTACACTACCAAACTCTGAACTGTGCACATTTCACTCCAAGTCAGAACATGTTCAAATCTTGCAAGCAAATAAACTTGTCCCACACTTAATTCAAATAATGAAAATGTGTGTTGCATTATAAAAATCAAAGTCCAAAATCAGCACAGAACCTGAAGTCAGCTGAGTGGGTGTCATTTTGCAAGGGCATCAACTTCTACATTGGATTTTATCAAGTCAGGGAGCAAAGAAGTCCCTCCTTCAGCTGCACAGCACTGCCCTCGAGACAAGAGCGAGGCAAGCAACACATTCCAGAGTGAACCAAGGAGATCTGGTTCAATGGACAGAATCAAATCCTTTATTTGACCCTTTTACTGTTCAGGGATCTTTAGTGTGTTACTGACCCAGTGCAGTTACTGAGGTTCACATACAGAGGTTTAAATTCACAGGGGCTGCAATAAGGGCTGTACTCTTAATGTGTCTGTACTTCCCTCAACTCCCCTCCTGAAGACTTTTCCATATTTTGCTCCAGGCTACATAAACTGCTCCATCTGGAACCTGCACTTGCCCTGGTTCATTCCTCCAAAAGCCACAGCATCCCTTCACTGCAGCCCACTTGTTTCCAGTGCACTCCAGCCAAGAGCTCAGGATCTTGAAAGGGCAATTGTTACAAAAATAATCTGTCCCACATCCAAATCCACAGTTGAAGTGCTACTGTGAAGCAGAACTAATGACAACTAATTGTTGTCACATTTGAAAATTTATAGGAAACTGGTTACAAGGCCCCTTGCATTTTTCATGTCCTCAGCATTAAAGATCTGAACTCATTCTCTCACATTAAGAATTTGGATGGGTTCCTTCCAAGAGGGGACAAATGTTATGTTATTTTGCCTTTTCCCTACTTTGTCCCAGCCTCTACTCAGGGAATTACTTTTGCTTTACTCCTTATGTGACACCATTAGCAAGCAAGCATAGAGAGAGTAAGTGATGAGTAGTAGGAACAGTTTCCCCCACACACAGCTGTAACTGCAGAATAAATCATCTCTGCTAAATGTGTCTGTGCTCCTGTTTGTCCCCTTCCCTCCCAGCTCTGTCATTTCCTGGCAGCATCCTGTCTGTAATCTCTTTTTCTACAAAGGTTGTAATACTGTGACTGAGCAATGAGTGTCCATCTTGCCATCCCAGCCTGCCACTGTGGCCTCAGTTCTTGGATGTGATGTGGAGATAATTCTGGGAAAGCAAAGAATCAAATGTATTACAGCTCTCTAAGTACATCCATTTGGGAACTGCCAGGGCCTGTAACATCATTAGCTTCCCAGATTTCATTCCTCCTCCTGTGGAACTGGGGAGTACCTGGGCCCCGACTCAGCAATCCCTGCTGAGCTGGCTCCTGGCACTGCCTGCTGCTTGCCAGGCGTGCCAAGGGGAGCCCAGGGAGAGAACACAGACAGCAGATACTTGGGTAGAGCTGAACTGCACATTTACATGCATAAAACCATCCATGCTTTGATTTCTAAGGGTCACTCACCCCTGATTTTCTCCTCTCCCCTCATCCCACCCAGTGGCATTTCTCACCAACACACCCCTACGAAATGTTCTTACCAGAAGGGCAAGATTCCTCACAAAATTTCCTTAGACCCTCAGTTCCACTGTATTCCTCTCATATTTGAAACAAGTGAAACTCATATTCATAACTGCAAAGATGGCAGGAGGAAACCTTTTCAAATTCTTAAGAAAACATCTTTTCTCTGTGTGGGTTCCCCAGCCCCTCCAGACAGGTCTCTCTTGGACCACAACAGCTTCATGTTTCTTGTTCATTGACAGGAACCATCACAACAGAGAATCTATGATTTTTGATGGAAATATGGGAATTATTCATGAAATCTTTGGCAAGAACGGAGCAATTCATTTAATTCACACAACAGCTATTACCTCTTCCATTAATGGAGTTTGCTAGATACAGAAACTTCCCTTGTATCCACAAAAACACAGGACCCATGGCATGGACAGACACTAAAACAACAAGAATTATGGAGCTGACTGAATACAAATAAATAAAATATAGAACACACACATGCCTCAGAAGAGCCAGGAACCAAGTGCGGGTTTCTCATAAAAAATTATTTCACTTTGGGTTGGAAAAGTGCAAATGGGAGCAAGATCTAATGCCAGGAATCACAGGAAGGAACCATTAATGCCCCAGTCAGTCACTCCTCCTACCCAAGGGAATAATAGTTCCTGCACTGGAAGGCAGCCTGCGTATATTTTATTAAATCCCTTAAAAATGGATTCTCAAATGGTTTATTAACAAATGGTCTTCCTCCAGGAGAGCAGAAAATCTTGTTAGAAAGAATCTGTCATCTTCCCATGCACTGAAGGATGCTTAGTGGGATAGCTTTTCCCTTTTATTCCTTTCTGCAATTTAAAGACACCTGTAAGCTCTGATCCATAAAAACTTGGAGCTCAGTGTTTAGCTCTACCATCCATCTACGGCAGCATCCCATTTTTAAGCAGTTTTTGAAGTATTCTGGAAGTTTGGGGGTGGGGGGAGCTGTTTTCTCACCACCTCCTTCCATTATGCTGCTCTCCAAGGCCAAACCCTCCCGTGGGTGCCCACAAAGGAGAAGCTTTGCCCCTTTCCATTTGCTACTTTGTTTTACACAGTGCCAAAAACCACATTATGGGGCTCCCAGGTCATGAAACAAACTCAGAGATTCGTTTAATGTATTTTACCCTAAGGCAAGTTGATTGTAATTTCCAGCACTGGATCAAACTTGGGGAGTTAACTTGGAGCAATCAGGTTGCTGGGGATGTGCTTGTCCTGCAGGATCCATCACCTCCTGACAGGGAGTTGTGAAGTAGAAATTAGCTGAGAAGAGAGAAGGTCTAACAGAAAAATTCTGGCTTGTTTTAGCTCTTGTCCTGCTATTTTCTTTGCATAAAATACTCCTGAAATATTTTAGCACTGATTCAGATCATGAATGGATCACACCTTGCCAGCAGAGAAAAAAAGGTATCACAGAAATAATCCCTCCATCAGAAAGTACTTGGGGAAGCAACAAAACACCTAAAAATATCCAAGGATGCTCCAGAGCAGCACAGGACAAAAAGGATAATGACCTAAGCAGCACCTGACAGAAGAGTAAAACAGCTCTGACTTTACTAGATAGTTTAACAACTCTTAACCATTTAACAATAATTATCAGTTGCAATTGCATTGTGTCCCTGTGCACCTGTAAAACTACAAGCTGTCTTGTTTGCCCTACATTTATACAGTAACTGGACAAAAGGTATTTCAAGGTGAACAGAACGTACACAAACATCCTGTAACCTTCTTAAAAATCTGCCATTATACACTAAAATAACCCCACTTCTTCAAACTTTGCTATTTTTTCATCTTGGTTCTATGTAATGATGTGAAGTCGCACTTTCCATTGTTATTCAAATATTCAGGTAGTTGGAGGGGAGGAAGGGAAGAGCCATTAGGTTTTTCTTAATAAAAATCACAGTATTGGCACCACTGTTAGTGCAAAAAGTCAGAGCTTCCCAAGGGACCACCATTGATCTAAAAGCCTTTTCCCAAGCAGAGCTCTTCCTGTGTTTGCTCCCAGGATTTTCTTTGTGAATAAGCACTGCTTCAAATCCAAGTGTGTCTCCAGTGGGCTGGAAACGTGTTTGAAGGGTCAAACAGAAGTTCTACAGGCAGGCAGCACAAAACTTCAGGGATGGGAACAGGAGCTGTGGCCAGCAGGAGCTGAGCTACTCCAGACTGGGCTCCCTGCAGGAGAACTTGGTTCTGGTAGAGCCAACAGGGCTCTGCTCCACCTGGGAATAAAAGGGAGTGACTGGGACTCAAAGGGAGCCACTGAGACCAAAAGGAAGCCACTGGCACAAACCAGGGCTCTCATCCCCCCCACCAACATGGAAAGTGCCACAGAGACTCCCAGTGCTGCTCTACCCATTGCTCTGCAATGTTTGTATCTTGCCAGAAAAATAACAGGTGGCACAACCAAAGAGGCTTCTTTTTTAAACTCTGCATCTACTGAAAACCCTGAAATTCAGAGACTGCCAAGAAGAAATGCACTTCCCTTGTTCTGCTACAAAGTGTTTCCCACCATTTGGGCTGTGTGCAAAAAAACCAAGTACAGCTTGTCTTGTATCACAGAACAACTCAACCTCCACCTGCATCAGCCGCCCTCTCTTCCTTTCAGTAAAAATAAATAGAAAAATAGAAAAAAAACCCTATACACTCTGACAGGTCCTTCTGCAACTTTAAGCTGTTAGGCTGGAGGACATCATATTTTCCACTCAAGTAATCCTCTGATGATCTCAAGGCACAGATGTTTTTATAATGGCTCTAATTCCAGAGGTATTGCATTCCCTTTCAAAAGCTGCCAGCAGGATATTTGCTGAGTCAGCTGCTTACCTACAGCTGGAAGTTTTTGTTCCAATCCCTCTCCCTCTGGTCCCAGGAGAATCACCTGAATGAATGTTCTGCTTCCATTATGAAAGGATGGAACTGTCCCTATATTAGTGATAATCCTAAAACAAATTCAGTCATTAAATCAAGGCATTGCTTCAACATAGTGGCCTTGAATTCCTGGTATTTCAAAGGAACCCTGGAGAGTGGATCTGGCCAGACTTCACCCACTTCTTTTGGTATTACAGGTTCCTATTGAATGAATTTCTTCAAGGATTGAGACAGTTTGGAAAAGTAGAGAATTAGCAGAAGTTATTTGACAGTTCTTGAACTAAAAGCTTTGCCAAAACTTGGTACCAAATGACCCAGAATCCTACAGGCAACTGAGCTCCAGGAATCTTGGAATTCTTCACTTTGGGAAAAAAGAAGACTTTTACAAAGAGTTTACCAATGTGGGGTCATAGGATCACTAATTTATTCCATTTTCATCTTGAGTTAAAAAAACAAACAAATCCCAAAACAAAAGCCAACAACAGCAACAACAACAAATTCCTTTGAGGTTAAAAGTGAACAGAAGGGAAACAAAAGGAAGAAAGGAAAGAGAGGGATGGAATGGGAGTAAAAGATTGAAGCAACAAGAACAAACTGCCTGGAAGGATTGGGGTGAAAGGGAAACTGAGTTTCCTTCCAAAAATAGGAGGGAAAATATTTGGGCTAACTAACCAATAAAATCTAATGTCCATTATCCCAATCTTTCAAATCAGTTTGGAACAGCACCCTCAAACTATTAAAAATAACCCCACAAAAAGCACAATGTCCCTTAACAAGAGCAAAAGGGATGGAAAGCAAGCAAAAAAACCCAATCACATTTATTAAAATCACCAAAAACATTACACACTTTGAGAAGGAGTAAAAGAATATTCACCTCTGGGCACAAGTCATTTACCTAATTGGCAGAAATAATTTACATTTCCTATTTTTTCCTTCTTAATTACACCATTCTCTTCTTCAAAAGGTCATTTTAATCTTATTCTTCACCAAAAAAAAAAAGAGAAAAGCCTCGGTTTTGCTCCACACCCAGACATTTGCACTGCTCTGGGCTGGGACTCCACCAGCCAAGAATAACTGAGGCCATTGAATTATTTAAGCAGTTGTTTGCACTCAATTAGATTTTCATGAAAGGTTAAGCAAGAGACTGATTCACAGCCCCTCCTCATGTTTATGGGAGGGTTCTAACACAGGACAAGGTATTTAAAATTCATTCATTTGAATGACTGAGCCAATACAAAATTTAAACATTTTTTCACAAAGAAAGGTATTTTAAACTTCAAATTTAATTTTCTCAACTTCCAATTCTAACGGATTTCATTTCAAGAGAAAGTGAAAATACACGTGCCAAAATATTCCATTTTTGAACTAAAATTTACTTTCAAAATAGAGCCTTAAATTGCCACTGTTAATCACCGTCCTCACCACATCTCCTGGGAAAAAGCTGCCCTGGATTGGAAATCTGTAGCACTGTGCTATTGCAGGAGATTTTTCACTTAATCTCTCTCACTATTTCCTCACACCAGAAAATGAATCTGAAAGATAAAACTTCAAAACCACGGACGTGTGATTTTCAAGAATTTCCATGGAAAAGATGTCTTTTTAAATTGAGAAGTACCATACTTACTTTCTCAAGGAGAATTTTAAACAAACACGAAATAAACCCAAATATTTAGGGCCAAAAATGGTGTTGAGATCCCCACCTGTGGTGGGAAATGTGGGGTAAAATCTGTGCTCATCCACACAGACACTGCAGGGGAAACAAAAAAAAGAAGGAAAAAATAAAATAGATAAAGCTACTGTGCAACTCGTCTCCATAACCCAACTAAACCCTGACCATGGTGAAAAACTCTGTATTATGAACAAGATTCTGATCACCATGTGCACACTCCAGCACAATAAAAGGTGAATAATTCATCATCATTTTCAAAGGCAAAGTATGCATCACTCAACTTGGGGGCAGCACGGGGGATTTCACTGGTAGGATTTTTCTTTGGGGACAATGACAAAGTGCCGCTCACCAGCAGGAAACTGAAGCACTGAAGTGTGTTCCATGTGCCATAAATCAACACTGCAGCCAAAGGATGTCTCTCTGGTACCAACATACCATCAATTTTTCAATAACCCCCTTAAATAATGGAAAATGTGAACGGCGACAACAGTAATGAAAAATGAAATGTTTTGCACGCCAAAGACTTTAGAACAACACGGTTAATATGTTGCTTCCACAGCTAAAGAAGCTTTTTAATAGAAATCTTCTCCCAAAAAACCCAACATATTTGCCCCCCAAACAACCTGGAGAGTCTTTGTGCAGTCTCTGAGCTCGGTGGCAGCTGTTTAGGAACAACTTAGTTCAAAACAGAGTTTCTTTTGTGGTTTTAAAATTAACCAAGACAACAAGTTCTGTGTTCCAGGAACTGCTTGTACATCCACCCTAGGCTATCATTACACCTTCCCATTCCGGGGGGGGAAAATCCTTCATGCAAAGAGAAAAAAAAAAAGATTTTGAAGAGGATGGTTTAGGTTCTGGTCTGGAATAAAAAGGAAAATGATTAACTGGCCATGGACGAAGTCAGCATCTCCACTGCTGCCCTTCCCCAGCCAAGAGCCAAGCTCGGTCATCTCTGACCTCTTCTGTTTTTTTCAGAATAAAGGAAAAAAATAATACAAGGTTGTCTTAGTGGCACATCAGCAGTGAAGCACAGAACCCCTGGGAAAACTGATCCAAAGGGAGGAGCAGCCTAATCCTGGGCACGAGGCCAAGCACGGCCACGCTGCTCCCGCAGGAGCTGGGGACAGGAGTCACCGGGAACCTGCCCCCGCCTGGCAGAGTGACAGCTCCGAGCTGCCTCTCCTCTCTCCCCCAAGTCAAGTGTCCCAACAGGAAATGCTTCATATCCCTGCACCACATATATTAAACAATTCTAAATAAATAAATAAATAAGGTATTTCTTCCAAGCATCCAACTTGATCCCTTCTCCCTTCTTCCTTTCTGTCCCCCTAAAAAAAAAAAAAAACTTACAAAGAAACAACAGACTTTTCTAACTCTTAGGAAAATAATTTCTCACCTCATGATCCTAAAAGTTGAAAACGTATTTTTTAATATAGCACACTGCAAGTTATTTGTTTCAAAATAGTTTTGCTAAAAATCAATCCAATAATGAGCTGTAAAATGAATAAAAATGCAGTGAATACTCTTTAGAATACATCACTCAATAATTAAATGTTCTTACCAAGAAGCTTGCTTACCCAATCAGGAACTAAAACTGAGGGATGACTTTTCTAATTTTCTAAGACACAAGTTGATGGCTCCCAGACCTCCCAATGATGTAGAATTTCTCTGAATTTAAAATTGCCCAAGTATTCCTTCAAATACATTTAATATTCAGATTCTTGTATAAGCTGCTACACTGCTGATGCAGAACATGCTCCCTAAATACATCCTTTCCAGTTATTTTCTCTCATATCTGGTGTTTTTCACACATGAAGAAGTCACATCTGTCCCACATCAGGCAGTGAATCTGTCACAGACATGGCAAAGGGACCAAGAACTCCGCAGGTTGTAAAGGTTCAGAACAACATTAATGTTGAAATAACCAGGGCAGGATACACCTTCTTAAAAATAATGTTGCTTATGAATATTACCCCCTGTTCACAACTGCTTTCTTTCCCTTTTATTAAAAGCTCTTGAGGAAAAAACCATGTTCACTCTGTTATTTACTATTAGGACTCCATCATTCACAGAGTGCAAACTTCTAGACTGTAAAAACTCATTTTCAATGCAGTTCCTACCTAAATGGGAGGAAAAATTTGCAAGCAGAAAGTGTTAATTACAAGGGAAATTGGAGCATGTGTTAACGAGCTACAACAATTCAGCTTGAAGCACTTTGACAAGTCAGAGCTCAGAAGTGAGAAACAATAATAGATTTTTAGTTTATTTTCCTGATGCTGTCTGCTCGGGGTATTTAAATTAACAGTGCAATAAAATATTAAACTGCCCAGCTCTCAGGGTGTGAAATTCACAGGCCAAACACTCATCTGCCAGCACGGCAGATAATTTTTTTAGACATAATATCCAATAATCTGCCACGACTGTCGCTCCGGATTGGGCTTTATCTGACGAGCAGCACCAGCAGCAAGGATCTGCTCTGTGTAAAAAGCAAGTGCCACAGGGCACCTGAATAATTGCACAGCCCTTGCTGGTCACCACAGCAGTTCAGCAAGTCATGAGCAGTGTGTTTGCTCATTCTTTGCAGCCTGTAATTCACAAAGAGAATGTGGGACCCAAAGCACACGTGGGAATTTCCCCTGGGCCCAGGAGAACATTCCAGAACAAGGAGGAAGAGAGTGGGGGAAGGGTCTCAGGGCAGGGACAGGTGCCTGTGGACAGCAAACAGCTCCAATCCCGCTGCTGCTGAGGGTCTGCACAGCACCAGGAGTCACAACAGGTCATTCCTTTCATATCACCTCACCCACAGTTCCAGTCACCCAGAATATTCACTTGAGTGCCTCTCCAGTTATTTGGTTAATTCACAGTCAGACAGAGCCAGTTAAGGATGCTGCAAACTCACACCAACAGCTTCAGAACATCAGCCATAGTGAAAAAAAATCACAATTTCCAAAGGAGGATCTTTACAGATTCTCCAATTACAGTCAACCACTGGAAAACATGTTTTAAAAAACCAGAAATATGAAAATGTTTCATTCCTGAGACTGAAAAAGAAAAAAAAAAAAGGATTGGAACGTGCAATATCATCTCTCCCCTTGAGCTGTCTCTGACACTTCTCTGACCTCCTGATGAGCCACCTCAGTTCACGAGGCCATCTGGAAACTAACTAGGGAAAAAATTAATAAAAAGGATAAAAAAACTTTTGCTTTGTTCAGGAGATCCACAGGATAGCACAAGAACGGTCACGGGGAAAGGGGGAAGAACCTGAACATTCAGCCACGGGCTCCTGGATCATCTCCTCTAAGGTCTCAAAGCATCTTTAACATTTGGATTGTCTCTAATTTCCCAGAAATCAGGAAAATCACTCCATAACTGGTGGGTACATCCATGATCCTGTCACACTATTTAAGAAGAAAAACACATTTTGCAATTATTCAGATTGTCAGTTATCATCGCCAAAGATTAAATTTTATCTTTGATGTAGCCCAACATTTTCTTGGTAGCCAAGCAGTGGGGAAAAAACAACCACAAAAATAACAAAACTCAGACAACTCAAGGTCAAAAAATTCTAAGTGAAAACCTTGTAATAAATCACTATAAAAGTTTAGGAGAACTTCAACTACCCAACACTTCAGTTATTCCTTTGCATAATCCAGCTCTATTCTGGCTGTGAGTTTGCTGTAGCCTCTCTAATTCCACAAGAAATGATCCTGCCAGGGTGGGAACTGCCAGCTCCATCTGCAAGTTTAGTTTGGCAGAGCTTGATTGAACCGATGACATTAAAGATAAATATTATATACCTGGTTATACAAAAACTCTTATGCCAATTATTTTTGTATGGACTTTATTACTCCTTCTGCTACTGTTTTATTCTATTTGAACCAATTTCACAGCAGTGCCCAAGGCAGAGTTAAGTGTTGTGAGGGAATGGTTAAAATCTTCACTCTCACACAGGGATTTTTACAGACATTTCTATGCCCAAGTCAATGGGAAAAACTGTAGACTTCAGGAATCACAGTAAGATTTACAGGAGCTCTTGGAGCTCTCAGAAGGCACCTCAGATAATTCTATATTTGGATGACTGTGAGAACCTCAATAGCTAGACATTTTATCCGACTGATATTGAAATGATGGAAAAGAGAGAATTAAACTGAAAGTAGATACTGTATATGATTAATGGGAGGAAAAAAACCCATAAAACATAAAGAAGCTGAGATAAAGTTCGAAAAGGAAACTACCAGTGCAGGGGAAGAGCAAATATCAAGCAATGAAGAAATAATAATGGACAAGTAAAACGAAATTCTATCTACATTTATTAGGTGTAAATGTTGAAATGAATAATTTGGGAGCCATTAGAATTCAGCTTTTCTAGAGCACATTTTCCCCAAATCATGTCCCATCAGACAGAAATCACCTCCCTAAGATTTCCATCAGCGGGAGGCCAAAGGCCCAGCTTCAGAACCTGGCAAGGAGAATCCTTCCAAAGAGAAATAAAACTCCCAAAGGGTCACTGTGGTGTCAGAGCCCTTCTAAGGGACAGCCACCAAAACAACTCCAGGCACTTCCAGGGCACTGCACAGTCCAGAGTGCCAGGACATGCCCCAAGTGCTCCTCAGGGGCCGTTCAAATACTGCTCCCTCCCTCTGCTCTCCTTTCAGGCTCCACACGGAGCCAGAGGCAGAAGGATGCCAGGATCCTGTCCCTAAAGCCCTGTCCTGGTTTGGGGTCTCTCACCCGCTCTCACAGCACCACTGCAGCTGTTTGGCTCAAACCAATGAGGCTTCTGGAGCAAGAGAAAACCTCTCCCTTGGGAGCAGAAAGCAAATGCTGGGCAGAAAGTGAGCATCATTATTAATTTACAATTATTTCGTAACTTACTCCTGAAATGCCAGACCTGTTTAAAGGCCTCCTTCCCTTCCGTCCCAGTGATGTTGGGCATTAGCTGTAGTCAAAATGTCTAAAATTGGATGACAGACTGAAACATTCTTGTTTTCTGTAGCATTTTAAGGCTGTAACTGTGTCAGTTACACTCTCCAACATTAAAATTATGCAGAAAGTTAATGCTGATGTAACTTTAAAGAAGACATTTCTGTCACAAACCGTATGAACAGATCCCTACACCTCGCAAATATTTACACACAGGAGTAAATCTCTTCTTCAAAGCACTCCTACAGCTGTCAGCAGGAACATCAAGGAGAATATTACTCTTGATGAAGCATTTATCCCTGCATATAATACAGAAATACACCTAACAGAGAAAGTTCAGCATTTCCATGGAACTTAGTAGATAATTCCTCACATAAGCCCTGCACCACAGAGTCCCCATCTGTGGTGCAAAGAACTATTTTCCTATTTAATTTCAAATTCACCTTTTAACTGCACAAACCTAATGGTTTCCAATTTTTCCTCCATACACATTACAAGCGAAAAGACGCTGTGGAATGTTTCTCTCTTATCTGGATATTGTCATTTTACTGTCTCAAACTTCTAAAAACAAGCTTTTGGCTAGGGAGGAAATCAGTCAGCATCAGACCTAGTGGGGAAACCCTGCACTTGCTCAATGTCTGTGGCTCTTACATAGTTCCAGATGTTCAGAACATTAATAATGCACTAACTCAAAACCTCTTTTTGAAACTTTAGAATGTGCAAATTGCATTAAAACCTCTTTGCCCTCATTAATGGTATTGTTACAATCCCAGTACTCTGGAAAATGTTTTTTGGCATTTGTTTAACTTTGTGATATTGCCATTTACTCATTTTAACAGCCAGTGCTCAAATCTTAATGCTTTTAATAGGCTGGGCTAAACAGACTACAATCCTTTGGAAATTTATTGAAGTAATTTATTAAATAAGTAAAAGTTGTCTGAAGGCAGCATTGCTTTGTTTTATTGATGGCAGAAAAAATGAGTTTCTTATAATTTATTTACAAACCCATGTTTCAGGAAAGTTTTAGAAATGAAAACATTGTTTTTTCAGAGTTCTATTCATTGTCTGTCACTGAAACATTTCTTGAAAAAAATAACTTGTACCAATCTCATGTATCTCAATAAGAAAAGGCTCTGTCTGAAATGAAGAAGAGCCAGACATTGAGAATTAATCATGAAATTATATCCCTCCCTCAGCCTGTCATATCTGAGGGTGCCACATTTACATCAGGCCAGGGTTTAAATCCATGCGGATGCAGCCAGAGGTTAAACTGAGGTCCCTCCTGTTTATTCCAAATAATTTCCCTGAACCTGAAGATTCTCAGTCTGTTGAAACCAGCTCCACACTGCTCACAGAGTTAATTAATATTGTTAATTCCTGCCTGTCTGGAGCTGTGTGAGGGTGCCAAGAATGGTTTGTCAGCACAAGGGCAAACAACACCTGCCTGAGACTCCACTGCAGGTTTGGTGGATACCTTACACAGGGAAAGGGAGCCAAGCAACAAAGAGAGGAGTTCCAGTCCAAAGGGATTTGCTGTCACCCAATCCTGGCTGTTCCCACTCAAAAAAACATGATCAGCCCAGAGAGCAGGAAAATGGGATGAGACTGATAGAGCTTGAACTCTGAACTAGCAGCTCTTAAAATTGTGAGAAAAATAAAAACTCAAATGTGGAATTTAGCATTTATTTTTGCAAGTGGCAAAAGTTGCTGTATATCATCACTATAACCTTACCCCAAAATTCTCAAGGAAAACAGCCAGTGCAATGCAGCATTAATTGGTTACTGCTAATTCATGCTAATTATGCCACCGTCCTAACTCACATGGCACAATTTATGATCATGCTGAAAGGAATCTTTAAATGTGACCCAGTCCAACCTCCCTGCAACGAGCTTGGGTTTTCAAGAAAAGAATTCTTATCAGTTCATAGGTTTTCCTGTTGAACACACTCATTCAAACCCTTTTCAGCAACAACTGTAAAAATTTTGCTTCCAAGTGACGACTCCTTAATTAGCAGATCCAAATTAACCAACAAAGCCTCACAGGAAAACACAACAGACCAAACCCACCGACATTACCATCATTGTCCAAAGCTTCTTTTGTAAAAAAAAAACCTACTAAGAAAGGTCAGTTAATTCATCATGATGGATTATCACTAAAATTTATAAGCATTAGCATTTTTCTCCTTGCTGGATACCCTGACTTTGATATGACACATATTGAATGAATCATCTAAGATGCAGGCACCAGGCAAGATATATCTTAATGCAGACAGGTCGGCAACATGAGCCCTAATGGGCCTTATCTTAATCTTGTTTAAAAGCATCTTAGATTTCTGAGCAATCTTTTCACCTTCTGATATTCTCCTTTATAGAGTGTTTTTGCTGGAGTTGCTACTGATTTTCACATAAATGCATTTTTGTTGCATAGTATCACCAGTTTTAGGAGCCTTAAAAATGATCGAGGTTTGGAATTTAGTGAATGTTAAGATCAAGCTGATTTTTTAAAAAGTCAATGTGCCCCAACTCCAACAACACTAAAAATTTCCATGTTGTTTGTGATTTATCCCACATGAACCATCACAGCTGTTCATAACAGACACCTATCAAATGTGGGGATGTACACCTGATGGGTTGTTTTCCCATCTACATATTTTTCTCTATGGCACTATTAACACCAGATATTTGCCATACATATATTTTAAATAGTCACTCTCCAATTAAAAATATATTTACTCAAACACCTGATTAAGATAAAGGGAAATTTCTCTGCTATTGCTTATTTCCCCATTCATATTGCATCTAGTAATTCCAAACTGAAATCCAACCTACATGGCTAACTAAATTCCAGCTCCATCAAATTACCTGGAGAGAAAGTACTTAAAATTCAGAGCATTGTCCTCAGCCTTCCAGATATTAAAAAACCCCTTTTTTTCACTTATCCCACAGTTGAAACTTCAATTCATAAAAGAAGTTGAGCCATCAAAAAATCTGCTTAACTCATAATAGTGAGGTCCGTGACCATGTATATTAATCAGATTTTGACAGCCTTGAAAAATTCGTTTGAAGGCTGCAGCTTTTTAAAGAGAGGCAGCAATTTCCTGTGAAAATCACTTTTGAAATGCAAATATTCTGTATGATAATGAAAGAAAAATACCTTGTTTTCCCTGTACTAATATGCTTACATTATTCTGCATTTTCAACGTATTAATCTCAGACCTAAAGGCAACCCAATCCCGAATAAAAGTAGTAGAAAGAAAAAGGGCATCCATAGAAAAATATTGGCAATGTGATTTTAAAATATCATCCTTCAATTGTCTGCAATTTCTATTTATCAATACTTTGCTGGGCTTAGGGAAGTGTTCCCACAAAGAACAGAACACACTCAGCGTGTACGGGGTGACCTTTCAGTGAGGCAGAAGGGCAGGGGAGGGGGAAGGCTCCCAGAGCTGGCCAGCAATTGTTTTCCTCCTTTATTAAATGTCATTACAAAGTCTCTCTCTACTTGCAATTCACATTACTATTCTCATAAAAACTTTCATAAATATTTGTCAGGTCTGGATATGGAAGATGAACTCTTCCACATGACACACTTGGAAAGATAACACTGGAAACTGAAAGATGCTCCAGTTAAATTCTTAAATAAATTGGAGATTTCTTGTCAGATCATTCCCTTTGCATGGAAGTGTACAGTTTTGTGAGCTGGGTTAAACAAATTTATGGTCAGTAATCTGCTTTTTTCAGTGGCTTACATTACCTGGTCTGATGTGGTCACCTAATGGTTACTGTTGGGAATTGCACTGTGGTTCCAATTCCTAAAGACACCCAGGCAAGAACCAACCCTCCCTTTGCAGCCTGCCAGTTAAATAATAAAACATCAAGGGTTTGTAAAAGAAGAACAAATAGCTTTAATTTAATTTTGTAAAATATTCTATGTTTAGGAATCTTAGAGATGAGGGGAAAGGTCTGAACTTCTATTTCCGTCATGTTGGGGTTTTTAATCATTTGGTAGGATTTTTTTTGAGATTTTTTTGAGAATGGGAGAATGGTTTTTTGTTCAGATGATTTTTTAAAATCATAAACAATTACTTAAAACTTGAAAAGTCACACCCTTGGAGGCACTACAAGAAAAATGAGTGTGACTGACAGAATTATATTGCAGGTTTATATTCCTGTTCCTGACCATAAACAACAGTAACAACAAATAGAGAAGAAAGCAGAACTACTGGGAGATCCAGATTAACCATAATTAGATATTACATAGTTTGAAATGGAGAAATTTGATTCCTTTCGGCCAATGTCAGTGAGCAATACCCCTGACTAAAGAAAAATACACTCCAATCTCCAATGCAGTGAAATGGAACAAGAAACAAGGGAAGGAGAAATTAACTGGATGAATTCTGCATTCTGATAGCACAGAAAGAACATGCAAAGGCATTCTTGCTGCTGAGTTATACAGACAGTATCATTTCATTATGTGATTTTTAATTTTTTTCTTAATAAACAATTTCTAAACCTTCAGGCAAACAACATAAGGCAAAATTATGGATCTGGCTGTTTTTTGGTAATGCTAATTGAAACAATTGTATTTATTAACACATATCTGCTGAGAAAAACCAAACATGTTTGCTCATGAAAACAAACCTGAATGCCAAGAAATAACAATAGAATCCCCCTGTGTTATTACAATACATGTATTTGATAGACATTTCTATATGTTGATGCATGAAGCTGAAGATCACACAGTGCATTTTCCAAGGTGTGTGGTGCCAGGGGAAGAATGGGAATTCAGATTTCCTTACCTTATAGGATGGCAAAAAGCACAAAATCCCTTGGCCAACTGTCTGACAGACTGAAAGCAGCAGTGCTCCCACCTCATCCTGGAACTCGAAGGTCTCTGTGTGCTGGAATGTTGCACACAACTTCCGCCCATTGGGGCCCGCTCCGACCGTGCCAACCCAAACCTGGGGTGTTCCAGGTGGAAAAAGTTAATTCTAAACCAGGCTGGATAAATCACATCAGGTTCAATAATGACATTTTAAGTGTGAAAGAAATATTGAGGTATTTCTTAAATTAATTTCAGTACTTAAAGTGCAGTAATTGATATGAGATGGCTGCTACCAATATAGCATAACTAACTTTTCCAGGGAAATGTGTCTAAAAATTGCCTCTTTATTCATCTGAAAATGTCCTTTTCGATTGCATTAAGCCAAGCAAGAGTCTGGACATTTCTTTTAACTGACAGAAGGGGTTTTTCATCACTTTTATTTGGTTTTTGTACCACAGGCAGCAGTAGAGCTCAGGAGAGGGAAGGCCATGGCCACTTTACCTGGGAATTCCGGATAACGTGATTCGCCTCCAGCTGAATGGAAAACTTCACACCAAGCTCTGAGGAAAAGGAATCCATGGGAGAGAGCATGCCTGATGTCAGAACAATCGTTCTAACTTCATTTAAGTCAGAAAAGGCCTAGGTGGGAGACAGAAAAGCAGGAAATTTAGAGAATGAACACAATCACATTCAGATCTGGTATGTATTTGTTATCACTCAGATTATTTTAGGCTTTCTTCACACTCAGCTCACCACAGCAGGGTTCAAGCACCAAAAATTCAGCATGTGGACAAGGGTTTTCTGCCTTGAACTCTTTCTGTGCTTGGGCCTTGTGAAGTAGGAACTTGTATCTGAACCATCATGCTGGTTTTCACTCATCCAGGTGTAAGTTTGTTGTAGAGCAACCCTGTAATCATCTGCAAACCTATGCAGAGATAAAGGAGTATCAGTAAAAGCTACAATTAAGCAATCAAATTGTGAGCATTCAGCTCACAAATGTAAGACCTGACCTGCTGTTATCTTTGAAGAGACAGGAAAGGACCATGAACAAGCCTTTGAGCACTATCTGTGTTGCAGGGCTCACAACCGGCACCTCAATAAGTTCCTCTCTCCCATGCACAGATAATTTTTCTTCTTTTTCCAGGACAGCAGCAAGGTGTTTCTGTAAGAGGCAAATTCCATATTAAAAACATTTTAAGTGTCTCCTCAAAACCAAAATTAATAGATACAAGACTGTCAGCTCACTGTTTTAAAAGTTCATTTAAAATACCTATAAAGTCAGAGGGAAAGGGGCAAAGAAGGGCCAAAGGAAAGGGAACAATGCTTTTAAGTTTTAGCAATGTTTTTAACATATCTGGCTTACACAGAAAGGAGGAGTAAACTTGAAAATAGGGTAAAAATATTTCAACACTCAAAAATGCAGCTGAATAGAACAGGCAAAAATACCACTGGCTCAATGGTTCAATTTAAATAATGGTATGTGATCAATTGTATCTTCAAACATTGATTCTCCACAAATTCCAGTAGCTCAAGGGGATTACTCCTGGTTTTCATCACAAATCATTTTCAGACAACTTTTCGGTAGTGCACTAAATGAAAAGATCTGTTTGCATTTGACTTATGTGCATTTTAAGATGTTTAACAGCACCAACGTTATGCACTGTGGTGCTCATTTATACAGCACACATTACCTGTAAAATGGGAAAAGTAATCCCAGTTATTCCCATGTTATGCAAAAAGCTGAGCATTTCTTTGCCACTCCACACCTTACAGGCAGTTTCATAGCCCCTCTCTACCAGCAGCCCAGAGCTCTCCTGCAACCAGCTGAAAGAGAGAAAAAGCATAAATCATTTCAGCATTGATTTCAGAGATTTAGAGATACTTTGCACGTACAAACCAAACCTCAAAAATTGCACCAGACTTCTAAGATGATGACAAATGTTTTACTACATAGAAGTAGAGAGATTCTGCTTTTCCTTTATGCCTGTTTTTCACTGTTGAACTCCTATGGAACTGCTTTGGATGCAGCTTATTGAAGTGAGAATAAAATATCTCCCCACACGTTTATATTTTATATAGTATCTTTATAATAAAGAAAAGGAATCAAAATATAGTTTTCTCGTATGATATGTCAGGCTCATTCAAGCAAGACTTCTGCTGCCTATCTAAAGCCACTCATCACTACTCGAATTGATGCAGGTTGGTTTATCACCCCTGTCAACTGCTGCCTTTCCAATTAAGAACAAATTCTGAGGCATAAAGTGAACACTTTTAATATTTACACATGCAAGAGAAATTGGGGCAATAAAAAGTGCACATTTAAACCTACTTACAGGTATTGGCAACTGCTGCAACTTGAAGGTGAAGCAGAATTATAATCGTAACACAATGCAAAATGTGATTGACTGCTAAAAATATGAGCTAAACACAGGGATCATCTCATTTGTGGCAGAGCCGAAATTTTCTCAAAGTGAGCATGTCCTCCCTCACCCCTGCAGTACCACAAGACCACGTCTCTGTCTACAAAAGCTGGCAGCTCCCTCCCTCTCAGGAAAGGCCGGAGCTGTCTGCTCCATCAGAAGGCAGGAGGCATCAAAAAGACAGCTGTCAGTGCTGCAACAGCTCAAAATATTTACCTGCAAAATCAGTTAATCATTATCAACTCAAGAGCAAGGCTCTGTGACTGTTTCAGTTCTATATTTCCTGCCCTGTCACCCCAAATAATCTGATCCATGGAACAATTAAAATATAACTTCCCTTCTGCCAGGTTAAATGCAAACAAAACCCCATCAATACTGCCACAACAATCACTTCTTTGGCTATAATTTGCTATATCTCATTAAGGAATGGTGATCACTAACACAGGCAGAATTTGGCCCCAATTCCTCAAATGTAACATCAGAAAGACCTGGAACCAAAATAAGACAAGACCCCTATGACAGAAATTAAACAGATTTACAATGGATAAAACACTTCAGGAAATGTAAAATGTTTCCCTGTTATGAACTTCAAACACCCTCACATACTTTTGAAATAATAAATACAGATACAAACTTAACCCAATGGCCAAATATCACCCAAAACCACCCCAAATTCTCAAATAAATTCCATCTAACATTAAAGCATTTACTTGAAATGCCTGGTAAACTATTTTTAGAGCTAAGCAGGAAGCATAAATAAGATTAGCTTGATTCCCAGAAAGGTATCTCTGGTTTTGAAGTGAAAATTGCTGTATGCAGTATTTCCAGGAAAAGAATGAATGGATGTTGCACACATGCCTTCAGTTGCAGGAAGTGTATCTGCTGCTTCTCTCACTACCAGAAAATTCCACTGTTGACACAGCATATGCCATTGAACAAAGTGATTAGTCCTGGTAAATGTGCATCTCATCAGCAGAGCCTGCCAGCACACCTCCATTGGTCTATCTTCAAATTCCTCACAAAGGTCACTGCAGCACCTCTGTGGCACTAAGCCCATCCTTAAGTGCTTTCTGGAATGAGGGCCCAGGATCTTTAGAAGTGAAATAAGATTTTTTTTCTAGCTACCCATGCATTTGGCAAAGCCATGTCCCTGTGCAGGAGCATTTTACCTATTACTGGCTATTTACACCCAGTCTTCTGCTTTGCAGCAACTGCTTTTCATGCTGCTGGCAGATTTGCCAACACAATCAACCTTAGTTTTCCTGATAAGGTTAAAAAGCTTGAGGCAATCAAATCTCCAGCCATGCTGCTCTTATCTTTTACTAAAGTTTAACATTTGAAATATCCAAGGTAGGAGAATTGGCTTCTGCCAAGCAGAAAAAGTCCCTTGTCTCTGTGTGACACAAATATTAACTCTGAGAAGAAAGTGAGGATGGGAGAATGACCTGCTCCTGTGCTGCACAGTCTGTCACAGCAAAATGAAGATATTACACACACTGAATCAGAATTCAGTTAACTGCAAAGCCACTTGTAGCATTATTCACTTTTTTCTGCTGACTTTGATATTTCCACTTCACCCAAAAGACTTTGCCCTGGACCTCCTGTTTCTTCTGTGCATTTTCTTTTGTTCCATCCCCTCTCATGATCTGCAACTTATGTTCAGCTCTTCCCTTTCCAAGATGTTGTTTCCCAGGGAAAACAAAGGGCAAATTCACTTTCAACTATGAAGAATTTGGTAGATTCCAATCTGATTCCAAGAACAGATTCCAACCCATTCCAAACAGTTCCTGTCCAGGGCTCTGAAAGCATTCTATAAACACAAACTAATTAATTCTTTGACAAAATAATGCTATTATTACCTGTCAAATAAGCAAAAAGATGTGTGAAATACAAAAATTCATCTCATGAAAATTTTCATACCGAGCTTTATAAACCAGAAGCCCAAGAAAGCCCCATAAAGAGCAGCACATCATTCAAGAGCACAACACTTTTCAAAAGAGAATTTCAATGTTTCCATGTGAGACCAGTAGTTTTTTGAATAGATCCAACCCCTGTGGATTCCTCAAATGAACATAAATCAAACAACTGCATAGTTTCAAGTGTACCTTGGTTGCATTTTATCTGATATGACAGAGTAACTTATGCCATCAAAGGGAATCTAAAGGTAATTTAAAAAAATATTAATTGATATAAAGCAATTAAAAAGTTGCCTTACTTTATCAAGGAGCAGCACACAGCTCGGAGGGGCTCATGATGCTTCTGCCTGATGTTGTTGTTGACCATGACATCGAGCTCCTCTCGGGCAGCTCTGAGCTGGCTCTCGGTAACCCCATAGCTCACAGACTCCCGAGCACAGTCCTCAATGTTATGGGCTTCATCCAAAATGACTACTTGATCTTTTAGATTAATGTCCATCTAAAAAAGAAAATTATTGTCTAGTAAAACAGAGTGAAAGACATGAGAAACAGCAACTAACAGGATCCTGTTAAAAACACATATTCTGCATCATGGTGCAAATTAGGCTTTTCAGGTTTTGAGCCAATTTCCATAATCTAGAAAATATCCAAGGGGGAAAAAACCCCAGGAGTTATTTTGTAGATAGTATTTTGGACAGGAATGGGATCTCAGCTGACCACAGAAACATAACATTCAGTGGGTAATTTCTTTCTAACTCCAGTTCTTGCCATCTTTCTCACAAATATACTTACACTCTCCCGGATCTGTGGGTCCAGGAGATAATTGTAAGGACAAAACACGATGTCTGCCCCCACCATGAGTTCTCTGGCTGCAAAATAGGGACAGGCACGAAGCTTCCTGCCCAGGCTCACCAGGTCTTCAATGTCCCAAGCCTGGTACACCCTGGCTGCAGGCTGCAGGGCATGGTGCTCACTGAGCTTATGAACACCGTGGTAATAAGAACAGGACTTGCCCTGAAAGCAAAGAAGTGCAGAGACTTAGTGGTTAGAAGAAATCATGAAAAATGTTCCATGCATTTGGCTGTTCCTTGGAAACATTTCTAACAGCTGCTTTTTATGCCAGACAATAACACATCATGTCAGCTAAATCCATGTTTCTAAAATGTACATCAACAAAGGACACTTCTTTCTTCCTCATCTATAAACCCAAAGATAATTTAAGTCTTACTACAATGTTAACCTGGCAGTCATAAATCTTATTCCTGTCACCATAAGTTTTTGCAGTATTGCTGTGTATCAACATTTTCTAACAATTAATATTTATTTTTAACCAAATCAGCAGGTGGCATTTAACCAACATAATATGAAGAAATAAAAAAATGTTACTCATTCCAGCTGTTAAATTTGACTTTGTTTAATGAATGCTCATTTTCTCAAGCAAAATCACTCACTTGCTTTCCTTCCAGCAATTCTACACACATTTCATTCCTGTTACTACTGTTGGATACCACTGGATGAATACAGGTATAATCCCTGCTGGAAAGGATTGTCATGGGGACATAGGAATACGCTGTCCTCTTCAGCTCCCTGCTGATCTGGGTTATTTGCTTGTGTGTTCGTGTCCCAAAAAAAATTTTGGGAACACACAACCGATCCCCGTTTTCTTTCTTCTTGGTGTGACTGGGATCTTTATCAGGTTCTTTTCCAGAAGAACAGGAACACTCAGTGCAAGGGCCAGGAGGCTGCAAACCAAGACAAAAACCTATTAACGAAATCCTACTGCCAGATGAATGTGCTAAATCTGCTTATGGTCTGGTAGGAAAGTGCCTTCTGGGATAGCTGTTTCATTCACCAGGGCAGCCCATCAAGATGCAAAAAGTTCTAAAATGTTAAAGCACCACATCCTTGTGCCTAGAAAATTCTAAGAAAAACTTCCAACAATCACAATTTTATCATAACCCAATCAGAAAAAGTATTAATCCAGTGGAATATTTACACATGTGAATAATGAAAATAAAGCATCTCACATTGAAACTTCAGCTCAGGACACACCTGTTACAGAGCAAGAATCCAACACCTTCAATGAAGAAAACTTTGAACAGACACTCAAATTAAAATAAAATTTTTCCTTAAAAGCAAGCAGAAGAAATGCAGACAGTTCAGGAATTCTGTGTGCAGATAAAACACTACACCACATACTCTCCATTAGAAACACGTTTGCTGTGCCATTCTGCCAAAGGCCATCGAGAAACCAGGAAAATAAAAGAAACACAGGGAATAATTCTAAACAGAACCTAACCCTGTAAAATATTTGTTAAAAGCCAATTTTTTTCTTCCTGAGAAGCACCATCTTTCATAACATTAAATACTGGAACAACTGACATGAAATTGTCATAATGAATTTGAAAAGACACACAGGAAACAAGGAACTCAAGCATAACCATGTCCAAACACACCTCCCATGAAAAATAAAGAGTTCTCCCAGTGTCAAAGAGTTTGTATTTGGGCTCCAGGTGGTAGAGCAGGTAACAACATGTAGCTGCACCACTGCAGTACTCCTCCCTCCCTTTTAATTTTATCGGTAAGATTATCCATTATAAACAAATGCTAAGTCATGCTGTGTGTTACACCACAATTCTGGGGATCAAGCTGTCTTTAGCTTCCACTCCAAGGAAAAGCAAGTTTGTGTTACCCTCAGCCCCACTCAGCCTTGTCTGCCATTAAATATTACAATACATGATAGAAAGCATGTAAATGTAACCCTCTGGAGCTGCCACTCACTGGGATAAAAGGTTCACTGATGTGCCAAATAAACAGGCCTCAAAGCAGATAAAGTTACACCCATGCTGGAATTGTTACATTCCCCTCTCAGGTTGCCAGTAACAGCAGATTTCATTACCCTGTGCTGCCACATTAAATAGCCAGTTCCAAATATCCTGCCTTCTATATTGAATAATTACTTATTCACTGAAAGGATAAAAAGAAGAGTTATGAATGGGGCTCTTGTCAACAGGCAAGCAGGAAACAGCTGACATATGGTATATGTTACATATGTGCAATGCCCAGCTCTGTGCTCACACAGAAAGCTCCAATGCAAATGGTACCTTGATATTTCTATCAGTTATATTCTGGTTTGCTCCTGGAAATAATGAAAACCACATTACCAAGCTAAAAATTAATATAATTGAGGCAGTGACTGTGTAGAGACTTTAAGAACACATCTATCTTTTAATTTTAATCCAAGTCAGATTGTGTTTTCTGAGGGAAAAACAATACACAGGACACCGAGATGATCCTTTACCACTAATATTTCACTGCTATGCTAAGCCAAGTAAAAATAATAGAAAAATATTAGGACCCATCAGGCAGCTGTTTTGCAAGAGTTCTTAGAACAACAGGAAAATGCAACTCAAATTAATATACAAAAACATGAACAGAAGGTTCTTCTATGATGGGCTTAAAATACCACATAGTATTCTTTTAATAAAAAAGAAATAAAGTGTTCTTATGTGTGAGGCTTATAAATTACAGTGTTTTACAGGTGGGCTTAAAAGTTTGGTTTAAGAGGTTTGGAATTGGTATAATACTGGCATTAAGAAGCACTTCAGCCATTATTCCAGTACTAAAATGTTACCTTTAACTTTGAAAAAAGTTTTATGTTCAGAAAACATTCAAACCCACAATACTGAGAAAGTTGTAAACTCAGGCTGATTTTATAGTAAGTAGTTAAGAGTATAAAACTGCCTGCAGTAGTCACAGCATTTCTGAAAGCCACAGACACCATTAGCCCCAAATACATTAATAAAATAAAACCTTCTTAGAAAGCCCTCCATAATGAAGAATAACTTAAGAAAAGTGGTTAAAACACAGTTTAAAAGTTGAGTTCTTCATGTTCCTTGCACATTACTCGTTCGTGTCGATTAGAACTTGAATTCTTAAAATACATCTTTAAATTTTATTAAGAGCAAACTATTTTAATTCTGTATTTCTCTAAGAAGAATTGACTGTGGATATCACGTTGCAACACCTAACGTGGTGCTCCTGTCCCATTCCTACAGGAGAAAGAAAGCAAACTCTCCACTGGACAAGGGGTTTCCTTGGCAGCGTTGCCTCAAAGCACAAAATTTTACACTCATACCACAGAGATACTGGTTAAGCTGTAACAAAATTGGAAAATGTTTCAATTTATCGATCAAAGAATTGGGAGGGAGGCTGATTAGAAATAATTCATATTAAGACAACAGAATTGCATTTCATAATACCCTCTGGCTTGAGAACTAAACCTGTTTTCAGCTGTTGGAATCCAAAAGAGGGATTTTCATTTGAAGGAGGGCAAAAAAAGATCCTCCTGTACTTTCTGCAGTATTTAATCAGAAACACCCAGTAACAGATGCCATTAGAGATCAGATATCAGCCTATATGGACCTTAGGCTAATGCAGCTTGTTTGTACTTCTGTCAAGGGTAGATAAAACAGCCTATCACATCAATATTTATATGGCAAAAACGTGGAAGTCCGATTAAAAAAGGAATAATCAAGTCCACCACCCTGTCCTGTGTGTAAAATAGAGCTAAACAAACACTGGGGCTGTGATCTTTGAAACACAAAGAGGTAAGAGGAGTTCATCATATCTCCATCTACATTTCCCAGTTACAAAGCCACCTGAATGCTGCAGCAGTGAATGCCTCTTGTGTGAAATATCACACAAGCACAACCTAGGGAGATATCAGCAGTGACATTACCAGAGCTTTTCAACTGCTCCTTTGGAGCTCTCAGAAAGCCCAGTATTCTGCTGCTGCTGCAGCCTCTTGATTAAAGCACACAAAGCAGCTGTTTATCCTCCCCCAGTCACCAGCAGGTGAACCCGGTTCAATATTTATCACAGGCTTTCACAGATCACTGCTAACCAAGCAAACGTTTTAATTAAGCTGGAACTTGCTTCAAAGAGCTCATTCAAAACGTCAATCAGCAGGAAAAGGATCAGATACGGTGTCAGGTGAGAGCATGTAATACAAATCCACAACTTTCTTCATCCCATAGTGGTAAATTAGCCCATTCTGGAGTCCAGACCCTGATTGTAACAGGCTGCCAGTCCCCTGGAATGTGTAACAGAAGTCACTCAAACCCCATTGTGCAGGTTGTAAGCAATATGTTAAACTGCAATGGGCTAGCACATTAAGACAGATTCTTTTCACAGCTGTTTTTTGATACCCCAAGTGTTTGTTACACTACTCTCCATTTACTGTTTACTTTCTTTCCCTGGTAGAAATGGGGATTCCTTAACCCAGCTGCCCCAGTTTCTCAGGCCATATGCTTTGACAGAAGTAATCATGAGAGTACCCTGAGGGTATAATTTACCCTTTAAACTCACACTGGAACTGCCCTCCCTTGCAGGAGTTAATAGCAAAGGGCCAGAGATGGATTCCCAGGCTCTGGAGTGAAAGCAGCTGAGAACAGGCTCGGATCCTCAGCCACACATCTGCAGGTGTTGTGATGCAGCAGTGCTGGGCAGCACCTCTCATGCTCTTACAACAACCACTCCATTCTCTGTCTTGGACTATAAATAGGACTTGACAAGAAACTTAAGTTTGCTTTAAGCAGAGAACTGTAAAACACAGGTTATTCAAAGGCAGGGTTACCTCAGTGACAAGATAATGATGTTATCACACTATTGTATCACCCTGAATACACAGCCCATTATGGTGAGTGTTGAACATGAGCTCTGTTGACTTTATTTCCTAAGCCACACTAGAAAAGCATTTTTAAACCTAACAGCCTATGCTGTAATGCTCTTCCTATTCTAAACTAAATGCAGTTAAGGCTCAGAACTACTAACGAGTAATAAGGCTTTACTTTCTGTAATTGTTTCTTGGTACCAGACAAGTTCTCAGTGTGCTAAAGGAAAAGATCATCACAGCAAAGTAATATCTTATTCTTTCATTCTTAAAAAGAACCTTTAACAGAAATAAACTCCTCTCTTTCTTCTTAGGTTACTTCTTTCTAAAGATGTAGCAAACAGTACACTGTTGAGTTTTCATTTTTCTTCGGCACAGGAAATTTCTAGAAGTTTTAAATCAAATTTTTCAGGTAACCACACCAAAGTACCAAAGGAAATTTTACAATCAGGAAGGATGAAAGGTCTTTTTATTTGAAAATCAATAGCACACTCTGGTGGTGTTTGTATTTCAAACTACCAACTGAAGCTCAGTGGCCCAGAGCATTTCCTATCTTACTCAAAAATCTACAGTTTTGTAAAACTAATGAAAATTACCTCCCATCAAATGACCTACAACACAGATTCACTTTTGTTAAGAAAATATTTAGCTCCCAGTATCTTATAGTAATCCTATATAGACCTTTTGGTTTCCTTTGTGGTTACTACATCACTAACATAACTTGGCATCTAACACTCAGCTCTCTACTGCCTCACATTTCTTCTTCTACTGCTTTTGCTCCAACAAACATTTCTGTAAAATCTATCACTTTCAAACACTAAGAAATGCAGAAAATGCCTAACAAAGCTGCAGAAACTGGTGCAAATTTGTAACTTCTGGTGTGATATTTCTGCCACAGAGAGTGGTAATAAAAACCAAAATACTGAGGAACCTTTGCTTAGCTGTAATGGTGCAATGTTTGCTGAAACTTCATTAAGCTTCATCTCGTGCAAAATCCCTTCACATAAAATAGTGTTTAAAATTGCTCTTGAACTAACACTCCTGATGTAAAAGATATTACTGCATTACTTACTGTTTGGGGAGAAAAGGTAGTGGTTTTCACACTTTTTTCAGAGTGAACAGTCAGCTCTCCATTTTTTCTCTGGTGATAAACTTCTAAAGCATCAACAAACTGCACTCCTTTTGCAAAGCAGTGACGTTTTCTAACCTGCTGAGGAAAGAAACAATGTAAAAATGCACTGGGCAGGAGGATGTGCTCACAGTGGCAGTCCTGGTTTTGTTTCAGCTGAGTCTGTTACAATAACTGGGCATCACTGTTTGTTAATAGTTGAACCAAATCTAAGCCACACGAAGGTAACTTGGGAAAAGCTATAAAGTTTTAATTATTGAAAGAATCCATAGTTTTTACTGAGCTTTTCTGCTTTGCTTTCCCACTGTTACAAAACTTACAGAAATTATAATACCATAAGCTGAACACTTCCATAACAAAACCAAGAAATAAATTCAAGCCACATTGATGTAAAAACTTCAGCAGAAGTGACCAGCTGAGCAATGCTGTGCAGCAATGTAAAAGCTATTTAAGGGCACAGCTGAACACAAGCCCTCAGCCATGTGACACCAACAGTGACACAGATGAAGACAAGGCAGAAACACTGCACTCCACAAACCAGCCAGACATACCTACATCTGACAGGATAGAAACCAGAACTCTACAGTATTTGAATTCCTAATACACGTTTACAACAGCACTTTCAGCTCAAGAATCTCATATTTTGGCTTAATATTATAGATCTACTGGGAATAAATATATTTTGGGGATATTACTTGTTTAAATGTGAAACATTTTAGGACAGGGTATAACAATTTAGTGAAACAACAGACTCTTTTGTAACAAATAACAATAAAAATGAACAAAACCCTGTCACTCTAAACTGTGACATGACTCAGTTATTTCCTACACCCTCCTCT
Source organism: Machaerirhynchus nigripectus (assembly GCA_013397975.1). Classification (NCBI taxonomy): domain Eukaryota; kingdom Metazoa; phylum Chordata; class Aves; order Passeriformes; family Dicruridae; genus Machaerirhynchus; species Machaerirhynchus nigripectus. The sequence continues at coordinate 172,446 of VZRQ01009575.1, forward strand.
GTAACATTAATTAGGATTTGAGTTTGGTCGAGCTACACCCAGATGATTTCACTGCCAATAAACTCTGCTCACCTGCTGTTCTGTTTCTAAAGGGCGAATCCTTTTCCTGTCTACTTGAAAATCATCATTCTCACTTTCACAAAGAGATGACTTTTTTTTGGCAGACAGTTTTGAAGCTAGAGTTTCATTTTCCTTACATTCTGTAATTAATAAAATAAAATGGATGTCCATTACTAGGGACACATTACAAAAGGGCAACATTTTAAAATATAATTACTACAGAATAGTAACTGCTAGAATTACTATTAATATATATGATGTAGGAAACAGACATTTCTAGACACATTAAGCACTATAGAGATTCCATGCAGGGCATAACCACGTCTGCTATTATGATGGTAAAAAAACATTCCTGGCTTGAAAGCAGCAGTTACTTCCAGAACAGAATTTTAGCTGCCTATGTATGAAGTTACCTGTGTTTGTTAGTGGGCTTCCAGGTTTCCTGGAAGTTCCAGTGTCAGGATTATTGGCAGAACAAGGAGCACTGTGAGTCCCACTCGTTGCAGCCTCGGTGCTCTTAGACTGGGAATGACACTTGCAGCGACACGGTGGGGACGGCTCTGCCTTCCTGTCCTCCTTCTCACATGATGAGGTTGGCACTGATTTCTCTGAGGGACAAAGTCATTTGTCTGTCATTAAAAACCACTCCAGACTCTACACAAGAGCCAGAGGTGCAGAACAGTGAAGATGAAAGTTCAGGTACCAGTTAGAAACTTGGTGTCTCCACAGTGCTGAACAAGCTGTGGTCACCCTCTGAAGAACTGCAGTGCACAGAAAGGAAAACACCCCCTCTTTCCATTCAATCCACTCAGCTACAACCCACAAGGATTTTCTTCCAAAGTCCCAACAGCCACATTCCCTTAGGGATCTAAATCCAGCTTAGCACTACTGCTTTATGCTGCCACTAAGGCATGGTGTCCAATGGTGGACAAAGACCTGAAACCAAATGTTTAGAGGCTGATGAACGATAATTAATTATTTTACATTCTTTAATAAAAATTGTGCAGACACTGAGACACTTACCATACAAAGCCTGCTGCCATGATAATGCGGAACAAAGTAATGCCAAGCTTTTGCCACTTCCTGTAGGGCTCTCCAGCAAACAGTGCTGCCTGTTATTCAAGCCTTTAACAATCTTTAAGGAGTATAAAAGAAACAGAACAAACAGAAAGCAAAGCAGATGTCTTTAGCTAATCTTAGCAATAACATCCTAATGTCCAGCCCAAACTTTCCCTGGCACATCTTAATTCTGTGCCCTCTTATCCTGCTGCTGGTTAAAACTCTTTAAAAATGTTTAAATATAAATGCAATAATTCATTTTGAAAAGTTCTCAAAAAAATTAAAACTTATTGAAATATTACTACATATAATCATTCTGTTTAAACAGCGTGTTTTACTAAACCACTCCACCCTTGAAAACTTGAATATTTATATACAACTGTTATTACCATACACCTAGATAAATAACCATATATTTACACAACGTGGACCTTGTTTCTTGGCATAAATACTCCCAAATCCAAAATGTACTTCACCATTCCCTAATCATGGTCCAGATATTGCACAGCACAGAGAACACTGAGTGGTTACCACTGAAATTCTCAAGACACTGGAGCCCTGAAGTTAATGTGTGTCAGTTTTCTAAATGCTGACAGAGATTTTGGAATTTCAAATATTGGAAAACACAAGCCCTTAGTCTGGTAAATGCCAGCACAAATTCTACTCACAGCATTCATCATAGCGAGCTGGGAGGGGTAAGCCTTGCAGGGGAAGAGGATCTTCACCCCCCCAATTGTATACTCTGCCCCATCAGAAGCCATTGCAAGGTTTCCTCCCGTTTACTTCAGGTTTAAAACTGCAATTAAAATACAGAATTAGTAGCTCAATACTAACAAACAGGCAAAGCCTGAAACAAATGCAGCCCCAAATAAAAACAAGGAGAAGCTGTTAACCTGGTAACAGCCCAGGATATTAACAGAACGGGAATATAGGGATTTATACCACACGTCATCATGTCAGACTTGGTCCTCATTACAAGCAACAGCAAGTTGCCACCAGCTAAAGGGTATCATCAGCAATTAAAATAAAAACAGGATGAACTGCACACGCCAGTTCAGATTCCATTAGTCAGAGATAGTTTTTCAGCACCGACAAAGTAAGAGAGCAGCTTTAAACTGGCGAATTCCCTGGGATAAATTAACTCACTGATTTGTGTCCTCATCTGACTTTTAATAATTAACCATATACATCAAAAGACCACCAATGTATGGCATGATTCGGCTTCATCACCGAGTTTCTCAACAGCAAAAAAGCAATTCTAGCAAAAGGAGATAGATGACATGTGTTTACATCCAACCCCTCCTTCCTAAAGCAAACGCCACCACATTAAAAGGCTTTTCCCGAACCCATTCTGGGAGGGTGACTCGCTTAAACGAGCACTACTCCGAATTAAGTTTGCCCCTGAGGAGGAGGGAGGGCCCGGGACAGTGCAGAGACCCTTCGTGGTGTGATCAGATCCACCACGAGCGCACCGGGCGCTCCCCCCAGCGACATCTCGACCCGGGCAGTGCTGCTTTGCCTCCCGAGGGCAGGCGGCGCTCAGGAAGCAGTGGGGCCGCCCCAGCCCAGCCCACAGAGCGTCACCTGGGCGTCCGCTTCCTTTGTGTGCTCGGCGAGGCGGCAGCGCCGGCAGCCGCTTCCCCCGGCGCCCCTCACGGCCCCGCACCTGGGCACCGCGGCCCCTCAGCGCCCTCCGTCCTTCCCGCCTTCGCCCCAGCCAATCAGCTGACAGGAAAGGGCCGCGCGCCGCTAATCAGCAAAGCGCACACTGGGACGCTCTCGCCCCTACCTCTGCGCGCCGAGAGCCAATCACAAAGCGCCTTGTTGGCTTCCGGGTTGTGCGGGTTGCTAGGCAACCGCGCGCTCTATGAGATACTCGAATACTTGTTATTGGCCTTTATCATAATTATTAGAATAATATTAGATTTATTATTAGATTATTTGGCTTTATATTTATTATGTTTCATAAGTATTGCATACTATTACTTGGTATAATTACTATTATTGTTGTTATTATTACTACTACTATTATTATCATCTTTAAGTGCACAGAAAACACAATGAAAAAAGTATTAGTTTTTGTAAAGTCAGTGTCTTTTCACTACTGCCACACACAGAACCCCAAGCCCTTCTGTTCTGTGTCAGGTGTCTGTACCCCCATGTGTTTCCCTTGGGTGGAATTTGGGATGAATCTGGAAAATTTAAGATCAATACAGGCAACCCCCTGTGAACTTCAGCCGTACTGTTGCTGGTTTTTTTATTTAAATACCACTACAGCATATAAAATTACACTTGGAACTGAGGAGAAAAAAAAAATACATACATTTAGATTATTTACATCATTTACATTAAGATGACAAAAATACACTCGGTAGGCAGATGGTGATACGGGGTGTTACAGCCAGGAATCCTGGAACACAAACCCACAGGGGTTTTCCCACATTTCCATGTGAGAATTCCATCCTTATATGCAAAAGAACAACCAACTCCACGATGGAGCACAAAGGATTTGGCCTTGGAACTGCTTTGGCATGGCTGGAACCTGTAATTCCTCTCCTTATTCCTCTGCACAGTCACCCTCAGCATCCATTTCTTTTTTAAATCTTATCCTGATGACAGCTCAAGATACCTCTGCATTCATTTCTTCAAGTCTTTTTCATAGTTTTTAAGTTAAAAAACACAAAACCATCTGAGCTGCGTTCTTTAAAAATCAGATTTATACAGCTCATTTTTACTATCAGTACTTTTTTTTGTTTGTTTGTTTAACGAAACTTTTTGAGCACTTTCAAACTCTCAGTGAAGGCTGGTTGATCTTTAAGTTCCTGATCTCATGAACTGAAGCTTTGCAATGGTTTGACACACAAGTAAAAGTTAAAACATTTTCTTACAACTCAGTGTGATGGTGCAAGTTACTGACACCACTTTTTCAAGTATTCCTTGGAGTATTTTACTCCAACTTGCTCTGCAAGGCTCTGGAACAGCAGCTCATTTAACTCAGCAAAGCACTTCAATCCCAAATTTTTCTTACCCATCATTTTGCTGTTTGCCCAACAAATTAAATATTCACTTTTCAGTGTTATAAAACCCTTCCAAGTGTGTTGCTGTATCACTTCAGGAACTGAGCAAGCCTGAAAGTCACTGTTTCCCTGGAAATTATTTACTGATCCCATCAGCCTCAGAAGTTTTCACTGAAAGCAACAAAATCCTGTTGAAGGGATTTTCTTCTCAGCCGTGACTGAATCGAATGAATGAAAAATGTGGACTTTTGCTCCAGTTCCTCAGTCCACTTTCACAGCTTTTTCCAAATTTAGGCACCATAAAGAGAGGGAAAAGCTACAGTACCACTTCCCTGGAGTTTTTCCTAAACTCCACTGACACTCATGTTAATTATTTCAATGATGGTGTTCTCCACACACTGGCACAGCCGAACGTCGGGGTCCAGGCTTGCAGTGTCCCTGGAACAGCTTTTGCTGGAGGAATCTTTACAGAGTCCTGAGAAATCATGTGGCTTCTCCTTCAGTTGCTGCAGACCTAGAAAACGAAGCAGAAGCAGCAAAATACATCTAAGTAAGTACTGAAAGTTATTATTTTACAGCCATAGCACAAACATGGATGTTATGAGATTGCAAAGCTGAGCCATCACCATTCCCTGCCCCAGGCCTCACCCCACAGGTTATTTCTGGAGACACCACAACATTTCTGTTTCAATTCCCTAAGTCTGACTCCTTTGGGGTGTTTTTTAAGGTTCCTGACTTACGGGTGATGATGGGGTCGAAGTCTCGTGTCTGTGTAGCAACATCAGAGGCACAAACTTGTCCTATTTGGATCAGCAGGGACATGATGTCCTCATACAGGGGAGGAAAGGCTTGGCAGAAGGACACCAGGCAAGGCAGGGTGGGCATGAAAAACGTGTAACGCTTGGACTGGGTCAGGACTGCGAACGAGAAGGAAATGGAGAAGTAAAAATAAACGATTATAAAATCTGATCAAGAAATGTTGTTACTCTTACAATAGCAATTAGACAGACAAAACTGTCTATTTTTATACAGAATTCAGCCTAGAGAAATCATTCTGCCTCCCACAGCAGTGAAGTTTGGGGTTGCTGGGGTGGTACCTGTGAGCAGGGTCCCCATCACGTTGATGGCCAAACGAGCCACGCTGAGGGATTTGGGCAGGGCATACTGGATACACAGATAGGAGAGCAACTGGATGGCAAAGATCTGTCAAAAGAGTGAGAAGCAATGAAGTTACAGGATGTTTTGCAACTTCTATCCAAAGCTCTTCACCAAACTTAACAGTAAGTAAATATTCTCTGTTTTACCATGAAGGGAATTGAAGCCAAAGAAGCCTTAACAATGGTTACTATGATTATTTTTCTGCTGATATTAAGAAAAACAACCCACCCATATTTAACATTAATCAAAATAACAGCATTAGTGTTTCAAAATCTGCCCCAGACACTACTTGCTCCAACATTAATGATGAGCAACAAAGCAAAACACAACGTGCAACACAACCCTTGCAAAAGATATTTAGGTCTGATATGTTCCAGTTTTAACCTTAATAGATCAGCAGTAACTCAATACTAGAAAGGATTAAATAAGAGCAACTACAAAGTTGGTTTAATACAGAAACAGGGAATCTTTAGCCCAACAAATTCCAGTTGCCTACAATGCCAGGCCTTTAGTTTAACGTAAAAGTGCTACAAATATTACCTTAATATCCCAGGCAAGTTAGAACAGGACATTTTTAGTGACTGTTTTATTCTCTCCCCTCAGCCAGTATTTCATCAGGGCTAATACCCACAGTGATTCTCCAGCCAGGTGACTGCACAATACCTGTTTTTCAAGTTCAGGCTGGGCAATGAGCTCAGGAATGAAATCCAGACAGATGTGCATGGATGGGATCCCAGCCACTGTCAGTGCCAGAAGCTCACATGGATAACCCTGTGGGATTAAGGAAAGAGATGTGCCAATGTGTCACAGGAAAGCTCCTGCTTCAACTAAGATTTTAAATTACACTGGTGTTAATGCTTTTTTTCAAAATGAATACATTTGTAAGTCCCTTTTGTTCAGAGTTTGCAGCAGACCTGCAATGCCAAGGCAACAAGAGGCAGGGTACAAACCCAGGTACAAACACGGGGTCTGAATCAGTTCTTCTCCCTCAATATTCAGTGAATTATTTGCATGGAAACTCTCCCTCCACCCCCCAAACATAACCACACTGCAGTGACCCTTTCCTTCTGTGTCTTTTCCGTGTTGCAAATTTCACCATCAGCCCCAACTTGCTCATTTCACAACTGCCCCATAATGACTGTTTTATCACTTAATCAGTTCCAGGTCAAGGCAAATTAACTCCTTGTAAAGAGTCTGCCATCTGGCAAGGAGCAATTTAATATGCATTAAAAACACATTTATATTTTAAAAATTGCTGATCTTTCCCCTCTTCTTTTTTTTTAAAGTGCTCAGCTGCTTTGGCAGGGCCAACCTCTCTCCTTCCACTCTGAAGAGATAAACTGTGCCCTAACAAAAAGGAAAGATAAGGAGATGTTTACATTTGAAGCCAAATTAGTTTTGAATAATGGGAATACTAATTTTAAAACATGGCCAGAAAAAAGTAACCCACAAAAGATGTGGAACAAGTAATTATAAGACGATTAGGGCAGTTTTCCTTGGCCTAGATGGACAAATTAAAGAAGGGCAGAGGCACAAAGTAGGTGCTTAATGATGAGGAACAGGCAGAGTTTAGGTACTGCCTTCTCACTACAACCAAGAGACCAAGCACTGAAACAGGGAGGAAATGCGAGCTCTACAAACTGGGGGAGACAGGAAGGAGAAAAGTGGGCTGTTACCATTTCTGAGCAACATTCAGCACCCCCTGACCACTCCACTTGGCTCTTTCCCAACCTGACAAACCAAAACAGAGCTAAAGCAGTGCAAAGCAGACCTGGAAGTGCACGAGTTTGACGATGTTGGGGTCAGCAATGTACATCTGGTGCAGCAGGCAGCAGATGAGGCACTGCACCTCCCGCAGGTTGCACAGCAAACTCTCCTCCTCCTCCTCTGCCTCAGCACCCTGCGGGCTCGGGGGGCTCTGCACATCCCTCAGTAAATCATGAGCAGTGCTGCTCTGGCCCTTCTCTTCTTCTGTAGGCAAGCAGATCTCCAGAAGGATCTGCACAGCAGCACTGTCCTGTGGAGAAAAGCCACAGAAGATGCTTTAAAAACCCCCAGCGAAATAAATCAAATACAAAATAAGGACAATTTAAGAAATGGAAGACTGTCATGTGATCAGGGTTTCTACCGAGAGATTTTTTTAAAATATAGAATGAAAATTACTCAGGTCAAGAATCACAAATCCTGTAGAACATTTTAAAAATTTCAACACTTTATCTCAATCAAGAATCAAATTTTAAAAGGCTGAATCCAACAGATTATCATAATCACAGATAAAAAGTAAATTCAGTGCAATCTCATATTGCTTCAAAATAAATATTCAGTGGTCCCTTAAAGCATCCAGAGCACACAAAATAAGCACAGGGCCATGTAATTCCCAGTACTCATGGGAGACCACCCTGGTTATTTAAATATAAAACTTCCCATTAACTCAAAAATCACATTATAATGGGAACTCTCTATGTGACATTTTTCCAGACAGAGGGAGGAAGAGACGTCTGTGAAACAGGATTACTCAAGAATTTCCATAATGTCAAGCTAAGGAAGTGAACCATCCTTCAGCCTCCCACTTTCCAGTGCTGGCTGCTTCTCTGAAACATCTTTCAGATGATCAGACACAGGTCTGTCACGTTTATTGATGTTTTACTGCTCCAAATCCAAGCACAGAAACAGCCTCTGGATCACACAAGCACCAAGGCAAAAGAGCTGGTAAGCAGAACTCTTCTGTTCTGACAGAACAACCACTATCAAAGCAGTAAATCAGCACAATGCTTCAGACTAGAAAAAAGAAAAATGCTTAACCATATGAATACAGAGGCAGTTTTCTTTTCCATGGTAACAGAAGTTGGTAAAAAAAAAACTAATTTAAAAGGTTTCCTGTCTTAATTTCCTGTTTCTGCATTTCTCTTTTATCACTGCTTTTCCTCGCATCGCATAATACCCATCTCTTCCCTCTTACCTGAGCAGCAAGCAAAGCATTTTTTAATTCTTCTCTTGTAACTTCTGGGGCCTCTGGACCCATTGCATTGTTTTGGGATGGCCTAATGTCCTGCTCTGCTGTTTCTTTCAGGTGAGCATTAAGGTAAGCTTTCGAAGCAAGAAGATATCCATTCAGCATGTGCAAAATGATATCCATCAGAGGAGGACTCCTGATATGGGAACACAGTAAAATAAAGACATTTCAGTAACATGAACAAACTAAAAGCACTCCCTAAGGCTGCACCACAGCTCCTCCTCTGACATCACTGACATTTGGAGGAACCAATTTCTAAGTACTGCAAAGATTTTCTTGGGAAATGAAGCAAATCTGCCTGTGTCACATCCATCAGCACCCACTTGTTGCCCAAAAGGATGGAAAACCTGCAGGCCCAAGAGGGATGGCACAAGAGCTGGAAGCATGTTACAGCTACAACCTCACCCACCACCACGTGGCAGCAGCCATTTCAAACATGCTGCAAAGTCTGTTTACCACAAATTCACCCAAAACCAAAATGGATGAGCCATGTGCAAATCCCAAAGTTTCCAAAACACAGCCGGACGCTCAGCTGGACAGGACGAAATGCTGGAACAGCAGGCCCAGCTCCTCAGTCCTCAGGCCAAGCTTAAAACAACACAGATGCAACTGCCAAGCTGCTGTGATTAGTTTGAAAAGATGTTTTGAAGTGCTGAAAGCCTTTAGAAGCTTTCTGTGGGACACCTTTATGCTTAGCATTCACTGTGTAGCAGCACAGACACTCACCTGTGAACTCTCTGATCACACCTCAGTACAATCAGGGGATCAATCATCAGATCATTCTGGGTGTATTTCTGCTGTCGCACTATTTTTGCTGAAGGCTGCAGGGCATTAACAGTCATCACCCACAACCTAAAATGAGAATATTTTTTATGAATTTTTCTAGAAAATTCGTGTAAGAAAAGGGGTTCCCTAAGCGTTTCGTCCCTCAGTCATATTTTTCTAGGCCTGTCAAGTAGCAAAAAGCCCATTTTCAGCCCTTGAAGTTAACCAAGGTACAGTTAACTTACACTCCTTGGAATTACAGCAAACAGTTTTCATGGCAGTAAAGCATCCACTTCATTAAAAAAGCCATTTTTTTACTGAAGTGAATTACTGTTTCATTAGTAATTCATCATAAACAACAGACACTAGAACTACATTCCTGTATTTTAAACTGAACTGGTGACTTCTCATCCCCTGAGAACAAGAACCACCCTCCTTTTAAATGCAAAGATTCAAAATGTCCACAAACCAAAAAGAAATGCAGCTCCAACACATTCTATTCAGTCACAGCCTCCTACCTCCCAGATAAAGGCATTGTGTCATTATTTTTAAAAGAGAAAGGGGCCTCCCACCTATGTGCACCAACAAACCAAATAGTATTTTGAGCCTTGATACCTTCTGGGCATGACAGTGTTCAGAACCATCCAGAGTTTATTGACAGCCTGCAGAATTCCCCGTGGGACTCCAGCTTCCAGCAAGAGATTCATGTTCGAGGTCAACACTTCTGCATAGGGGATCAATTCTCCAGCTGAGAGAAGGGTCAAATGTTCCAGGATCTGCATCAGCTGGGTGTGATTTCCAGGCAGCATGGAAAAGGCTGTAAAACAAAAGCAAAGGGGCCTCAGTAAAACCGGACTTCTGACAAATCCACTCTATTCCAACCCATCTGGAAAGAATTTACTTGGAATGAAGTTATTTACCTTCTTGGAGCTGTTTGGGAGAGTGGTTCTTGGCCATGTTGGTGAGGAGCATCCTCCTGAGCAGGGCATCGGTGCCGGTGATCTGTTCCTCGCAGATCCAGTCATCCACGATGCACAGGTGGGGGTAGTTGGTGGCCAGGAGCCTCAGTAGGGCAGAGTGCAACCCTTTGGGACATCAGGGACATCCACAGCTCAGATCTGAGCAGCTGCATCTCTCACCTGAACACACCTGGGCCTTTCATTTCAACCACTGACCTGTACTGAATCACTGCCAAGCAGCTCAGTGAGGTGCACGTTCACAGCCTGATATTCTAACTCCAAGAGAGAGGAAAAGTTACCCTTTGGAAAGGTGGGAGGATCCTACAGTAACTCCCAAACTCAGCCTGGAATATTCAACATTCTCACGTAATTCCTACCCTAAAACCTGCCCTAGAGAGGTAAGACCCACACTAATAGGAACTGCTTTCCTCACAGATTTTAAGAGCAAGAAGAATGAAAGCAAGCTATGAAAAAAGCAACAGCCACTGAGCTGAAAATTTCTTTTCGTGCACTTTAGACCTTCACACACATTTTTACCTCCCAGTTCCTGCTGCAGCCCCTGTGCCTGCCGGATGAGGTACTTGATTGGAATCTGATCCATCAATGCTGAAGAGTAGGACTTGGGTTTTCTCTGCATTGCAGCTACAGGGGAACAGGACAAGAAACCAAACGTTAACAGTTACAGCTAAAAACAAGTATTTCCCCAACTGGATCAATAAAGAAAATGTAAAGCACTTGTCTCTATATTATCCAGGTAAAATTGAGACAATATCTGTAATTGATTTTATAGTGTTTCAGGCTTCCTTGATTAGCATGAAGAAAAAAGACTGAAGAATGCTTGAAGTTTTGCACCTTAAAAAGGGCTGGTAAAACCACACACCAGATATAAACACTCAATTTTCACCGAAGTTTAATTTCATCAGTAAAATACACAGCAGTCTTTTAATACTGATTTGAAGTCTCCATTTCAAAGGCAAAAATGGGATCATTAAGTATTACCAACTATAAAATTGCCAACTCAAAGAAAAGTGTGTGCAAGTTTGATGACGTGAATAAATGAAGATCTCAAATAATTATGAAGTCTTTGTTAATTGTTGTTACATTACATTATGTAACAAATGTTGTTACATTACATTCATTAGATGCTCATAAACATTTCTCGTAGCTCTTTGGCCAGCTTGGACCTCTGTTAACCTGCAGAGCAAATTACTAAACTACAGAGTTTTAGCAGGAACTTTATGTCCTGAATCTCTACAGCCATGTTTTATTTAATACAAACTTCTAAAAGTTTTATGCTGTGCTTGAATCTGACAGCAGCATTACTTTTTCCTCTCTTTGCACCTAATTTTCAGTTAATCTGTTTCCCCCTGATGTTCTCATATTTACCCAGAATCTTTGTGTTGGCCAGCAGTGCCTCTTCATAGGACAGGACATAGTAGAGGACGAGCAGTTGTGTGGTGATGCTGAAGCGCTGGGTGGGACGAGTATTTTCTCCCTGCACATAAAACCGCACACAAAGGTCAGGCTGCATTCCTGATTCTTGGGAAGAAAAATTTGGATTAATCTACAAATATGATGAATATCTGAGTAACAAGATTCACTTAAAAACACATGACTGTAGCAGGAAACAGTTTACAGGCAGTAAAGACAAAAAGTGAGGCAACTTAACACAAATACAAAATCCTGAACCGCGTTCACATGAATTACATGAAAGATCCAAACAAGTCCATTACCCCAGAGAGTCCTTGGAAAACATTCAGGATCTCCTGCTCTGTGACAGGCTGATTGGTGGCCTCTGGGTTGGATTTAGATGCAGGAGTAAGGATGGAGTTAATGTAGACATCAATAAGAGGAAGCAGCTGAGGGTGGAGCGGGGTGGTGGTTTCACAGAGCTGCCGATAGATCCAGTCCTAGAAGAGAACATCCCATGGTATGAGCAGCTGCCAGTTTGCGTTGTCTGTAAGCAAAACCCCTTCTAATAAATGAGGCTTTGACTTTGGAAAGCGCAACATCAGTTCTGAACTGGTTATAAACTCTGCATCAAGGACCCTGAATCACAAACAGAACTTGTCCTGGCTGGAAAATCATTCTGACTATGATTAAGCACAAATGGGGGAGGGAGATTTATTATTTTTAACTTCATTAAGCTGTGGTCTCTGGATTACAGAGATAAAAATGGGCACCCTAACTTAAAACACAGTTCCTTCTTAAATTCCATGGTAGTAAGGTACAAGATTCATCAAGAATTCTGCTCCTATAATTCAACCAGCCTGCAAAACCTCATCAGCATTCAGAATTATAAACAGAAATAAAACAAAAGTCATACCTTAATGGATACTTTGTGCTTGGTGAAGGAACGACTCTTTAAAAGCTGGTAAATGCAGTGAATAGGTAAAAAGCCAGTGATGTTGGCACTGAGGTTGCCTGTAACAGGCACACGGACAGCGTGGGCTGTGACCACCTAAAGGAAAGATACAATTCACAGAAAAACACCACTTAGCACAAGGCACAAGGAGTAAAAGTCACACAGCCACAATCCTGACTGGCATCTCCTTATTTTTAGGGAATACCCCAAAGGGAAAGGAAAGGGCAAAGGGGGGAAAAAAAATGCCTAGCTTGAAAATACCTGTTCAGTGAAAATCTCCTGTGTGAAGATTGTCTTCATTCTGCTGAGCGAGCTGGGCTTAATAACAATCTGAAATTCAGAAGACAGTACTCAGAATTGCAAGTTCTATCTTTCTTATAACTAAAAACTGAAAATTTATTTTATAAACTGTTAGCTTTTAGCCTTTTAAAACTTGTCTTGACTTGGATACCAGGAAAACGTTCACATCTAGACCAAATGTCGAACAGAAATATTTTCAAATGTCACAAGTTCATCACCCCATGTCTTCCTTGTCCTAAAAACTCCCTACCCAGCTTTTACAACTGGTGAGACACTGTTTCACAATAGTGAATTGTTGGCAAATCTCCTTTGGTAATTTACTGAAATTAATTTTTACATATACAGATATTTCTTTCAACTATTTAAAATAAAAACTTTGCAGCTCAGTTTGGAAACTACTTCAATCAGTCTTCCTGCCCTCTTGGAATTAATGATTTCCAAGAGGGCAGCACTTTTTGAAGATACTGTTATCATAACATTCCTCTGTATCAAGAGCTATGCATATTTTAATGGTCTTTCAGAGCAATTATTACTCGTTTTTCAGGTTATGTTTACTTTAGGTATATTAGCAAAACCAAAGTTCCTTATATCAAAAGTAAATAACAAACTATCAAAACACAGCAAAAAGTTGATTTTAACAGACAAATGTGCAGGCTAGAAACAGTTTGGGATTTACCTTCATTCCCAAGGTGGAACAGACCAAATCAATGATGGCACTGAGCTGGTTGCTGTGGAAATACATGGCTACCAAGAGGAGCATCTCTCCAAAGGAAGCAGACACACCAGAAATGCTGATGATAACGAAGAGCAAGAAATACAGGACATAGGTAAATAGGACATAAATAAATGTGAGATTACTGGAATCACTAAAAGAAATCCAGCCTGCTCTCACCTTTCAAAGTAGGCTTCTTCCTTTATCATCCAACTGAGCCACATCACCATGAGTTGCTCCTGTTCTGGGGTGCTGCACAAAGAAAATCCATATTAGATCCTTTTCCCAGAAAACCAGTGCAAGTTTCACTATGACTTGCAGAAGAGCCAGTATTTGAGGAAACTTACACCAGGAGACTTTTTGTCACTTTCACTTTAGCATCCAACTGCTGATAAGCAGTGATATTTGGCACAAAGGTCAGTCCAACTGTCAGGCAACTTCCTTTTTGGAATGCACCCAACAGAAAGCTACACCCCTGAGTTATCTGCACTGCTTCTCTTTTGAACAGGGACTCTAAAGAATTTAGCCATGAACTTGTTCCATGGAAAAGTGAACTAGTCAGGCCTACTTCAGTCTTCAAAATACCACTCAAACTAAGTTCATGCTAATGCTTCCCTCTCAACAGACTTGCTATAAAACAAGAGTGAAATATCCATTCACTCACCACAGAGTGAGACAAATCCCTTCCATCAACATATGGAGATTTTATAAAGAATTCGGGGAAAAAAAACTGTGCAGCTCTGGGGAGGGCAGTGCCTGAATGCTGCTAAACCAGTCAGATCTTCCAAAGCTCCTCCTGTACTGAGAGTACCTGACCAGAGTGGAGAAGGCCAGGAGCATGCAGAAGGACAGGGACACGAAGCGGACACCGGCCGGGGTTGCGGGAGGGCGGCTCGTCATCAGCTGCAGGAGCTGCTCAGCTTCCTCATCTGTGGGCCTGAGCAGGACAGAGAACAAAATAAAGCTGGGGATTTAACAGGGAAGAGATTTCCAGTCTCTCACAGTGGTTAAAGATTAAATATTCCCTGTTATTTAATCTATCAAGTTGTTAATTCTCTCTGAACTTAAAGACATAAAAATCTCTGCTAAGAGATAACAGTGAGAAAACTTCCCCAGGATATAACCTTGCCTATTAGTACAACCTACTTACATTAAAACTAACAATGCATAAATATGCTACATTAGCACGCTCTAAAAAGTGAAAGCAAAGGAACAGAAATTCAAAATCCTTACAATTACACGCTTCCCCAACCATGTGGGTTTAAAACTTCCTTTAACAAGTCTGCAGAAGTGATTTTGCAGCAACAGAGCCTCCCCTAGGACTGATATTGGCGAGTCTTGCCACACGTTTTGAGGACACAGTGGCATTTAGACAGAAGTGCCCAAAGCCCTCACTCTCTACTGAAATGGACAGCCATGAACAAAACCCCAGAGCATGAGAAGGTTCCTTACTTGAGGCCAGCGATGCCCATGAGAGCACAGTAGAGTCGCAGCAAGGCGCTGGCCTTCACCACGTGCTCCTCCTTCAGCCCTGAGTACACAGACACGTTGGGCTCCGTGTCAGCATCGGCCTCCTCCACAATGTGGGTGCTGCGCACCGTGGGCAGGATCCCCATGAGCTCCAGCAGCAGCTGTCTCCTCATCTGCCACAGCACAGAGCTGATGTTATCTCTTTTTCTCTGTGTGAGGGGTTAAAAGATGAGAACAATGCATTACATAAGAGTTTCAATAGTCAAGAGAAGAGGGTTATTTTTTTCAAATGCAGTTTTCAGTACCACAGCGACAGGCAACATGTGACCATACTAGAACAGCTTCTTAAACCAAAATCCAAGCTTTAACTAAGTCAAACAAGCAAGTCAAGATGCATCTTCCTACTGTGAACACTGAGAATGAACAGATTTATCAGGTAAGTATTACAAACATATAATTTCCTGGCTTCCATGGCTAAAAACCTTTCAGGAAAACAAGCAAATAACTGCTGCATTCAGGGACATTATTTATAGACCTGAGGGCCCCAGAAGAGGAGGCTGCCTTGTAAAGGTTTCTCCAAGATGTGCAACTGGATTTATGTGCATTCAGACAAATGTGCAATACTCGTCCAGAAGAGTTACAGCAAGCTACAAGAATACTTCTTTAAAAAAAAAATACTCAACGATTTTCCTACCTGTTGGCCATTTCGGATAAAAGTTCCGAACCACGTTCGAACCTTTGCATTTGTTCCAAGCAGCAAACCACTCACAAAACACACCAGGTCACTCACTCCATCATCTGAGGATTCGTTTTTGGTGTGATCCAAAGTCAAAGCCACACCAAGACCTGGTAGGTGACACTCTTCCACCTGGATAAAACACTCAGGCTCAGTCATCTTTACTGGGTTTTAAGCTTCAGGAAGGTTCTTAATTGTGATTCTCCTGACAGACTCACCACCATGCCCCGGACCCTCAGGGCTTGGGAAGGGTTCATCTTGCACAGGTGCCGAAGAGCTTCTGTTCTGCGCCGCCCTCCGACGCTTTCCTCATCCTGCCGCTCGCCGTTCTTAATCAAACCTCTGCAGACTGAAGATCCAACAGCAGCTGTGAGGAAATCCGCCCTTCCCAACTCAAATTTTCACCTCCTCATGTGTCTCAGCAGAAGGGACAAGAACTGTTAGCAAGGACAGAGCTTAGCCCCAGCCGTTCCCTGCCCAAGTCAGCCCTTGTAGCAGTGACCCGCAGATGAAAAGCTGTGACACACACAGCGAGCCTGGCCTACAGTCAGGCTGCAAAAAATGGGAATCAACATGATCAGACAGCAGCATCCAGCAGTTCAAACCTGTGTAACCCGTGGGTTAGCCCAGAATTAACCACACTGCTAGAAATCATTTCAAACCTTCAGCAAAAGCTGGAGAAGAAGCAGCTGTAACTCACCCTCGTTGAAACTGTCAGGGACATTGGCCACCAGAAGGCAAAGGAACCAAGCTCCGTTCTTAACGTGCAACAGAGCTTCGGCCACGTCCACTATTGGCAACAGTGAGGGCAGCTCTGGATGGAAAGAGGGTGTTAAAAGTCAAATTGTTTCACTGGGAAACAAAAAAAAAAAACAGTTTCCAAGAGCTGCACAGCTTAGATTAACCTTACACCTGTCTCAACAGCCCCCAAAGTAGTTTTGTTTTATTTGTGAGTGGTCAGAAAACACCATAAATACAGAACACCACACCTGCTTGCAAAATGCAGAGGACATCTGCTGCCTCCTCCAGGTAAACAGGACTCTCGAAGAGCTCAGAAGACTTGAGGAAAAACTCACCATTTGATTCTGACACCTGCAAGACAATATTTATCACAGGTTTTTGAACAGGTTTTATGAAGCAATTTGTCTAAATCTGCTTTAAATTCAGCATGTTTAATAGATTAAAAACTGCCAAAACCACAGAGCTATCAACACAGAATAAGCAGGAAAAATTTGTAGATCAAGAAATATTTACTACTGGAAATACTTCAACACAGATGGTATCATTGCTTCTTTTCAAAAGACAGAAAAATAGCCCACTGACATTCTAAGTTTACACAAGGGAGATAAAATATTTGGTGAGCAACGAAGTGGGGAAAGAGAAATATGATGGCTAATACCACACTGCAATAGGAGCAAAGAATGGGATGAAGAAAAGTCATCACTTCATTTTCAGATATGATTTCTGCACTGATCGATCACCAAATCACATTACATTTGAGTAGAGCATATTGCAGAGCCTCTATAACACTAGCAAAGACTTCCTTTAAGAAGTCACACGAGTTTAATCACAAACCACTCTTCAATCAGACTGAGATTTTGCATCTTGATAAAGCAGGTAAGGACTAGAGAAGAGTGCTCACACCACCAGCAGCACCAGAAAAAGAACCAGTGCATCAGCCAGTCCAGAGTGCTACCTAAAACTCACAAACATCCAGGTATGGAGAAGCTCACCTTGTTCATAATGGCCAGTAACTCGCTCAGCACCAGCCGGAGCCGCCGAGGAGAGTCACTGTGCTCAAACTCCAGCGTCAGCCCGTGCTGCAGCTGTGACACCAAGATGCTTTCTCCACTGCCACCTCCCAGCTTGTGCCTGGCACACAATTCAAAACAACAATTATTAAACGTTTCTGCAAAGACAGAAATGCTGTCGGTTAAAGGAAGGCAGCAGTTCTCCAGGGATCTCTTCTATCCTGCCAAAGACCTGTAAACATTGTTGTAATTGCAGTACAAGAAAGCCAAATCACTAGATCATCAAAATTTCAAGCGCTTCTATTCCACAGCAGCACAAACAGTCAGGAAAGCGCATCCACCTGACCTGTCCCTTCATCCCTGAGCCGTCCCAGCCCTTCCCCTGCCCGCTCCCTGCCGGGGCAGCTCCCCCAGTGCATCCCACACCCTCCGCTGAGCACGGCGGGGCAACAGATCCCCAGGACACACAATTAAACCCCAGGGCTTTCCTAGGAGATTATCAAGGGACACGAATGGCCGGGTCCGTCCGGCACTCAAGCAGCTGCAACAACTGGAACAGCTGGAAAAGCCACACAGTGCTTCCGCCACAGATCTCCGTTCTCTGCGTTACCGGAGCTGCTGCTCCTTGCTGGCGTCCTGCTCCAGCGCGTGGAAGTCCACGGACAGCAGCGCCACGATGGAGTTGACCGCCTCGACCCCCGAGAGAAGCCGCAGGATCAGCTTCTTGTCCTGCGCCCAGCTCTGGCTCTGGTCGGCGGGCGCGCACAGCGCCATGCGCACGAGGCAAGGCAGCAGCAGCCGCAACTCCGGGTCGCTCAGTGCGGCCAGGCGCACCACGTCCACCTTCTGCATCGCCTCGAAGGCGTAGGGGCTGACGAACTGCAGTGCCGAGCACTCGGACATGGCGGCGGCAGCGGCTCCCTCACGGCCCCCGCGCCCCCCCCCCGCCGCCGC